>OX451217.1:108957270-109330357 GCA_949628195.1 Phasia obesa
TGCTCACTTGAAATCTATGTAATTTTTTCAAGTAAGGCGCCGATCAAGATGTATACCCAGGTATTTTACGTCTGAAAGCTGCGGTATTATTTGGTGATTTATATGATTAAGAACGCATGAGTACATACGCATTGTGAAAGTTATATGAGTGCAATATTGCTCATTCACTTTTATTGTCTTTTTTTTAGTAAAAACTTTCGATCCGTCAAATAATTTTTTTACGAGCTTATATAAGTTTTCGGTCAAGTTCAGCTTCAACTTATATATTAGGCCTTCGTGCCAAACCTTATCGAATGCTTGAGAAACGTCGATAAAAAGAACAATATTTTTTTTTTTCTTCAAAGGTCTTTTTAATTACATTTACTAATCTGTGTGTTTGTTGGATTGTACTATGGTTTTCTGAAGCGGAATTGATAGTTCGGAATATGTACATTAGGGTGTCCCTTATTTTTGGACGTCATTTTTTTTTTTTGCGCATACCCGCTAAAAAGTTTCTAAATAATCTAAGAAGCCACCAGAAAAAATTTTACATTGATACAAGAATGGTAAACCGTGGCGACTTGCGATCGTTTACATTGCTTTCAAAAAAATAAGCTTTCATATATATTTGTTTATCTAAAAAGGTGATTCTCCTTTTTGCTCAACTGTCAAATTAATGTATTGTTTGCGGTGGCAATTTTCAATTTCAATAGTGTGTTTTATAAAGTTCGGTGCCTTAACTAAAAAAATGTCCGTCGAATTACGAAGTGGAAAACAAAAAATTTTTCTCATCGGAATGCCTTGTCATCAAATTAATGGTGCTAAACTACCATCTAATAGACAAGTTCTCGCTGTGCTTTTTTACAATATGCGCGAAGTCAAGCTCGATCTTAGAGAAAGTGCAAATCTAGTAATTAGAGAATGTGTAATTTTTTGGGAGAAGGCAAGAATTCCTACAAAGGCAATTCCGAACTGTGTCAAGAAGCTTTTAGATAAATATACACTTTGGAAAAAGTTGCAAAAAAATTGTAAGAAAAGTCTCGATATTTATAGGACCCGTGAAAGTAATTTTGAAAGTGATCTTGATAACCTATTTGATATTGCTCATGCTGCTGCCCTTCAAATTATCAAAATAGAAGAGGATAAAGCATTTTTGAAGCTACAGAGAGAGCCGGGTAGACCGGGTTGCTTTGCTGGCATAGATAAAAACTTGGCAGACAAAGAGGAAAGATCTAGAAAAAGGTTATTACTCGAAGAAACAAGAAAATTAAGGCAACAAGAATTTTCGGAAGTTGCATCGACTTCTACATCATATGCTGAATGCAGACAAGTTTTAGACGTGGAAGAAATATTAAATTCTGATACCGAAGATTCACAATATTCCCACGACGACGAAATCCAGCCAGAGGCAAGCACAAGTTTGCAGAGCGACAGTTTAAAAAGAGGAAGAAAAAATCTGATAACACCAAAGGTAGTCGCAGTTTTAGACAGGTGCCAGCTAAGTATAAGAGATTCTGTCTATATTATTCAGGCTATCCTAGAGGCATTGGATCTGAAATGCGACGATTTTGCAATAAATAAATCTTCCATTCAGCGAATTCGTACACAAATGAGAAAATCACGTGCAGAAACTATAAAAAGTGACTTTAAGAACAACGTACGTGATATCATAACCGTCCATTGGGATGGCAAACTTTTACCCGGCTTAGACGTGAGAAGCTCCAAAGAGGAGAGGTTGCCAATTATAATTTCTTATAGCGACAAGGAACAACTTCTTGCAGTACCAAAATTGGAGAGTTCGTCTGGTAAACACCAAGAAACAGCTATTAGAACAGCTCTATATGACTGGAATCTCATTGACAAGGTGCAAATAATCTGTTGTGATACAACATCAACGAACATTGGCCGTTTTAATGGCGCTTGTGCTCTTTTGGGGAAAAGTTTGGGCAGAGACCTGGTGCTTTTCGCTTGTCGTGATCATATTTATGAGTTAGTGCTTAAAAGTGTATTTGAAGCCAAAATTAAGCAAAATGTTCGATCTCCAGAAATACCACTTTTTAAAAAAACTAGAGACAATTGGAAAAATATAGATTCGAATAAGATTGAACCATGCATCGATTTCGTTAGAAAGCACATTCCTGATGAACAAATTTTATCCATCTTAAGGTATTACAAAGCGGCATTGGAAAAAACTTTTATAAGAGAAGATTATCGTGAATTAGTAGAACTCTGCGTTGTGTTTTTGAATGGCGATCCAAAAAAGAAAATAAAAATCAAGCCCCCCGGAGCCTTACACCAAGCACGATGGATGGCCAGAGCCATTTATTCATTAAAAATATGTTTGCTCCAGTCCCAGATCAACATAGATGCAAATGATAAAAGTGCTCTGCAGGACATTTGCTTATTTGTTGCGATAATTTACGTAAAGCCATGGCTCGAGTGTACAGAAGCTGTAAAAGCACCTAATCAGGATTTGGGTTTTTTGAAAGCTGTCAAAGGCTATAATGAAATAGACGAAACAATTTCGAATGCTGCTCTAAGTAAGTTTTGTAAGCACTTATGGTATTTAAGTGAAGAGGCAGTCATTTTATCACTTTTTGATGACGAAGTGGATGACAAAACAAAAACAAATATGGTTGTTAACTTAAACAGGGAGGAAATATCGGATTTTAACAAACGATATATTCCAAATAGCGATGAAATGTCAGGATCGTTGTTTGGTGAGTCAAATTTATTTTTTTTTTAATGTTATCTTTGTGTTAAATCATATTTTTTGAAAAATTAGTACTGAATGCTTTTATAACAACTTTTATTACAACCTTTCTTTATTTCAGCTAAAACACTTGATTGCTTTGTATCAGGTAAAAGCAAAGTATTTCTTGCAAGATTACAGATCGATGATAGTTTTCTTCGCACAAATGTGGCGTCTTGGATAAAAAACGCTGCATTTCTGGAAGCCAAACGAAAAGTAAGTCTTTTACGAGTGGTAAACGATGCTGCTGAAAGAGCAGTCAAACTTGTGGAAGATTTTCACGGACTTATTACTGCTGATGAAGAGCAAAAATAGTTTTTGTTGCGCTGTGTTGAGGAACACAGAAACCTGTATCCAGACTGCAGAAAAAACACTTTAAAAAGAAGTTATCCCATATAATTTGGAATATTAAAATATTCTTAATAAAATATTCTTAATGCATCGTTTCATTTTTTCATTGTTCTCATTTACTGTATTATGTAAAACTTCTTGCCTTAGTCGCCACGGGTTACAATCATGATAGAAGAGTAAAATTTCATATTTAGGTATAATTTTCTATATATAAAAAAATTATAGGGTATGCGTTTCGAAATTCGAAAAAAAAATTTTTTTTGTCTTATAAGGGACACCCTTAGCGCGAAAGGATGTACATTGTACATCCTTTCGCGCTAAGGGAAGAATTTGATTCAGCTTATTTATTAACATCCTCTCAAACAGCTTTAAGATATTAGATAAAAGGCTTATAGGTCTGTATGATTCAATTTTTGTGTGGTCTTTTCTTGGTTTCGGATCAATGGTAAACACCTTCCACTCTGTGGGAAAGTACTCAAGACGTAAAATGGCACTAAAATTAAAAAGAATGATTTTTCGAGCTATACGAGGCAACTCAAATAACATCTTGTTACTGGTTTTATCAACGCCAGGGGCTTTTTTGGTGTTTAAATGCGTTATTTCCTTTTCAATATAACCGAATTCAAATCTTAGGGGTACTACATCACTGGCCTCGACAATTGGCAACTCAACTATATCAGTCGATATATTTGGGGTAAAAACCCTTTTTAAATGTCCAGCAAATAAATTGCCTTTTTCGTTATCACTCCTTGCCCAGTCTCCATAAGAAGTTCGCAAGGGAGGCTTACGTACGACCGGTCTCTTAAGGTTTCCACATGCACGCCATAATGAATAATCTGATTGTGCAGTTGCGTCGAGGTCTTCCAAGTAATTTTTCAGAGATGCTACACTTCGAGATTCTAGTAGCTGTATTAGACGTTTCGTGCAATCTTTAAGTCTAGATTTGAGTTGCGGAGATCTGTGCGATTGCCACTCTCTTCGATTTTTTTTTTTCATCCTGGAGAGAATATTTTGCTGGTTCCATATATAGACAATAGTGGGTAAATGATCGAGGATAATTCAAGTGACGCTTCAATTTTTAGTCACGCCAAAATCAATAACATCAGGTTTTTTATTTCGATCAGTAGGCCAATAGGTGGTTTGTCCACTTGATATCAATTTCAGACGCATTTTTGAAACAAAACAACACCTTTTGGAGTTATTAGGCGTGAACCCCAAAACGTATGTTTAGCGTTGTAGTCGCCTGATGCTATGAAACAGGGACCTAGTGATTTGTAGAAGTTGCTATACTGACTTTCCGATATTTGTAATCTAGGAGGTGAATAAATCGAGGAAATAATTAAGCTTTGATGAAATTCTTCAAGGCAGATATTTGTTGCTTAAAGATAATCCTCACAAAAATCAAACAGTAAACAATGTCTGATTCGGGCCTTTATAAGTATTGCAGATCTACCACATTCTCGTCCGCGAGGGTCCTTATAGTCATATAATAAACAAACTATTTATTGTTAAGTGAGTATCTGATATCAGCATGACATCAATTTGTTGATTATTAAGAAAGTACTCGAGTTCAGTTCATTTTTGTGTTGGCGTATGCCGTTTGCGTTCCAGAAACATATTTTTAAACAGCAACATCATAGATATCATGCGAACCATTTCCTACATCATGCTGCTCATAGAGCTCATAAAACTGTTTAACGAATGCACTACTGTAATAATAGAATTAGTTGTCGGTTGGTTGAGCTAACTAACGGTAATAAGCATTTGCTCGATATTGAGGCTTCTTCGCAGGAGTATTTAGTTTTTGAGTTGACTTCTTTACCATAGAAAAAACTGGACATCCTCTGTAGTTAGCAGTGTCATTTCCACGGCAATTGCTACATTTTTTAACTTTCGAGTTATCCCTTGCTTTATCGCATTGGGCGGAACAATGTAGCTCTCCATACACAACGCAAACCGCAGTTTGCAGTAAGTCCTAGTATTACCATATTCTTGGCAATTTAGACTCTGGACGGATCCTGATCCCTTATGCAGTTCTTCTACTCTTATTTTTCGGTTTAACAGATTATAAATGGGGTGCGTCTCGTTCTTCTTCAATCTGATAACTCCAGGTTCCAGTTCAACACGAAATAGAGGTTGAGTGACACGGTCTCGATTTCGTTTTACCTTAAATCCCACTTTTTGGAGGCCATCTCTGATATCAACTGGATCACCATATGAGTCTACACCTTTTATAACTACCAGTAGACCTTTACTACTCTTCAGCTGATAGGTATAAAAGTTCTTTTTGCAGCTTTCAAACCCGTTAACTGCTTTACGATAACTACTTTCATCAATAAATTGCATTTTCCATAATAATGGAAATTAACTTCTTTATTAAGTCGTTCGAATTTTTCTTTCTTAAATAAATTGGAGGTGGTTTGAACGACTTTGCTGCCGTTTTAGGTTCTCTTGTTCGTTATATAAGATAGCAAAACGATTATGGGAATTTATTCCGTTAGAGTCATTATTTTTATTTGCTTTAGACATTGGTGCTAACTGAGAAGATTTAGAGCTTCAACATCTCTTTAATACAGTTACGTATCTGTTCATTCCCACTTGCGTCCTGGGTTTTTTTACGCTATACATATGTATTAGTTTTGGTTATATTCTGTTCAGAAAGCGACTTGTTTTTGTTTATTTTATTGTCATCACTTAACAAAAGCGATGAGCAAGATTGGGCACAAATTATTTAAAAATTTTTTTTTATTTATTTCAATATTGTTCACATTTTATTGACTTAAATTAAAGAGGCTCATTAGCCCCTATTGTTTTTGTTTTTATTTTCAAAGAAGCAAGCAATAATGCCGTTGTGAAAAAAGAAAAAGAAAAAAAATTTTACAGACAACTTTTCTGTTGTATTAAAACAGGTTTTGTTTTTGCTTTTGTTTGAATTTATTCACACTATACGTTTTGGTTTTTCGTTGATTGCAAGCTTAAAAAAACGCGACTGGACTTATCAACCATAGCTGCCAGATTTTTTTGAGGTAATATCGTCATATTTTTGGGAAAAAATCGTCATTATCGTCAAAATAGCTTATTGACGTCAAACGCTTTTTACCAATAAAACATTTTTTATTTAAGGCAAAATATATTTAAAAAAAACTCTTAAATCAACAAATCTTAGTAATAAAACAGAATTCTTATATTTACCTAAATAATATTTCCAAGTTTGCTGAACAATGTGGTAAAACAACGATTTTTGCAATAAATTTAGTCAAAATGGAAAACTAAAAAAAGAATTTTTGGTCATATAATTTTACTTAAAAAAATTAAAAAATTCTTATTTTAGACTTAAGATACGAGTAATTATTGTTAGTTCAAAAATTTTGAAGATACAATAAATAAATTATTACATACAATGATATTTTATACTCAAGCTTAAGTTCGTTTTTATTCTCTCTAAGAAAGAATTAATTAAATTACAAATTAGGTGATAATATTAAAGAAAAATTGGGAAACACTACCCTAAGTAGATTAGATACAAGAGTGCTGATGACGGACGTGGCTGTCTAGAAAATGTGCATTCCGCTCGTGCTGGTGTCTAAAATTAAATTTCCCCAATTTTTCTTTAATATTATCACCTAATTTGTATTTTAATTAATTCTTTCTAAGAGAGAATAAAAACGAACTTAAGCTTGATTATAAAATTTCATTGTATGTAATACATAAACAGTTCGACTAATAATAATTAAAATTTTCAAAAATAAATAAATTATGAAAAAAAATATAATTTTAATTTGGATTCAGTTTCTGGCTCTTGTCTTTCACTGCCTTCAGAAAAATAGGATTTTTTTTATAATTTTAGAAAACCAATTTTCTTTATATGTATATTAATTTGGCCTAGAACTTTGAGTTTGTTTTGAAAATCAAGTTTTGATAATATCTGATCACATAGCTCTATATAAAAATTAACACAATTATAAATAACTAGCTGTGAGTTACTCAGGAACAAAGACTTTATATAAAATTCAAAATTTTCAAAAATAAAAGGTGCTGTGTATAGTTTGCAGTACATTCAAATCGGTAAATTTGCGTACTTCCACTACTTTTTCTCTATATTTGAATTGAGCTACTAAATTTTATTAAACTTCATCCACTAGTTTTTACGTGATGCAAACACACATAGACAGACAGACATAAGTATTCCTAAATAAATGTCTTCAAAATCTAAAAAAAATTGTGTTTGTTTTTTTAATCAATTAAATAAAAGTTTTCAGTTTTAAGCAAACTAGTTTTTAAAAATTTGATCATTACAATTTTAGCATTGCATTATATAAATTTTATATTTCTGTACTCCCGATTTGAAACATTTTATTTAAGTTGTTAATAATTCCTAAAATATATTTTTGAAAAATTAGGTATATTTTATTTATACAATTTATATAACTCATATAAAGCGGTGCTAAGTTTTAACAGTATAAATTTTGAATTATTTAAAATCGTAAAAATTAGGGTATAAATCGTCCAATCCTCACCATGTCGTTTTTAAGACCCAAAATCGTCAAAATGACGATATATCGTCAAATCTGGCAGATATGCATATAACCTCGCATTCCATATGCCTCACAGTGGATATCCAAATTTTGAAAGCTCATGCCAAAATTTGGATATTGCAACCATAAACAAGGTACTTTTAATAAAAGCATTTTTTTCGTATGTTTTTTTATTAATCGGACCAAAGTTAGTGTTAAACTGCTTTCAGCTTCAATTGGTTTTCTCCGTGAGTGTTTCTCCAATATGAATTTAGTTAAATTGAACAACAATTTATACTAAGAAACACTCATTCTTGTAGCTTTATGGAAGTGTTCTTCATCCATCTCAATTATCTGTTTTATACAGGTTTTGAAAAACCCCATTGAGTCGCTTGAAAGATTAACCGGTCTTAGCCACCACCTTCTATTGGTATTAAATGTACACTCAACTTAATAACTTTTCATTTCTTAAATATCTTAATAGAAGTCATTTTTTGAACAATACGGGTATATAATCAGCCCGATTATGAAAATTCAGGGGAGTTTTTCCCTCCCAACCAATTGTTCCCGGGAAAAAAATTCCCTTATTCTAGTCTCCCAGGGAGTAAGAAAAAAGGGAGAGAGAAAATCAGAATCAGATGTTTCGATTGTAATAATTTATTTTGTTCGGTTTTATTAAAAATTAAAATTAATGCAAAATGTTTAGTCTAGCTTTCCATATACATGCTGAAGAGCTAAATGAGGAAAAAAAACGAAAAATTAATAAGAGGGTTGAAAGGAGAAATATACGCGATGATTCTAATCCATCGAAGCTACCGCAGTCATTGTAAGAAACTATTTCATTCTTTAAGATAATTAATAAATATTTATCGCTTAGATTCTAAAAATTGTATCGCGTTAATAAACCTGTTTTTGTTTATTTACTTGAAGTGCTTACGTTACACTCACAGCAGTCGAAAACTCCACATGGTATTATCTCTGTTATTTCCTAAGTGCCTGCTTGCGCATCTTTGCTGCACTCTTAGTCAAGCACTTGCAAAAGTTCTTCGTATATTTAAAATACAACTTTGCCCAGTTTGGATAAAATATCTTTCAACAGCAAAAGAGAAACCAAAAATCGCGCTGGACTTTTATATTAATATTAAAATTCCGGGAGTTATTGGATGCCTTGATGGGACGCACATACGGATTATAGCGCCGTCTAAAAGCAAACATCTTTTTTATAATAGGAAAGGAAACTATAGTTCTAATGCTATGCTGGTGAATGTTTTAATTTTAATGTTTCTAATCTTGTAGATTACTAGCTATTTCAGAATTTTGCTCCATTAGGGAGAGCAATTGTTGCATTTGCAGTTTATGTGTACTATTTGACCTAAAAAAAAAGAGCTTTAAAATTATTTTTTTATATTATTTCACATTTTTTATTTATCGCCCTTTAAAATGTTTGAGGAAAAAACTATTAAAATTTTTCGCCTTTTCATGTTTCCCGTCTTTGAACTTTGCTTAGAATAGGAGGAAAGGGAAAAGAGAAAAAATTCCCTGGGATATTTCATTTAGAATAAGGGAACAGGGGAAAAACTCCCAGTGAATTGTTGTTCGTAATTGGGTTGAATATTTTTGAAAAAAAAAAACATAAATAATGTAATTAAATATTAACAATGCCGTCAGTAAGCCGTCGTTGTTTTGTTTACTAATTCTCCTCAGTAACGACAAATCGTTCCGCTACCGTCGTCTGTTGTAAAGAAGTTTAATAAGAATCGCAAGAAGTCGCCAAGTCAAGGCCATTTGATCAAAAGCCTTGAATTTATTTAAAGCCACTACTTACTTTCGGCAAAGTGCTTTAAGACATTCCGAGCGAAAGCCTATCATGATTCCTGTAAAGAGACATAGCTGATCGCTAAGTTATCAGTTGGACTCCAACTACTTTATAATATAAGAGCTAGCCATACTTTCCATTACTTTAGAAAGTCTGGAACATATATCAATAATATAAGTAATAGTTATTTAGGATTGTTTGCTAAAAATGCAGTAATTGTGGTTAAAATCAAACTTCTAACTTTAGAGGTTGCCCTGTTTATAATAAAGTACTATATTTCTATTGCAAGGAAAATATTGGGGCATAAGTAATAAGTAATTGTCAGTAGAACATTTTCCAGTCACTTTAAGGAAAGTTTTTTTATGTTTTAAGAATAATTATCATTGTCGGATTTTTTATCAAGATTATTTTTTAAATTGCAAGCGTCGTCTATTGTTGCAGGCAACGATTTATTAGCAGTTTCTGGAAAAAATAATGTAAGACATCCACTGACCAAGGCAAATCCACCAAATATCACTTGTGGGGTATATTCATAATAATTGACCTAAAAAATTTACTTGTTTAATAACTTTATACATTTTAGTAAATAATATCTTACCAACAATAAAGTTTGCGGTGCTATCATGGAACCAATGCGGCCAATCATTGAGCACAGAGATAAAAGACTATTTCGCACGTTTGTTGGAAATATTTCAGAGGTGAAAAAGTATAAAATTTGAAAACTGCAAGTTATTGCAAATTTACCAACCAAAAATAAAATCAATTCAATAGCGTAGCCATCTGTAAATATAAAAAATTATTGAATAAATAAATTCATACAATTATTTTAAAATTGCTACCTTTTCCAAATAATATCGTTAAAGCCATACACAAGGCACAAACCAACATGGAAACACACAAGGAAACACGTCGTCCGATTGTATTCATTATAAGAAGAGGAAGTATTAAGCCTGGAACTTGTACTAGACCATTTAAAATAAAGTTATTGTATTTATTGCCGCCCAAATTTACTGAACTTAAACTTAAACCCAAGGCCACCAGAGTATGAGTAAACCAACAAAATGAGCAATTTGATATTCTCCAAAAAAATTTTCTAATTGCCAGCCAAATGGGGTAACTGCTCTCATTTTTCAATCCTAATTTATATTTGTTGGTGTTGACTAAGTTTTTTAAACTGCTTTCTGGCAAAGTCTTGCGATTTATTCTAGCTGCTTTTTTAAGTACCGCAACAGCTTCCTCCTCCCGCCTTTGACTTAATAGCCAACGTACACTCTCCGGTAAGATAATAAGAAAGAATATGTGTAATGCTGCCGGTATGTACAACACTCTAAGCAGAATTCTCCAGTGTCTAAATTGTTGTGCTAAAACGCCCAACAATGCTTCTCCTAATGCATAGAATATTGTGATTATAGTAGCGGCTGCCACACGTCGTTTTGGACCAACCAACTCAATGGCCAATAAAAATGCCGTGGGAAACAGTGTACTTCCGACGACCATATCAAGCAATTCAAACGATAGAAACATAACAAAATTGGTTGAAAACGATCGTATAATGCCCATGATAGAGCTAAGAAATCCAGCGATAGCCAACATGGTACGGCGACCAAACCTAAAAAAGGGATATACATATATTTTTAAATATTTCAACTGTTCGCACTTTTCATACAAAGTAGATATTTATCATCGTGTTATTTGAGAACTGTAATAGGTTTAATTTTGGTAGGTAGGTAACTCCGTTATAAATGTGCATAGTGTAGCAAAAAACTGACTGAATTGAAATAGTGGGCGTGGTACCTTCCATACAAAGTGAACAATTACTATGGCCTAACAAGAGAACTATAATATGTAGAATCTTAAAATTTTGCACAAGTAACGCTTATATTAATGTGCATAGGCTAAGCGGTATTGGAATAATGGGCGTGGTACCTTCCGTTCAAAGAGTAAAATTATTATCGAGTACATAGAATACTATAATAAGTAGTCTGAATATTTTGCACAAGTAACTCTTACATATGTATATTAAAGTGCTGTATTGAAATAATATTTGTGGTACCACCCATTCAAAGAATAAAATTATTATCGTGTAATTAGTAAAATGCAAGAGTTAGTCTTGAAAATTTGAATATTCAAAATTTGAGAAACTTCCTTATTAATGCGCATTGCCGCAAAAAAATGGCTGGATTGGAAGACTGGGTATCACAAAGTACACAGATGTAAATAGTGATTGATGAAAACGGCCACAATCAGACTTTCCTAAGCTTGTCAAGAAAGAGACAAATATAGTACCAAATTTTTACGAACATCGGAAAAATAAACAAAACAAAAACTAAATATTTTGAAAACGTTCCTTGAAAGCGTGTTCGTTGTTTAAAACTTTGTACTTTAAAAGTTAAATTGTACATTAAAATATTAATTAAACAACAAAGTATAATTAAAACAAACAATCAAAACTCTTTGGTGGTGTGAAATAAGCTTGAGAAATATATTTAATGAAAGTTACACACATTTACAATAATAAGAAAATAATTAATAAGAAAATAGCACAAAAGAAAACCAATGTTTACGAAATAACACAAAAGAAAACTAATCAACGTGTGAAAGAGACGGTTTGAATTAGTATTTTTTGCCATCCTGTTTATACGCCGTTTCACCTCTTGGGTTCTCTTTGCTGGGCATGATAACTCAGACACAAAGTAAGTATTTAGCATTATGTAAGTTAGGAACTATAATGCGTAAGGTCTGAAATTGTTTACTACGACAATTGTAAAATGAGATAATGTTCAGTTTTGCTCAACCAGCTACATCCTATAACAAATTAACATTGCATAAAATGCAGCTATTTAAAATTTTTGATGACCATATAATCTCTACTTTTTTTATTTAATTTTAATATATTCAATATATTGTCATAGAAAATGCAAAACGCCCTATTTCCATAAGTGAGTAATTATAAGAATTTTATTTGAACTATTTTTGAATTAATAAATAAATTATTTAGGCTTAAGTTCTTATTTATAAAGAGATAAAGAAAAATTAGATACCAGCAAAGCAGAATGCATTTTCTAGACAGCTACGTCCGTCATCATTACATTATATTACATAGGAGATAGAGCTTTTTGAATTTGTTTTACACTTTTAAACACTATTTCTTTATATTTTACTACCAAGCAAACATTTTTCTTTATTTTTATTCTCTTTATATATTTTATTTGAAAATGGTATATATATCTGTCTTGCTATTAGCTAACCTTTGGTTAACAATGAACAACAATTAGATATTTTTATACCCTTCACCACAGGTGGAAAGGGTATATATAAGTTTGTCAATCCGTGTGTAATTTCTACAATATTCATTTCCGACCCCATAAAGTATATATATTCTGGATCCTTATATATAGAGAAGTTGATTGAGCGATGTCCGTCTGTCCGTCTGTCCGTGTTAGTGTGGTAATGTCATTTGCCAAGGCACCAGAAGAGATACAAAAAATTTAAGCACACCAATCTGTCAGGCATAGTTTCGAAAATTTTGGTATTGCAATTCAGCAACATCGGATCATTCCTTTGGAGGCTACGGGCCAAAAACCACGCCCACCTATATTTTTTTTACGTTTTTTTTACGTTTTTTTTTTAATTTTTTTCGGCTTTAATGATTCTGTTTTGCCTTTTTTTGTCAAATAAATATTAGAATGTGACAGGTAGATCGCAAGGAGTGCATACAGATCTCGGGGGATCAATAACCCCCTGCGAGGGGCGATTTTTGTTTGTTTTTAGATTGGTAGGGTTTTTCTGCTTTGATTTGTATTAGAGACCTTAATAGAAAGCAATACGCATAGAGGTAGCCAATGGACTCACCGGGTACCCTCTGACAAATAGGAGCAGTTAAAAGGACCCCCCATGTGTCAATATGATGAAATTTTTTTTGTAAGGATTTCTTTTTGCTTTAGTCTGACCATTCTAACTCAATAAAGATTGGAGAAAGATCCAAAATTTAACAAAAAAATTTCAATCAAATTTTAAAAAAAAAAATTTTAAAAAATTTAAAAAAAAATTTTAAATTTTACAAAAAAATTTTACAAAAAATTTTTAAAAAAAATATTTTTACAAAAATTTTTTAGACTCAATTTTCGAAAAATTAAAACAAAAATTTCAATATTTCTCTGAAAATTAAAATTATGAGTGTAACATAACATATTTTTAATATTAAGAATATACATACATATGTATGTATGATATAGAGTAACATATTTTTATACCCTTCACCACAGGTGGAAAGGGTATATATAAGTTTGTCATTCCGTGTGTAATTTCTACAATATTCATTTCCGACCCCATAAAGTATATATATTCTGGATCCTTATATATAGAGAAGTTGATTGAGCGATGTCCGTCTGTCCGTCTGTCCGTGTTAGTGTGGTAATGTCATTTGCCAAGGCACCAGAAGAGATACAAAAAATTTAAGCACACCAATCTGTCAGGCATAGTTTCGAAAATTTTGGTATTGCAATTCAGCAACATCGGATCATTCCTTTGGAGGCTGCGGGCCAAAAACCACGCCCACCTATATTTTTTCACGTTTTTTCAGGTTTTTTTTTAATTTTTTTCAGCTTTAATGTTTCTGTTTTACCTTTTTTTCTCAAATAAATATTAGACTGCGACAGGTAGATCGCAAGGAGTGCATACAGATCTCGGGGGATCAATAACCCCCTGCGAGGGGCGATTTTTGTTTGTTTTTAGGTTGGTAGGATTTTTCTGCTTTGATTTGTATTAGTGACCTTAATAGAAAGCAATACACATAGAGGTAGCCAATGGACCCACAGGGTACCCACTGATAAATAGGAGCAGTTAAAAGGACCCCCATGTGTCAATATGAGGAAATTTTTTTTTTTTAAGGAATTTTTTTTGCTTTAGTCTGACCATTCTAACTAAATATAGATTGGAGAAAGGTCCAAAATTTAACAAAAAAATTTCAATCGAATTTTTAAAAAAAAATTTTTTTAAAAATTTTTAAAAAAAAATTTTAAAATTTTTTTTCAAAAATATTTACAAAAAAATTTACAAAGCATTTTCAAAAAGATATTTTACAGAAAAATATTCGAAAAAAATTTTTTTTAAAAAATTTTCCAAAAAATTTTCGAATAAAATTTTACAAAAAATTTTTAAAAAAATATTTTTACAAAAAATTTTTACACACAATTTTCGAAAAATTAAAACAAAAATTTCAATATTTCTTTGAAAATGAAAATCATGACTGTAACATAACATATATTTAATATTAAGAATATACATATGTATGTATGTGTGTATATAGAGTAACATATTTTTATACCCTTCACCACAGGTGGAAAGGGTATATATAAGTTTGTCATTCCGTGTGTAATTTCTACAATATTCATTTCCGACCCCATAAAGTATATATATTCTGGATCCTTATATATAGAGAAGTTGATTGAGCGATGTCCGTCTGTCCGTCTGTCCGTGTTAGTGTGGTAATGTCATTTGCCAAGGCACCAGAAGAGATACAAAAAATTTAAGCACACCAATCTGTCAGGCATAGTTTCGAAAATTTTGGTATTGCAATTCAGCAACATCGGATCATTCCTTTGGAGGCTACGGGCCAAAAACCACGCCCACCTATATTTTTTTTACGTTTTTTTACGTTTTTTTTTTAATTTTTTTCGGCTTTAATGATTCTGTTTTGCCTTTTTTTGTCAAATAAATATTAGATTAGATAAATAGATTAGATTTCTGTTTTAAAACCTAGGTGCATTAAACACATAGACATCATCAGGATACCGGGTAAAAACTGCCAAAAGTAAAATACACACGTTTAAAGGTAAACGTTTTTTTTTTTTTTTTGAAGCCAGTATATGTCGTCAACTTAGGCTAATTTCTATTTTATTCAACAAAAGAAAATGTCACAAATTACATTATTATTGTAAATTACAAATTCATATACAAACAAAAAGTTTTGGAGGAGATATTTATAAGTTTTTGAAAAAGTTATTTAATTTTATAAAAGCAAAATAAGTATTTCTACAACAATGTCAGAGTTTACGATGTAGCGTCGGCTTCAATATCATTAAGTAGCTGACAACACGGCGACAATTGTAGCAAACGGAATTTGTTTTCATTTGTCTTCTATTTCTTTAACTCATGTATAATGATTTTTTCTTATACGACTTTATTTAAATAAAGAGTCAACAATATGGATAATGCTGTACATGTCTGTATAAATAAAATCACCGTGGTGAAGGGTATAGAAGATTCGGCACGGCCGAATATAGCACTTTTACTTGTTTTAAATGCGTTTGATTTTTTAATATATGATATCTCTGTTTTAAAACCTAGGTGCATTAAACACATAGACATTATCAGAATACCGACTACAAACTGTCAAAAATGAAACGTTGTGGCTGTCGTCAACTTAGGCTAATTTCTATTTTATTCAACAAAGGAAAATGTCACAAAATTGTAAATTGCAAATTTATATATAAACAAAAAGTTTTGGAGGAAATATTTATAATTTTTTGAAAAAGTTATTTAATTTTATAAAATCAAAATAAGTATTTCTACAACAATGTCAGAGTTTACGATGTAGCTGTCGTCTTCAATATCTTTAAGTAGCTGACAGCACGGCGACAATTGTAGCAAACGGAATTTGTTTTCATTTGTCTTCTATTTTTTTAACTTATGAATAATGATTTTTTCTCATACGAATTTATTTAAGTAAAGATTCAACAATATGGATAATGCTGTACATGTCTGTATAAATAAAATCACCGTGGTGAAGGGTATAGAAGATTCGGCACGGCCGAATATAGCACTTTTACTTGTTAATTTTACAAATGTTTATTTTTAATTATTAACACAATAGTGTTGAAGTTAACAATGTCAAAGCCGTGCCCGCTCTGTGAAATTATATGAATTTTATTTGAACTATTTTTGAATTAATGTTACAATAGGTAGGGCGTTTTGCATTTTCTATGACGATATAAATATGTATTTGAAAAGCAAACATCCATGAAGTTGAAAACTGTGTGTGTGAAATTTATTTGTGTACAGTGAAAAAACAAACGCAATCCAAAATTTCTTTCGTGGTCAGTGAAGAAAACAAAAAGGAAATCAAAGTTTCTTCAAGAATATTGAAAATGAAAGGAGAGATAAATACGTACTCTGATTTAAATACATACATACATACATACATACATACATACATACATACATACATACATACATACATACATACATACATACATACATACATACATACATACATACATACATACATACATACATACATACAAATATCTCCTGATTATATGAGAATGTGGTGCCAGATTTTTACTTATGGCTGTGTTTCTAAATATTTGTGTTTTGTTCGTAACTGTTTAAAAACCGTTGAGTGTCGTTGAGTAGCTTCGGCTACTCAACCCAACTGCTAAGCTTCAGCTTCAGCTCAACAGTTGGGTACTGACAGCCCTTTTTTTCATCATAAACATTTTTAACCCAATTCAAAAAAAGAAGGTTATCAATTCGTCTGTGTGTTGCTCGTTTTTTTTTTTTTTTTGTATGTTTGTGCCTTCAGAACTCGGTCATTTCTGAACCGATTTTAAAAATGTATTCTTTATTAGAAAGGTTTTGCTTACAGATTGGTTTAATTTTAAAATAAGTTAAAAATTTTAAAAATTAAAGGGTATCCCCATATAACATACGTGTTTTTTTAAGTGTATTATGAACCGTAAAAGGCACTATTTTAAAATTTAAAACAAACTGTATATCACTATAACTGCCAATAACAGAAGGTAAAAAAAAATAATCTTAAAAATTAAAGGGTGTCCCCACAGGTGACTTCAATTGACCTATATGGCACTATCTTTTAAACCATTGTAGACAAATACTTAAAAGTTGCACAGAATGTTCGTTACTATGTCTGGGGGGTTATTATGTAGTCCGATTTGAACCGAAAAATATACGAATTCGTAAAAATTGTAGTAGGTAATACGATTTTCGTAAATATATTTCCGAACATTCTAAATAATATCATATGCGGGATTTTTTTTTCTTCTTTCGAAATAGAAAAAAATCCCTTTCGAAAATGCAACTATGTAGTACGAAAGCAATTTTCAAAAGTTTTTTTAACGTACATGTTTTATTCGAATGAAATACTAATTGCGGAAATTTAAAAAGTTAATAAATACTTATATAAAATAAACAAAATATTAAAAATATATAACATATACAATGAAAGTATGTATATGTATATATTTAAATAAAAAAGGCTAGTCAAATTTTAAACAGGGATACAGCTAAAAAAAATGTGTACACAAAACAAAGACAATGTGAAATAATGGTAGAGTTTATGGTATTGCATCCGGATTTGGCTAAGGAACTTTTTAATGTTTCAAATGCAAAAAGCAAATCTAGAGAAAGGTTGTCTCAAGATTTAAATGCTGCAGGTCCACCTTCACATAATGTAGAAAAATGGAAAAAGGTATGCATATTTTAACTTAAAATTGAAGGCATTTTACTAATTAATACATTTAAAGGAGTGGGCTGACTATAAGCAGCACATTAAAGTAAGGTCCCGTCGCATCAAACTTTGCCTTTCGGGAACTGGAGGAGGGCAAAGTCATTACCATTAGAGGAAAGAGTCTCGGAACTACTGGCTTATAATAGCTATATTCAAGGGATGAGTAATACTTCCAGGTATGGAGCACCAGCAAGTATGATTGCTATTGGAAATATTGAAGAAAAAGATGAAGCAATAGGTGATGATGAAGGCATTGAAACAAATGGCAAAGCCCTTGATTTAGATTGTACTAAACAAAGTTAAAATAACATTTTAAGTATTCATACTCCTTCTAGCCGTTCCCACGATCTCTTCAATAAGCAGACATTATTGCAAAAGCATGTGGAAAATCAAACAAAGTATCAAGAAAATTCTATAGAACTCTTAAGACAATGTAATGATAATCAGAAAACCCTTATGAAACAATCAAATGACATGAATAATAACCTTTCGTCAGCAAACAAATATTTAAAACGTAACAGCGATAATAACCTAAAAAAAGAAAAATTTGAAGTTTACAAAAAAAAAAATGAAATGCAAAAAACGAAATGTAAACTTGAGAAACTAGAAGTAAAAAAAAGATGTTTGAATTGGAGAGCCAAAATAATATGAATGTGCCTGCAGATAAAATGTGTCCCGATTCTGAGCCACGTATCGACGCATTTTAACTTCATAATTTTTTTTAATCCTTTTCATGAATTTTAATTTTTTTTAATGTACTTATATAAGTCTATG
Organism: Phasia obesa; assembly: GCA_949628195.1. Classification (NCBI taxonomy): domain Eukaryota; kingdom Metazoa; phylum Arthropoda; class Insecta; order Diptera; family Tachinidae; genus Phasia; species Phasia obesa. Next base: position 108,975,987 of record OX451217.1, read on the forward strand.
TATTAATGATACTGGTTTTTTTTTATATACTTCCAAATGTACCTACTTTAATAAAATATACCAGAAAGTGTTTTTTTATTTCGACACTTTGTTTTTTTATTTATTTAAATTGCGGATTTTAATATTTATTAATTTCTAATCAAGTTATCTTTAATTTCATTATTTATGTTTGAAAACAATGACATTTGCACAGTGCTGCCAAGTTTTTACGTATTTAAGACAGGTATGACTAAAAACTTCCCTTTAACTTTTAAACACAACTCTGTCGGCGCACTGTGGTCAATATTTTGAGATAGCGGCCAAAACTCCTTTTGGTTTTTGTTCTCCGATTTTAAAGTTATTAGACTCATATGAAAGTAGACAGTAGTAAACCTCGGGAGCCAAAAAATTAGAACTCTATTTCAACTATTTCACTGAGAACAGGGTGGTCCAAATAGGCTTTTTCAGGATTTATGAAATTTATGATATTTTTAGTTAATTTTTAAAGTTTAAATGATCATAACTTTTTGTTTTTCAAGATTTTTGGACGAAATAAATTTTGTGTTGTAACTTAACTTGTTTCCTATTACTGGTAAAAAAAATTGAAGCTCTACTGTTTTCAGAACAATTTAAATATTTTTTTTAAAAAAGGTCAAATTTCTCGGAAATTTCGCACTTCATAGAGCACAACTCCTGTGAGTCAAGCTGAGTCAAAACACAAATTTACTATTTTGTAGTCCTAACTCTCCCCTACATTCCTATATATACATGTCCATGCATCGGGACTGCACTTTTTCAGCTACAGCAATTTTTCTGACCCAAGGTAAGATATTCGGTACAAATGCACGTCATATTTTTTGAGAAGTTATTTGTATGTGAAAGTGGCTATTATGCATATATTTTGATGAAATTTTGTACAAGAGTTCTTATTCACACAAAAAATAATTCTGTTGAAATTAGGAGAAGTTGGCTCATATTTGGATCTAGTCCACATAGAAGGGTGTATCAAAATTTTGACAAACATGACAATAGAACTCTCAAATTATGTGGTATCTAGCAATTCATTTGGAAAAGGTAAAAAATGATTTTATTGCCATCTAATATTACACAACTTAAATACCTGAAAATTGCAAATAAATTTAAAACCAAGTACTGGTAAAACCAAGTACCTGTTACATTATGTTTCAAAGAGGTAAAAAAGATCATGTTGAAACTTCGAGCAATAGTATATTAATCCATGCATTCATTTTTTTCTTCATTATTGTTTAAACAATGGCTAAATTCAGTTATAGTGTTCTATCTGATATATATTTCTATATATATTTTTTGAACGGAAAGATGAAAACGACATTATTTTACATATAATGAATAATCCATTCTTCAAAATATGCGACAAACAAGAAATTAAAATTCATAACTTAAAAATAAAAAACTTTTTAAATACTTTAAGAAAACGGTACAATCAATGTTCCAGAAACAAGAAATTATTTTACTCACGCAACCAAGAATGGCTAAGAAATAAACTTATTTTTAAAAAGCCATCAGTAACTACCACGGAAACTGGAAAAGGTGGTCGACCAGCAAAGCCAATTGATAATTGTAGTGAAAGATCACGAAGACGCAAACTTAAACATATCAATGAAGAAGTTTCTTGTAGCATCATAAAGGATTCATTTCTGCATCAAATTCAACCATCGAAAACTAAAAAGAGTAAAATTGCTATCATTAAAAAAATAGTGGAAGCAAGCCCCAGACGCACAAAAAGGATTTTAGAAAGTATGCCGACACCAACTGAAGAAAATAAATTTACTCCAGAAGAAGCATTTGCACTATTTTTGGATTTGAAAATTACTAAAAACCAATATACAGAATTGCGGAAGCGAACCAATGAACAAAATTGTGGAATTTTTCCATCATATCGAGATATAGTTTCTGCCAAAAAAGATTGCTTACCTTTACCAACTGCTATTAGTGTAACTTGAAGTTCAGCAGAAATAAAATTGCAGGATCTTCTTGAACACACTGCAGAACGATTATTAAAGACATTTGATGCTGACTATTTAAAGAAGTTTAAAAATTGCAGCATGACTTTAATTTCTAAATGGGGATGTGATGGGTCGTCTGGCCAGAAACAATACAAACATTGTAATGCGGAAAATTCATCAGATGCCAATTTATTCATGATTTCTTTCGTTCCATTACGTTTAACAAAAACTTATATTGGTTCAGAGCCGTTAACTAGTAGAGCTGCAGAGATAGATGTATGGAAGAATGAAATTCTCTAGTCAACAAAATTTTGTAGACCAATAGAGTTTGCTTACAAAAAAGAAACTAAAGATGTCATAACTGAAGAAGTTGGCAAAATAAGAGATGAAATTAAAGAACTTCAACCAGTGATATTTGAATTTAATAACCAATGCATCGAAGTTAACTTTAAAATGTCACTTACAATGATCGATGGAAAAGTTGCACAAGCTTTAACCGAAACAAAGTCTTCGTCAAGCTGCACCATATGCCAAAAAACATCAAGTCAATTGAGCCAACCGTTTTGTGGAGCATATTCTTAAATTGGGATACGATTTGGAATTTGGCCCGTTAGGCGAAAAAGTGAGAAACAACAAAGAAAATTTGGAAAAAAAAGCAAAAAAAAAGAAAAAGATATTCAAGAAAAATACCGTGAGATAGGCCTTATAATTGACCAGCCAAAGCAAGGAGAAGGAAATTCTAATGATGGAAACACAGCAAGGAGATTTTTTTCCGATCCAGAAACTGCAGCTTCTATAACTAGAGTAGATTATGATTTAATACGACGATTCCAAATCATATTAGAAGTTATAGCATGTAGCAAAGAGATAGATGCAAAAAAATTTGGTCAGTATGCTAATGAGACAGCAACCTTTTATAACCAAAAATATTCTTGGAGACATATGCCAACCATAGTTCACAAAATTTTGTTCCATGGGGAAGAAATAATTCAGCACAATATTCTTCCAATTGGAGATCTCTCAGAAGAAGCGCAAGAAAAAAGGAACAAAGACTACAGTTTCTTTCGCGAGCACAATACAAGAAAAATTTCCAGATATTGTACTAATGAAGATCTTATTAATATTTTGTTGTGCACATCAGACCCATATATGTCCAGTATTCGACAAAAATGGAAATCAACCTCATTAGAGTTAGATGAAGAAGCTAAACAACTACTGCAAAATGAAAATCAAAGCTATTTGGAAGAAATTTTTACTAATATTGTTTAATTAATACTAGTTTAAAGATTATAATTTGTTTCTAATTTTATTATAAATATTTATTAATACATTTAAATAAAATATATGTGCACTTTAAATCAATAGTAAAAGTTTACTTAAAATTTTATCGATGTTGTGTTCTGTATATAATATATCCAAATGGTATTGATATTGTTGGGAATTTCAGTGTTATTTTTCAGTTTAATCCTCACAAGAATTAGCTTTCTTCCAAAAAAAACAACCTTTGGCCCCTGTGAATATTGAGACTAAATAAATGCCAGGGGCCAAATGTTGGCATTTTCTGACCAAAATTAAGTTTAGGAATAATAAATAAGTATTGGTTGTAAAATAAGATTGAAGAAAATAAGAAATTATAAAAAAATACCTATTTAAAATGTCAAAATATTCAACTTTTACATGGAAACTCAACAAAAAATTAAAATGCATTTTTAACTCCACATTACTTACGTTCCTATCAGTCGATTTTTACGTTTGAACACGCAAATTGAAGCTTAAAGTCCCTCCTATTGAACAAAACAAATTGCGTAAAAAAATACCAATCCGGTCAAAAGTTATAGAGTTTTGACCGCTATCTCGCGAAATTGACCACTGTGCGGCGTTTCGAACGTTGCTTGTCTACAGAACATTTAATCGAAAATTATATGTGTGCATGAGATTGCTGAAGGTAGGTAACTATATTCTCTAGATTCCTTTGTTACTATTTAGTATGTTGCTGATGTATGTAGGTAATTTGTGTTGGTATTAGCTTTTTGTTTTACAAGTATTTAGCTATTGATTTGTATTTTTGATATTGTTTGTATAAAATATTTTAGAATTTGTGTTCTTCTCTTATAAGGGTGTTGTTCTGTAATTATGTTTATTGGAAGTTTATTATATAGGTTGGGTATGGTGATAGCTAGAGTGTTTTCTCCATATTTATTATGGTGACGATCGACTTTATATCTGATTTATAATTTTCGCCTAGTGCCATAGTTATGGTTAATAGGTCTTAAAAATTGTGGATCGTTGTAAAATTCTTTGAATAAGGTTGTATAATATGTACTTTTGACGTTAAGAACATCTAGCATTGTAGCAATATTATTATTATTTGTAATTGATTTATTTTGACTGCGTATGAAGTTCGTGTTAAGTGTGTTAGAGTTTGATCTGGGGGTTGTGTTGTAGGTTTGGTTTGTGTTGTTACTGATATTTGTGTTATTGCCGATATGTCATTAGTTTCGTTATTAGAGGCTGTATTGTTTAGTAAGGCGTAGCCGTAATCCAAAGCAGCTTGGATTTGTTGTTAGTTCTGCTTGCTTTTTAAAAGTATTTTTAATATTTGGTTCTGTGTTTGCTGAAGGGATCTACAGTAAGTAGACTTTCCCCGCGCTGTTATTCCATGCCTTATATAGCACTCGGCCATTGAGAAATATGCTTGCTTAAGAACGTTAAACATGGCGCAGTTGCTTAAGTGGTGCAAGCTGTAGGCCGTTTTTCTTAGTTTCGTTCTTATGTATTGCACATGTGTTAGCCATTTAAAGTTTTGGTCAATATAGACTCCAAGATACAACTTATATTCTTCTATAATAGTATTGCAAGAGTCAAAACTAGCGTTGTTGTTTTTGGTGTTGTGTAGACATTGGTTATCTTGAAATTTTATTATGATTTCACTTGAAACAAGGTGTGATGCTTTAGATGTATTATTTTTGTTTTTGAATCATTTATAACGAGACCGTTGACATGGCACCATTTAGATATTATATTTAACTGAAGTTGCATGTTTGTTGTAGCAGTTTCAATATTTTTGTTAGATACTAATATCGCAGTATCATCTTCAAACGCAAATGTGGTGCTGTTTTTTAATACGTTTATCATTTCATTTGCATATATAAAATATATGCATATATAAAATATATGAGGAACACCAGAAGTTATTGAAGTCTCATTACTATATGTGTGGCTTATTTTCGCTCTGTAAGATCTTAGTTCCATGTAGTTTTTAAACCTAGGCAACTTCCCCTAATTCCATTTCTTTCCAAAGTATTTAGTAGTTTGTTATGTGAAAGTGTATCAAAGGCTTTGCTAAAGTTAATGAAAAGTGCAAGGCAGTGGTTATTTTTATCTAAAGATTTATTTACGTAATTTGAAAAATATCCCAGCAGTTTATTTATATTCTTTCTTTTCTGAAATCCATATTGATTTTTATTTATTACATTGTATTTGTTTAGAAATTCCGTTATCCTTCTGACTATAACTTCTTCCATTATCTTTTCGATTACAGATAAAACTGCAATTGGCCTATAATTTTTATAATCATTTTTTGTGCCACTTTTATAAATTGGCCGTATGATCCATGTTTTTAGTATGTTCGGTATATTAGAGCTACTAATACTGAACAATTATTGACAAACACTTAACAATTGGACAGAATGTCCATTACTATGAATATTTTAATAAGAATAATATTTGAAATTATAAATTAAAGGGTGTCGCAATAGTTTATGAAATTTGATGTATATGGCCAAACTTTTAAACCGTTAAGGACACTCGGTTGAAATGTACAAAGAACCTGTATTGCTTCGACCGCTATAACAAGTATAAAATTTGAATTCGGAAATTACATGGTGTCGCAATAGTTAGTGTAATTTTATGTATATAGCCAAACTTTTGAACCGCTATATACAAACAGTCGTTTGGGATTGGTTTGAACTGAAAAAACAGAACCCCAAATTATGCCCCTATATACTCTGGAAGCACTGCTCCCCCGGTAGAAAATCGACTGATATTTGCTTTAGATTATTGAATTCCAAAATTAGTTTTTTTATCTGAATTGACATTTTGTGCTACAACATTTAAAAGTACCGCTACAATCTTCCTCGAATATAATATAATCATTGTATAATTACCGTCTTAAAGAAACATGACTTTAAGTGTGTCTGTTTTGAAGTCGGTTTTTTTGCAAAAATTATTATTATAGCGGTCATAGTAATACGCCTTCTGTAAAAATTTCAAGAGTCTACCTATAACGATTCAAAAATAAAGTAATATATGAACGTGGAAATGACGTCATTATCGGAATACTCTTTACTTTTCCTATTACGATAAAAAAAAGATAAAAAAATATATATGTACCCTTATGCTCATATAATTAAGTCACTCACATGGTTGTACCAAAGATTGTTTATAACGGACTTATTTTTCACGATTTCGAAAAAATTTCAACACAATATAAAATAAATTTTGCAATTAGATTGCAAGGAATAAAATGAAGACCTTATGTTAACCAGCACAAAGTCGTGAATTAAATCCTTTAGAAAATCAATAGGGGATTATAAAAAGGACAGTAGGTTAACGAAAATTCAAAAATAAGCCCATTTTAATTAAAATGATGCAGTTGGAATGGGAGCAACTAAGTCCAGCCTAATGTGCTGAATTGGTCCAAACTATGCCACAACGATGTGCTAAAGTGATAGGGAATAGGGGGTTTTCAACTTAATATTGTCCTAATATAAGGTAAAACTAATAAAAGATTCTATATTCATGTGATAACTATCTTTTTTTTAGATGACTTAATTATATGAACAAAAAATATGCAAATATAAAATACAATATTTTTTATAAAGTAAAAGCTAAAAGAAAAATTTTATTCTAGTTTTGAAATTAATTAAAATTTATTTAATATTGTGTTGAAATTTTTTCGAAGTCGTGAAAAATAAGTTCATTATAAACAATCTTTGGTACAACCATGTGAGTGTCTTAAATTTATGAGCATAAGTGTATATATACGCCCTATCGGAACACCTATTTTTAGTATTTATTGTTATAGCGGCTAGAGTAATACAACTTATGTGCAAATTTCATGAGTCTACCTAGTACGATTCCAGATATAGAAAAAGAGAGATTGCAGCGATAACATTAGGGTTAAGTTTTTACCTTTTGGTACCTAAAAATGAAAAAAAAGTAAAAGGGAACGTAATCAGTTAGAAAACTCTCAGATATATGTACATAGATATCCATACATATGTGTATAAAAACAAATATTTTATTTCCAACATGTCGATCAAACATATCGTGTATTAACATAATACATTTAGCAATTTGTCAGAACTGTTTGACTCCGACAACGTAGCAGTATTTTGGTGGCTCGGAATAATTTCAAATGACGAGAGTATTTAAACTATAAAACTTTATTACACAAACCTTTTTTTACCCAAATGTGGTGATAGGGATAGAAACTGTTATAATATAACACTTACCTATCTGCAAGTAAGCCTCCTAAAGGTATTCCTATAAATTGTCCAACGTTGTTTATAGTGCCAGCTAAGCTAAGCTTCCATTCGTCAGAACAAAAAAGGCCAAACTAATTAAAAAAGTTTAAATATTAAAAAAGTGCAATTACAAGAAATCGGCTATGAGTATATATAAAGTGGTATTCCATAAAATAGAGCCACCTTTTACTAAATATTTCGAAAAAGAAAAAAACATACAAAATCATATGAATTTTATTTGAACTATTTTTGAATTAATAAATTAATTATTTAGGCTTATTGTGTTAATAATTAAAAATATACATTTGTAAAAATAAAAATATCTAATTGTTGTTAATTGCTAACCAAAGGATAGCTAATAGCAAGACAGATATATACCATTTTCAAATAAAAGAAAATATATAAAGAGAATTAAAATAAAGAAAAAAATTTTTGCTTGGTAGTATAATATGAAAAATAAATAGAGTTTACAAGTGTAAAACAATTTCAAAAAACTCTATCTTCTATGAAATATAATGTAAAATTAAAATTTCTCAGATTCTATTTCTTTGATAAGTTTGTTTAAATAGAAAATAATAACAATTGAAACTACCGGGTAGATTGATACATAGAGTACTGATGACGGACGTAGCTGTCTAGAAAATGCATTCTGCTTTGCTGGTATCTAATTTTTCTTTATCTCTTTATAATTAAGAACTTAAGCCTAAATAATTAATTTATTAACATACAAAATCTTCATAATAAATTTTAAGGTTTTATTTTTGTGAGACCGAATAACTGACCAACTAAATTACTATAGACCTGTTTGATTTGGTATGTTTTTATTCTTTTTCGAAATATATAGTAAAAGGTGGCTCTATTTTATGGATATATATATATATGGATATATATATGCACATATATATATATATATCCCCGGATGTCCTCAAAAAATACAATAAACACTTGGAAGAAAAGAATGGGCAAGCTTTAACTCTAAAACGTACTTGTTTTTAGAGAAGCCCATGGCAATACTAGTTCTCTACAATAGTAGTTCTCTAGATATAGGATAATTACTTTGTATTGTATCCAACCTTTAACTGGAAACAGACTATAATGAGTTGAGTGATGAAATTGTATACTTTGAGAATAATGTGCGTTTTTCAGATAAGACTTGGAGCTTGCAAACGGTTTCCTCTCATACAAAATAATTATCCTACATCTACTGAACTCTACTACTGAGACTCTTTAAAGTTGACATATACTCTGGGAACAACGTGTATTTTCTGATTTTTTATATTAATGTAGGGGGAAAATCGAAGCAGACCACTTCTATAATCTGGTTAAATTTATCAATACTATTACTTACAAATGTTTATTTTATTATTTGACAATGGGGGTAGCGAAACACACCGGGGATAGCTAGTAAGTACAGTATTTTCGCTTCAACTGATAACAACAATTAAAACAGCCTTTGCTTGAAGTATAGTGTGAAGGATGATTGAAGACAAGGTTACGTTATTCCGAAAAAAATTGAAATTTTCTACGCATGTCGGCTTAATGACGCCACGAAATTGCCTTCCTATTGGCTAATAATTCTGATGGAGAGTATAAGTATAAATTGTGAGAGTTTTTAATATAATTTATGGGAGTTTGTTTGCAGGGTTGACCATTTTTGCCTATTGCTTAGATTTATCAAGGTGGCGCAAAAGTAATCCTCCTATCAGAAAATGCTATAAATTTTGCGATTGGCCCCTAATGTCAATTCTGTTTTGACATTTGTGTAGTAAACACTTGCGAAATACACGTTAATAAACAATGTTACGCTACACTGCTCTAGAACGCGGAATATTGGTGACTATTTATTTGACCAATAATCGGTCGGTGACTTTGGCACAACGTGAATTTCGTCGCAGATTTCCTGGCCGTCCAACGCCTACTGGTGAAACACTGCGACGTTTATCCGCTCGCCTCGAAGAGACTGGAACAACACGAGATGCTGCCAGGCGTGGCAGACCCCGGAGTAGCCGTTCTGCAGAGAATATTGCTGCTGTAGCCGAGGATGTCATGGAAGCGCCGTCGACATCGACCAGACGACGTGCCACGCAAATGGGTATCAGTCGACGGTCTTTACATCGGACCTTTTTTCTTCGAAGACGTAGCGGGCCAAACGGTTACTGTGAATGGTGAGCGCTACAGAGAAATGATTAACGAGTTCTTTTTGCCGCAACTTGATGAATTGGGATTAGAAAACATGTGGTTCCAACAGGACGGTGCAACGGCACACACTGCACGTGCCACAACCGATATGCTAAAGAATGCATTTCCCGGGCCCCTAATCTCTCGTTTTGGCGATTTGCACTGGCCAGCAAGATCGCCTGAATTGACCGCTGCAGACTTCTTTTTGTGGGGCTTTTTGAAGTTGCGGGTTTATGTCAACAAGCCTCAGACTCTTGCAGCTCTTAAAGACAATATCCGTCAAGAATGTGAGGACCTATCGCCGGAAGTTTTGGCCAAAGTGATGGAAAATGCCATAAAAAGGGCTCAAATCACAATCAACTGTGGCGGCGGCCATTTACATGACATCATATTCTCGACTTGATGTAAAAAAATTAAAAGACCAAATAAAAATAATCCACAAGAAAAATCAAAGTTTTTCATTTTTTTTTTTTTTTGTTTTTTTTTAATTACAGCCAAAAAACATCGGAAGGTTATTTTTGCGCCACTCTGTACATACTTATTTGAAGCAGCTTGTTGATTACAGACTTGGCAACCTTTCCTTATAGTCGAACAGCGTCATCTAGCGGGTTCTTATACTTGAGTTGTGTTATGTTAAATTAAATAAAAACCATTTTAAAAAGATCAAACCGTTTATTCTAAAACATTCGAAACCTAAACCGTTTTTGAATACAAAACCGCTTTCCGACATCGGGTTCGAAAACTCCATTATTAGCATATAAGATAAGAATACTATTGATATCACAATTTTTCAATTACATATGTTTTTATCGTGCTGTTTATTTAATTATAATTTTATAATAAATTTACAAAACTTTCATAGTATTGGCTTAAATTTTATAGTTAAAGAAATATTTCTGTTAAGTACTCGTGCCACTGTGCAATTGGAATTCCGTCATTCCACTCTTCTTAGTTACATATGTACAAACATCATGTACATACATAATAACAGTTTTGTTAATAGAATCATTCTCTTTAAGTTTAAGTTTTGTAATATTAAATATAGAAGTGAATAACTTTTTGTAAAGTTATTGCCACAGTTAATAAATGTTACTTGGATTAAATTATATAAAGCAAATTTGTTTTATTAAATCTTGCGGATTTAATTATTTCATTAAAATTTTTTCCATCATTTCATTTACCTCTTTTGCCGCTGTGTGTTCCTTGTCACCAAATTTAAAACCTTCGAAACATTTTTCTACCTTTGCTTTGTTGAAATTTTCTTCAATGCATTCAGATGTCGATGAGAAATAGTTATTACTTGTGTCCATATTAAACGCATATCGATTGCATTGATCATATTGTGCTTTCTCTTGCGGAATTGTAAAATTAATCCAGGGCTCCAAAAACTGACTTGTTGGACTATCGCACTCAGTAATATTGCATCTAAAATGACCGTTAATATTTGTGCTTTAAATAAAATATACAACAATGTTACACAGAGAATGTGCTTAAAAAGAGTATATCATGGCACAATAAACATAGAATGTTTAACAACATTCTTAATTTATGTTTAGTATTTTTTTTTTTTTTTTGATAGGTGATATATAATTTAGTTGCAAGACCTTTTTGCTGAACTACAGCATTTGAAAGTTTTGCATCGCCTCAATCAGTTAGTATTCAGCTGATATATTTTTCTATTCTTTCAAGGTCGTAAAGTCTTTTTCTAATTCTTCTTCCAAATAACTCCAGGAATACTCTTTCGAATTAAGATCAGTTGGATGTAGTGAAGATTGTAGTGTAACCAGCTGCTCATTTTCTTGTTTATTTATTATTTATTTTATCTTCAATATATTTGAACTAACAATAATTACTCATATCTTAAGTCTGAAATAAAAAAAAAATAAAATTTTTAAGTCCAAGCAGACTACACAAAAATAATGTTTGTTTCACGGTGGTTGCAATTATTTGGAGGTCATCCCTCTGATATACGGCCAAGAAAAGCAGTATGTATCTCTTCTTTTTAGTCGAATATAACCAGGTTAATTTAGTATGTTACGTGTCAAAGGGTTTGGATAAGATTAAAGCTTCTTTAGATACGTTACTGCGTGTTTCGCTGTTTCTTCTTTGACTGATGGCATGTTTAGGTCTTTGTGCATTTTCGAGTTTTTAGGGTTCCGTACCCAAAGGGTAAAAACGTAACTCTATTTATTTTGCAACAATGTCTCTTTATCTCTGGAACCGAATTAGGTAGACTCTTGAAATTTCAACAGATGATGTAAAGCTGTTGCCGCTATAGCAACAAATACTAGAACTTATAGGCTGTTCCGATAGAGAGGTGTTATTCACGAATATGTGTTTATCTCTTGAACTATAGAAGGTATAGACTAAAGATTTACAAACAGTAATTAAAACTTAGTTCGCTAAAGAAACAAGTATAAAAAAAAAATAAATCTCAAAATTAAAGGGTGTTCCGATAGTGGTGTGATTTGCATGTATAAGGCCTAAGTTTTGAACCATAATAGGTAGACTATTGAAATTGTATAACTGTGGCGACTACAGCAACAAATACTGAAACTTATAAGGTGTTCTGAAAGTGACGTGTTATTTGCCTTTATGTCTTTAGCTATAAAACTAATTTTAACTATGTTCGCGTTGTAAGCTATTATACAACAAAATGAAACCTAAAAATTAAAGGATGTTCCGATAGTGACGTGATTTGCATGTATATGGCATACGTTTTGAATGGTAATAGGTAGACTCTTAAAGTTTTTACAGGATGTGTATTACTATGGCCTCTATAACAAATAGCAAAAATTAAAGAGTGTGCCGACAGTGAAGTGATTTGTATGAACATTGACTAATTTTTTATCCATAATAGATAGACTCTTGAAATTTTCACAAATGGTGTATTACTGACCCCTATAAAAAAAATTAAAATTTAAAGGGTTTTCCGACAGTAACGCCTTTTGCATGTATAACGACATATTTTTTGAACCGCAATAGGTAGACTCTTCCAATTTGTATAGAAGATGTGTTGCCATAGCCGTTATGACAATTACTAAAAATTAAAGGGTGTTCTGTCAGTGACATGTTTTTCACGTATAGTAACTTTTTTTTAATACTAATAGGTAGATTCTTCATATATTTATAGAAAGAGAATTGCCATGGACGCTATAACAAATAACAAAATTAAAGGGTGTTCCGACAGAGACATGATTTTTAGGTAAATAGCCTTATTTTTCGAACCGTAGTATGTAGACTCTCTACAGTAGATGTTGTACTTCGGCCGCTGTAACTATTACTAATATCTAAAGGGCGTTTCATCAGTGACGTTTTTTACGTATATTACCTTATTTTTTGAACCACAATAGGTAGGCGCATGTATATTTTTATAGAAAGTGAATTACCATTGCCGCTATAACAGCAATTACTAAAATTTAAAGGGTGTTCCAACAGTGATGCAATTTTCGCGATTATGACTTTAATTTTAAAATAAAAGGGTGACTCATACGACATGAAAAAATTAACAACTTGAATTTTAAAAGTTGTACTAAACATAGTACGGAACCGTACGTGTGTGATTCTAACTCGCTCTTGACTGATTTATTTATACACCAGGGAGCAACTGTTATCATATGTATAATCTTATTTAGGCGCCTTTAATTTTTTTCTACATTGCTAGCTGAGGCAGTGCCCAATTTGGTGTTATGAAGCCCATAACACCAAATTGGTTTGAGGATCGACTTGTACAGTGGAAGTTTACAATCTATGCTGCCAATAAGCCAATTTAGTTGCACTACTTTTAATTTCATTTGTGTTAATTTGATATCTATGTGGTTTTTCCAACTAAGACGACAATCAAAATGTATACCTAGGTATTAAACGTCTGACAGCTGCGGTTCCTAGACAAAATATACAAAATATTGTGTTTGGTGTGATATTTGGTTTATATTCAAAATTGATGTTTTTGTCTTTGATAGTGTTTCTGGTGTTTTTGTTGTCATTTATCGTACACTGTTAAATTGTTTTTCATCAGTTTTAATGGAGTTTGAAATATTATTGTTGCTAATTTTTCTGAATATTTATTTCATTTATTAAATAAATGGGGAAGCTATTTTCTCTTAATGTTTTTTTTAATGTGTTTTATGTTGCCTTCATGAAACTGTTTATCGCTTATATTTAATATTCTGTGAATTAAATTTTTAGCCGTGTTTACTATTTGGCTTTCAGGTTGTGTGAAGTTATAATTTATAATTCTTCCAGATGCTGTACTTTTTGTACCAATTAAAAACTTTTCTGTTGTATTGTCTATATAACTTTGTATCCAAGTATGAAATAGCGTTTTCATTTTCAATTTCCATAGTAAATTGTATTTTTTGTGGTATTTATTGGATGCTTTTAAAATTTCGTCTTTTTCATCAGCGTTTATTAAGGCCAGTATGCCATCTACATACACACATACATACATTTTTGTTTTTGGTTTTTAGCTCCATGAGAGTTTAGTCTATTAAGTTATCCAAAACCATATCCGCAATAGTAGGAGAGAGTGGATTGTAAAATTCATTATTATAGAAGAAATAATTATTGTCATTAAGGCAAAAGCGAAGAATTTGCTTTTTAATGTACATACCTAATCAGTTTTAAGTGTGATTAACAAAAAAGTATACTTTTAATGACTTCAATAGCACTTACACCACTTTCAAAGTCAGCAAAAACTAAAAATCTAAATAAAATTAGGAAAAAGGTTTCCTGATGATCTGGCCTGAGCAACCAGTGAAATACGTATAGGGACTAGCCCTTTTCCTCCAACAAATAAATTGCATTTTTATTATAAAACGTTATGGGTAATTAGCATAATATTAAATAATTAAAAATCTTACATTTACAAAATATTAACTACGGGATCTCAATTGAAACAAACCAATTTCTTTTTATGAAACTTTTGTTAAATACTTCAACAATAAAAACAAATATTAAAAACACTTTATTTCAACATCTAACATTTAACCAACATAATTTATATTACTATTAATACATATCGCACTTGATCAACAAGAGAGTATTAACTCAAAACTTTAAAGTTTTCAGTAGAGGTAAAAAACTGTTGGTTTTATACAGAACGTGGCACTTGTGTCGTAGGAATAACAAAGTTATTTTTTAACATCCAAATAAATAAACTTATTAAGATTAAAACTAAAAATCATTTTGAAGTTTTCGAATAAGTGTTTTTGTTAAATCTTTTATTGTTTGTGTTGGACTTCTTAAAGAGTTATCATTATTTTTATAAATAATTTTCTCTATTCTTAAAATGTGGGTAAAACTTTCCTTGCTTATATTTTTAAATAATGAATTGGTTTATTATAAAATAGTATAAGTTATTAGCATTATATTATTAAAATTATAGTTGAATTCCCAAAACATTTAATTTCAATGATTGCTATTATTGCATACACAGCAATGTATATTAAAGTTAAGGAGGTATACGTCAAATTAAGTCATCCATGAGAACACTATTTAATTTTAAGTTTTATTTTATATTGCGGATATAGCAATATGAAGGCTGTGTAAATATCAAATTTCTGACTATAAAGGTTCAAAAGATAAGGCAATATACAGAAAATAACATCACCTATCGGGATACTGTTTAATTTCTAATTTGAAATATTTGCATATACTTACGGTCATAACGGACTATCTAAAATTATACCTAATTTTCAAGTTACATCAACTATAAGGACATTAATCTGTAAGGTAATTTTGTTATTAGTTTGTTAAAATATGAAATTGGTGCACTTTAGGGTTTAAAAGACACGTAAAAATCATACATGATTTTCCCGATCCACAGCCTTTATTTTTTAAAATTATGATCTTTTTTGAATAGAACTAATCTATAAGCATTACCTTTCAAATAAAAATAAATAAAAATCGGTTCAGAATTAAATGGTTTCTAGGAGTTAACTCAGACGATTTGATAACCTTCACCTTATATGAAGTCGGTTAATTACACGACAATTTTGCAGATATTTTCCAAGAAATTTTATTTTTGCCTATTTATTAATAATTACTCATTCGCAAAAAACGGCAACACTTTCATGTCATGCATTGAAAAAATAACAAAAAATTTTATATTTTTATTTTATTTTATTTTTTCAAGACTTCAAAAAGAAAATTTATTTTAGTAAAAAAATATTTAAAGCACAAATATTGAAATATTTAAAAGCCATTAGCTGCAGAGGAAAAGGTAAAAATGTACAAATTTTTTATTGAAGATATTGCTACATATTCATATGTACATATTTTAATATGTACATATACATATATTTTAATTTTTGATTTTTATTCATAGTTTTTCAGGTGGCGGCAATGGCTAACTTTATGTAAATATGTATGACATACATATGCTTTTGACCAGCAAACAATTCCCATACCAATAATTTTGATGAATCAAATACAAGGTTTGTGCTCAAGAGGAAACGCTTTGTGCCTAAAATATATATGTAAGTGACTAGTCGCTAAAATTTGACCAAAGTAAAAAAGAAAAAGGGAGATACATTATTTTCACTGTTGCTCAAGATGTCAAATTCCATATATATGTATATAGATAACATTTTTTAATATATAGAATTTGATATTTTAAGAAAGAGCGAAATTGAATGAATTTGCCATTGCAAAGTGATTCGTCTTGGCCTTTTTTAATATGGTCAAATTTTACGCAGTAGTTATTTAAATTAGTCACAAAACTGTTACTAGGAAACACAGTTAGCGAAAATTTTTTTTTGATTTAGCTAAATTATTTGTTTGAAAATTGTTGGTTATTTCAGTAAAGTTTTTTATTTGTTTCAGATTAATTATTTGTTATATGAATTTTATTTGAACTTTTTTTGAATTAATAAATTAATTATTTAGGCTTAAGTTCTTAATTATAAAGAGATAAAGAAAAATTAGATACCAGCAAAGCAGAATGCATTTTCTAGACAGCTATGTACGTCCGTCATCAGTACTCTTCGTATCGATCTACCCGGTAGTTTCAATTGTTATCAATTGTTATTAAGTTACTGAATAGTAACTTATCAAATAGTAATAGTTGTAGGTTTGGACACGTCATATTAAATTTTAATTACTATTATGTATTTGTTCGTACGATATAAAATGCAATAATTTTTTATACATATTTAAATCAATTTCGTTTTGTTTTTTATGACCAATAATTTGTTTTAACTGTTTTATTTTAAGATGTTTGTTGTCTCTTCGGGCTGTTATAGTCAGTTATTTGTTTCCAAATATAAATGAAAAATTCAAATCATTTTTTCTATTTTTTCCCAACGTTTCGTTTGTTTTTTGTAAACTTCTTCAGGGGATTTTTTTTTTTTTATTTTAAATATAGCAATAAATAATTACATGTTTTATATTTAATTGACGCACAGTAATATCACAGATGTATGTACTTACGATTCTAATTTATTTGGTATTATAAAAAACTGGACTTTCACGATACAGAATTAAATAATAAATAAATAAATAAATAAAATAATAAAAAAAAATCTTTTACAACACAAACAGAGAATCATAAGTCAACTTTAAGCTAATATCACAGAACTTCAACTAATTATAATAACTACATTAGTGCGGTGGAGTATTGTAATTTAGTTTTGTCTGTGTCCTCTTTAGTGTTCATTGTGGTGTTTATTTCTTGTTGGATCCTTAAGCTGGATTCACCCATTATGTCCGGACAAAATTTTTGTTCGGACAACGTTTTTTTATATGTAGTTTTACATTTCTCTCAGATAGTGAGAGAAGTGATTTTCTACAGACAACTCTCAGGTTGATTTGGTTTAATTTTAATTTATGTCCAGACAAAATTGAATTGAGTTGCCACTAAAATTTTTTCTTTAGAAAAAGCTGAATTGAGTTGCCATTATATAGATAGTGTTTGTATTAAATAGTTTTATTTGTTTTGTTTGTATTAATTATCAAAAATGAAATATTTTTCAATAAAAAACTATTAAATAATTATTGTAATTTTTGACCTCTTTAATAATTTTATAATTATGTTTTTTAAACTTTAGGTCTTTTATATAAAAATTTTAAATTTATTTTTATTTTTATATTCAATATTTCGCTATACCATTGGGTAGCATCGTCGGGAAAAAAATAAAAATAAATTTAAAATTTTTATAAAAAAGACATAAAGCTTAAAAAACATGATTATAAAATAAAAAAAATAATTTTTGAAAATGGAGTTCAATGAAGCAACCTCAAGCCTATAATGGAAACGAAAAAGCCCAGAAGTAAATGCATGTACGACAAGAGCAATAGCTTATATAAAAACAATCATGCAAAGCAAAGCATTTGGACGACAATAGCTAATGCCATTAGAACTGAACGTAAGCAAACGTAGTAAGGTCCATGCGATGAAAATTAACAAAGGATCTCACGTCATATAAGCGCATCGCAGAAACCAATGAGTGATAGTAGTCCAGTGCTGTTCTGTGCTTTAATATTTCTTTTACTGCAATTCTTTTTTGCATTTTTTATTTTAACAACCAGTAATAGAAGTAAGTTTCTTTAATAATACAGGTTTTAATAAACAAAATGTTAAAATAATAAAAAATATGCAATTTCACACCAAGATTTTATTTTTAATCACTTGCTGCTTTGTTGCCACGTTGTAAAATTAATATGACTTGTTTATTTATGGCAGCTTTGTTTGTCCGGGCAAATTTTTCGAAATGGGTGAATCGTGCCATAGAAAACTCTTAGAAAAAAATATTTGTTCTCACAAAAATTTTGTGCGGACAAAATGGGTGAATCCAGCTTTAGACTTTCGAGTGTGCATCGTTTGGGTAATTCCACGTCAAATCAACAAGGCACTCAAAATGACTACTTCAGATTTTATTGAAACTTTTGTTATTTATACTCCTTGACTCTCTGAATCTAAATATAATTTAAAAAAAAAATAAGCTCCTATAGTTTTTTAGCTATACAGTTATAAAAATCGAAAAAAATAACGCTTTTTGCATATGCGCTCGAGGATTAAATATATTCTAATTCCAGTTCTATAAGCCCTAGGAAGTTGAATAATAGCTCATTTTAAAGGGGATTTCATACGCTTTAATTTGATATCAATAATGAATATCATGCTATTGTTGTTGATTTTCCTCTGATCATATTGCAAAATGTTTTTGCTCCAATTAATTTTGGTATAAATGGTAAACTGTAAAAAGTTTTCGCGATTTAAGATCTCTCTTCATTGTAATTTCTGTCGCTTAGGGATCTGTTTATCAATTTATTTTTTATGTGTGTTGGATAATGGTTCATTATAAGTATTCTTCTGATTTTTTCCATGTTCTTTTTCTCATATATTCGTTCACTTACTTTTAAAACTTTTTTTAATTAGATAGTTCGCAGTATTGAGTTTGGTATTCATTGGTTGTGTTGAATTGAAATTTATCATCCTGCCTGAAGATGTTGCTTTTGTGTACCAATTTGTTCTTATATTTCCTTGGTCATTAATTATCATTATATATAAATATGGTATTGCATTGTATTTTTCACACTCAATGGTAAATTGTATTTTGTTGTGGTATGCGTTGAGTGTTTCTAATATTATTTTCTCGTCCGATTTTTGTATTATTGCAAACAAGTCATGTACATATTTCGTCACAAATTTTATTCCAATTCTTTTTGCTTTTAATTGTTCAATTACATTGTCCAGTAGTGTCTAATACAATATCTGCAATTGTTGGCGATAAAGGATTCTCCATGGGCATACCATGCAATTGATTATAAATTTTGCCATCGTAAGTGAAGTAATTATTTTCTCGTAAACAGAATTGAAGATTCTTTAAAAACTTTGCTTTTGGTATTGGTGTGTAAGCTTTAAGGACTTCCCATTTGTCCATTATATTTCTAATGGCTAAATAGATTGGTATATTAGTGAATAGTAATACCACGTCAAACGAAACCATAATATCATCTTTTTCTAGTTTGTTGTCCCTTAATCTACATTTTATATCTAAAGAATTGTGTATGTTATAATTGGTTGATATAATGTTTTTTAAGATATTCCCAACATATTTTGAAATTTGGTAGCATGGTACTTTCACTGATGAGGATATTGGTCTAAGAGGTATATTATCTTTGTGAATCTTAGGAAGTCCATATAATTCAGGCGCCGCTACCGAATGTGGAATCAATTTAAATTTTTCAATTTTGGATATGTAGCCTTCTTTATATAGTTTTTTTTATTAATGTTATGTTTTTCTTTAGAAGAAATTTGAGTTGAATTTTCTCTTATCTCCCTATATGTATTTTTGTCATCCAATATTTGTTGCATTTTATTCTTGTAGATGTTTCTATACATTACAACTGTTTTATTCCCTTTATCCGCTGTGGTTATGATGATATTGTCCTTGTATTGTCCTTGTATTTTCCGATAATTTTTCTTGTCTCCTCGTATTCACTAAATATAAATTTCGTTATCAGCAAATATTTATTTTAAAGTAAATGTATTATAAGCAAGATATCATGAAAATGGTTATAAGCAAAGAAGGATTGAATTATTTCATAAAATTCATCACAATTCAAAAAAAATGAAAACAATTTTATCATAAAAAGAGTCTCATTTCCAATTAAAATCATAAAGTAAAAGAAATGTTATCAACAAAATAGTATCAACTCAAAATACAACCAATTTTAAATAAAACCTTTTTTATGAAAATATACTATGTATTTCTGTTTTAACTTTGGTATTAACTCAAAATAATACCTTTTCGTTGAAATAAAGGTACTCAAGACGCTATCACGAAAATGGTCTTCGATGTGGGTTTCGAGATGAAAGAGTAATCTGAATACGTTGAAATTTTTATAGCAGATAGATGTTGATGTTGTTAGTTGATTTCTGGTAAAAAGTGAAAATTTTAATAATTTAGAGTTAATACCCTCTTGTTGATCAAGTGTGATATATTTTAACTCTTCTTATTATGATCAACTTTTTGAAAAAAGTCATTATGTATTGGAGGGATATATGTATGTAGGTATGTAAATTTTTCGAATATGATGGGTCTGAAATGATTATATAAACGTGTTAGTACTATATTTCTAAAGTTTTATGATCTTCCCCGTGAGAGCAATAAATTTAGTGATTAAAAATCCTCATTCTCAATAAATGAAGTTTTATAGAACATTGTGTATGGTTTGCTTTTTAAAACCCTTATCCAACATATCTCACCTCCAAGTGAATAAATACTACAAATTACTATATATGTAGGTTTTTAACTTCAAATTCAATTTTATAAACTTCAAATTCAATTTTGAAAACTTTAAATTAAATTTTTTAAACTTTAAAATCGTTTTTATAAACATCAAATTCAATTTTAAAAACATCATATTCAATTTCAATTCATATTTATAGAAAATTAAATTTTTACAATAAATTACTATAAAATTTTTACAAAAAAATTTGCAATAATATTTTTACAAAACATTTCTATACAATTAAAAAAACAATAAATTTTTACCAAAAAATTTTCAATAAAATTTTTACAACAAATTTTCAACAAACCTTTTTAAAAAAAACTTTCAATAATATTAAAAATAAAATAAAATTTAAAAAAATTAATAAAATTTCAATAACATTTAAAAAACAAATCTACTATAAAAAAAAATTACTATAAAATTTTACAAAAAAAATTCTATAAAATTTTTACAAAAAATAATATTTGACAAAAAATTTTCAATAAAATTTGTTGAGAAAATTTTATTTGAATTTTTTTATCAAAATATTACAATTTTTTTATAAAAATATTATACATTTTTTTGTAAACAGTTTTTTTTTTTAATATTCTAAAAAATTAATTTTCTTTCAATATTAATTGAATTTGAAGTTAAAAACCTACATTTCATATAGGAACTTTATATTGCAAAATAAACAGGGAAAACCGAAATTCCGGGAAACTATAAGAATGTTTACTCGTATGTCATTTACAATGTTTCCACACATTTTAAAATGCATTAAAGAAATTATGTATTACAATTTAAATTTTAAACTAATTTCAAATTTTCAAATTAATTATGTATATTTGTAGCTTCATTAACTACGAAAATTTTTAATAATAAACACCATGAAAATTTTAAAATATGTTGTTTTGGGAAAAGTTTATAAATAAAAGGTTCATAGTAAATTGTATTCAGTTTTACAATTAACTAATTTTTTGTCAAAATGGACTTACACCACTTTCAAAGAAAACGGCTCATTTACTTGTGTGCTTCGGGTCATTATCTGAAGCATAAGGGAGAATTACATCCCCGAGTATACCAACATAAATGTTCTTATTGTGGTTTTGTAGGTCCTACACTATAGTAAGAAAAACTACCCCATACCATTACGCTAGACCTACTGTGTTTTATGGTTTTTATTGTAAATTTTGGGTTGAATTCTGCGTTTGGCTGTCTTCTTACGTAGGAACGTGATCCCTTGCTTCCAAATAATACAATTTCGGACTCATCTACCATTTATTTTTCCGTGGGAATGAAACTACATTTTGTCGTTGGTGCTATTTTTTTGACCGGCACTGTATATAGCCAAACTTTTGAAACGCTATATACAGACAGTCGTTTGGGCATTGTTTTATATACTTCGGAAGCACTGCTCCCCCGGTAGAAAATCGACTGATATTTGCTTTAGATTATTGAATTCCAAAATTAGTTTTTTTTATCTGAATTGACATTTTGTGCTACGACATTTAAAAGTCCCGGTACAATCTTCCTCGAATATAATATAATCATTGTATAATTACCGTCTTAAAGAAACGTGATTTTGTGTCTGTTTTGAAGTCGGTTTTTTGCAAGAATTATATTAAAGGAATGTCGAACTGAAGAAAATTCAATATGTATGTAAATAAATCGGTCAAGTGCGAGTTAACGCGTAGGCTTCCATACTATGTTCAGTATAACTTAAAATTTCAGATGTTAATTTCTTTATGTCTTGTGGGACATCCTTAAATTTTAAAATTAATATTCGCGAAAATTGCATCATTATTTTAACACCCTTTCAATTTTAGTAATTGTTGTTATAGCGGCCTACCTATTGCGGTTCAAAAAATAAGGTAATATACGTGAAAAACATTTCACTTAAGTTTCTAGTAATTATTAAAGCGGCCAAAGTACAACATCTCTGTAAACATTTCAAGATTCTACCTATTACGGTTCCAAAAATAAGGCATAAACACCTTTTAATTTTTATTTAGTAATTGTCATAGGCGCCTTGGCAACATATCTGCTGTACAAATTGGAAGAGTCTACCTATTGCGGTTCAAAAAATATGGCGTTATACATGCAAATCACGTCGCTGTTGGAAAACCCTTTAATTTTTACTGTTTGTAGGGGTCATAATAATACACCATTTGTATTTGTATCTACCTATTATGGTTAAAAAAATTAGGCTATATTCATGTAAATCACGTCACTGTCGGCACGCCCTTTAATTTTTTACTATTTGTTATAGTGGCCGTAGTAAACACCTCCTGTAAAACTTTCAAGAGTCTACCTATTATCGTTCAAAACTAAGGACATATACATGCAAATCACTTTACTATCGGAACACCCGTTAATTTTTGGGTTTATAAAGCGAACATAAAGTTAATTACTGTCTACAAATTTTAAGTGGTTACCTCCTACATCTCAAGAAATAAAGACATAAATATCCCTTATGTGAAAATTTCAAGAGTCTACCTATTATGGTTCAAAACTTAGGCCTTATACATGCAAATCACACCACTATCGGAACACCCTTTAAGTTTGAGATTTATATTTTTTTATACTTGTTTCTTTAGCGAACTAAGTTTTAATTACTGTTTGCAAATCTTTAGTCTATGCCTCCTACAGTTCAAGAAATAAACAGATATTCGTGAATAACACCTCTCTATCGGATCACCCTATAAGTTTTAGTTTTTGTTGCTATAACGGCAACGGCTATACATCATCTGTGAAAATTTCAAAAGTCTACCTATTACGGTTCCAGAGAAAAAAGGAGCTGACAGACGGACAGACATTGTAGCGAAGACAATACCCATTTACCCTTTGGGTACGGAACCCTAATAAAAATGGAAAAAGCGCTGTAACATTGAAGAAATTTTGTTAAAGTTAACTTCAGAAAATTAATTAAAAATTGAAAATTTTATCAATTTAAATATAATTTTATATGAAATATTTGAAATAAATGCCCGCAACAGGAACTGAAAGGTTTATTCGTCTTAAAAGTCAAATAAAGGTGAAATAATTCTTGCAAAAAAAACTAACTTCAAAACAGACAAACTTAAAATCATGTTTCTTTAAGACGGTAATTATACAATGATTATATTCATTCAAAGAAGATTGTAGCGGGACTTTTAAATGTCGTAGCACAAAATGTCAATTGAGATAAAAACAACTAATTTTGGAATTCAATAATCTAAAGCAAATATCAGTCGATTTTCTACCGGGTGAGCAGTGCTTCCGGAGTATATAGGGGCACAAGACCCCAGGGTTCTGGTCTTTTTCAGGTCATACCAATGCCAAACGACTGGCTGTGAACAGCGGATCAAAAGTTTGGCTATATACATAAAATTACACTAAATATTGCGACACCCTGTAATTTTCGAATATAAATTATATACTTGTTATAGCGGTCGTAGCAATACAGGTTCATTGTCTGTCTGTTTAAAAGTTTGGTCATATACATCAAATTACATAAACTATTGCGACACCCTGTAATTTATAATTTTATATATTTATACTTATTATAACAGACATAGTAATGGACATTCTGTATAATTGTTAAGTGTTTGTCAATAACTGTTTAAAAGATATGGTCATATATACCAAATGACGTCACCTATTGGGACACCCATTAAATTCAAATTTTAAAATAAATACTTGTTAAAGAGGACTTTGTCATACAGAATCTTTGTAAATTTTAACTTTGTATCCATTTACATCAAATTACATCAACTATTGGGACACCCTTTAATTTCCAATTTTAAATATTTATACTTGTTGTTATACCAGACATAGTAGTGAATATTCTGTATATTTTTCAAGTGTTTGTCTATAACGGTTCCAAAGATGAGGACATAATGGTCAAATTACATCAATAATGGTGACACCCTTTAATTTATAGATCCAAATTTTATACTTGTTGTAATAGCGGACTAAGCAATATAGGTTCTTTGTAAATTTCAACTGTCTATCTATAACAGTTAAAAAGTTTGGCCATATATATCACTTTTACATTAACTATTGGAAAACCCTTTAATTTCCAAATTCACATTTTGCACTTGTTATTTTAGCGGACAATACAAGTTCTTTGTAAATTTTAACTGTCTGTCTATAACGGTTCAATATATCTGTGGCAATATTGTAGAGTAGCTTAAGTCGAAAATTGAAGTTTTGAGATATCATCAATTTTGTATAATTTTTATTCTGCTTGATTTTTGCGAATAATTTATGAATTAATATATTTGTAACATGTTTATTAGAGAAGAAGGATTTATATTAAAAAAAATACTGTTGAATTCAGAAGATTTTACGCCTTTTCTACTTAAGCGCTTTTTCTAAACTGAAAGTTGCGTTGAACTGGACTTTAAGTAACTTAAGCGCTTCTGTTTAATTAAAAAGTATGTATTGTGTAGTTTTAAGTAAACATAAGAGGTTTGAAAATAATGACTTTATTTTTTCAAGGTAACATTTATACAGCTTAAGTGAAGTTAAGCGATACCGTTATATGTTGAATGGAAAATCTGATGATGTAAACAAAACTATGTATACATAAGTTGTTTTGATCAATGCATTATTGATTCAAAAAACTTAAGCTAAAAAGTAAACGTACATAACATTGATAAAAAATTTAGTTTTTTTAAAACGGACTAAACACATATAAGCGCCTTTGCTTTTGTAATGCGCCAAGCGCCTTAACTCATTTCTCTCTTATGTCGACATAAGCTACTCTTCCATATTGCCACAGATATGTATATCAAAATAAACCAACTAATGGGACACCCTTTAATTTCTAATTTTAAATATTTATACTTATTATAAAAGACATTCTGTGCAACTTTCAAGTGTTTGTCTATAACGGTTCAAAAGATAGGACCATAAAGTTGAAATTACGTCACCTATGGGGTCACCCTTTTTTTAAAATGGAACCAATCCTTTCTAATAGCGCAAAAATTTTTAAAATCGGTTCAGAAATGACCGAGTTCTGAAGGCAGAAACATACAAAAAAACAAGTAAAAGTGCTATATACAGATTCGGCCGTGCCGAATATACCCTTCACCACGGTGATTTTATTTATACAGACATGTACCATAATCCATATTGTTGACTCTTTACATAAATTAAAATAAGTCATATGAGAAAAGACTCATTACTCATAGAAGAAATAGAAGACAGCGGCGACGCAGCTAAATGAAAACAAATTCCGTTGGCTACAATTGTCGCCGTGTTGTCAGCTACTTAATGATATTGAATCTGTATGCACTCCTCGCGATCTACCTGTTGTGGTATAATATTTACTTGACAAAAAAAAAGCAAAACAGAATCATTAAGCCGAAAAAAATGAAAAAAAACGTGAAAAAATATAGGTGGGCGTGGTTTTTGGCCCGCATTCTCCAAAGGAATGATCCGATGTTGCTGAATTGCAATCCCAAAATTTTCTTGGAAATAAGATATTTTTCGGAAAGAAGTATCCTATATTGGAATCAAGATACTAAGGTACCTCCTCACTAAATTTTATTAAAATCCATCCGGTAGTTTTTACGTGATGCGAACGCAAAAAGACAGACAGACAGACAGACAGGCATAGTTTCGAAAATTTTGGTATAGCAATTCAGGAACATCGGATCATTCCTTTGGAGGCTGCGGGCCAAAAAATAAAGCCCACCTATATTTAGTCACGTTTTTTTTGGTTTTAATGATTCTCTTTTGAATTTTTCTCAAATAAATATTAGACCGCGACAGGTGGATCGCAAGGAGTGCATAAATATCTCTCGATTTTCGTTTGTTTTTAGGTTGGTAGGACAGTTGCCAGATTAGGGGATTTCCCCCTAGATTTAGGGGATTTTTTTGCTTTAGGGGAGAATTTAGGGGTTAACATTTGTTGGGGGAAATAATTGAGGGTTAGAAAAATATTTAGGTGTTTTTGGGGGATTTTTTATGGATTACCAGGTGCTTAATTGGTCTCCTACTATTTTTTTGCAACCAATAAATTAAAAATATGTAACAATCAACTTTCTGATAGGTTCTTCTAAACTATTTAAACAAAGTATTAGAAAGATGTTTTTTGGGTTATGCGTGTAATATGTCATGAAAAAACAACAAAATTCGTATATAAGTAACGACCCAGTGGTAAAATTTAATTTTTTTTTCCATTTCTTATTTATAAAACACAAAAGTTCATTGAATTCCCTTTATGTACTTCATTGCTCCATGAAATTGAGATGCTTCGATAGACTGATTGGCAGTGCGAAGGTCTATTAGAGGTTGATGGTTCGGATCCCAAAAAATTTTAATATTTCAATTAAAAATAAAAACAAAATAAAAAGTGCTTAAAATTTTAAGTTTTTGCTACAAAAACCCTTCTAAGAGACATTAAATTAAAGGCCTTCTAGCAGACAATTTTCGGAAGAACTTCTGGAACGCTTGCCGGCAGAAGGGACAGTGGAAGGCCTTCTCCTCAATGACAACCTGTGTAAAAAAGGCATGAGAATGGAATGCGAACGGAATGCAAACGGAAGGCCTTGTGCCTCCAAAAGAAGGAGCAAAGAGGCCTTCTTTTTACCACTGGGTATATTTGTATACACATACATACATAAATATGTATATTTATAATACAAATGTATGTACTTTAATATAATGAAAACTCAACCACCTAAAATTTTTGTTTTGGGGGATTTTTGTTAAAATTGGGATTAATTTAGGGGATTTTTAATTTAATAAATTTGGATTTTATTTTCTGAAAATTATAGACAAAAATTTGTTTATGTAATCAAGAAAAATAACATAACGTATTTTTAATATTAAGAATATATGTACATATGTATGTATGTACATATGTATGTAAGTACATATGTATGTATGTACATATGTATGTATATAGAGTAACATATTTTTTAAATGAGTTTGATTCTTAAATAGATGAGATCTCTGTTTTAAAGCCTAGATGCATTAAACACACAGACAGCACCAGGATCCCTACAAACTGTCAAAAATAAAATTCAGACGTTTATAGGTAAACGAATATTTTAAAGCCAGCAAAGCTACGTGGCTACACGACCACCGTTGTGTAAGTAGCAAGGCAAATTCATACCAGGTGTGAGCAGTAGAGCAACAACTATAACAAAAAAACCTCTTTGACATTAGATTAGCAAATATGAAGCAATGCATTTTTGACAAGACATTAGCAAAAAAACGATAGCAAAAAACAATCAGCTGGGCTATCAACTCTACCTGATATGAATTCGCCTTGGTATCTAGTAAACGTAGTAAAAATTCGTCAGCTCAGCTGATATTTTTCGTGTTCTACGTGTCAATTTATTTAAATTTTTTATAGCGCCATGGAATTTTTAAAAAAGTAAATTCAAAGAAAATTGAAAAAAAATTTCATGTACATACATGTATGTATATATGTATATATTTTTTTCACTTTCCCTTGTTTCATCAGGGATGGTAAACGAAATTTAGAAATTTTGCTCTTTTGATTTAAGTTGCACCAAACAAACTTTTTATGAATTCTTGTTTGAATTCAGATTGATCTAAACATAAACAGATCATTGTATTATTTTTTTTTTTTATTTAGCAGAATTGATATCTATTAAGTATTTTTATTACAAAAAAAAGTGCAATTGTACCCACTTTGTCATCTCTTAGTTGCTTTTGACATTATTTTTACACAAACAAAATGTCTGTTGTTGTTCTAATGTTGTACTTGTTGTAGACTTGCATGTACTTGAAATAAATATAATATTAAATGTGCAAGGACATTTGAAATGTTGACTGTGGCGTTTGGCGAGTCTACTATGCGCAGAACACAAGTTCAATTGTGGTATAAACGGTTTAAGGAAAGCCGAGAAGATGTCAATGACGATGCTCGTCTTGGTCGCCGGAGCACGTCAACAACCGTTGAAATCATTGAAGCAGTGAAGAAAATGATTTTAATAACTGTACATAATGTCCCTGTACATTTATTTTCATTTTTTACACAAAACTTAATACAGTTTCTTTGATCCATTTTTTTGAAATGTAAAAAATCGAAGAGCACACCAAAACACGACTAACCTTTTTATGTGACAATCCAAAATAGCTGACATTGGCAACATAAATAACAGACATGTGTACCAACATTAAAAAAAATGCGATAATCGAAAATATGTACGTACCTCACAAAAATTGAAAATAACGGTTATTTTTTGATCATACCTCGTATATTTCCAAATTTATTATGAAATTAGCTAGCCAGTTGCACTTCATTCCGTGGTAGCGTAAAGGCAAAAATTTAATAAAAATATTTTTAAGGAAAATTTAAATACAGTTTTTAATTCAATTTATAGTGGACAAAATTATTGGCACACTTGCAAAAACTTTAAAAATATTAGAACAAAAACACATTTAATTTTTTGTAGCATATCCTTTTCATTTTAATACTTCATTCAATCTTCTTGGCATTGAAGTAGCTAATTTTTCTGTAATATTTGCGCCGATTTTATTCCATTCTTGTGAGAGAATCTCTTTTAGTTGGTTTTTGTTAGAAATGTTAAATTTTCTTATTCATCTTTCCGATTATTCCCACAAATGTTTTATTGGATTCAAATCGGGTGATTGTGGTGAGTGCGGAAGAATATGGGGAATGTTATAAATGACCCACATACGGACATCATGAGCTGTATGTTTGGGGTCATTGTCATGTTGAAAGTAATAATTATTGGTCAAAGTCAACTTCTCCACACTTTTTTTACATTTTCTTTTAAAATATTTAGATAAACTTGTGTCTGTTATTTGGTCTATAAGTAGTAGCTCACCAACACCTGAAGAAGACATGCAGCCCCACACCACAATGTCAGAGTTTACGATGTAGCCGTCATCTTTAATATCATTACCCCACGTCTGCATTAGACATTAACATGTCTTAACAAAAGTCAAACTGCATATGAAAAAAACATTAATTTTAATACTGTTTTTAACCGACTTCAAAAAAAGAAGGAGGTTATCAATTCGTCTGAATGTTGCTTTTTTTTTTTTTTTATGTTTGTGCCCGCAGAACTCAGTCATTTCTGAACCGATTTTAAAAATTTTGCACTATTAGAAAGGTTATGGCTACAGATTGGTCCCATTTTAAAAGAAGTTCAAAATTTTAAAAATTAAAGGGTGTCCCCATACAACATACATGTTTTTTACGTGTATTATGAACATTATAGGTCACCAATTTAAAATTAAAAAAAAGTGCGTATCACAGTAGCTCCCAACAACAAAAAGTAATTAAAAAATAAAATTAAAAATTAAAGGGTGACCCCATAGGTGACTTAATTTCACCTTTATTCTCCTATCTTTTGAACCGTTATAGACAAACACTTGAAAGTTGCACAGAATGTTCGTTACTATGTCTGTTATAATAAGTATAAATATTTAAAATTAGAAATTAAAGGGTGTCCCATTAGTTGGTTTATTTTGATATATATATGGCCAAACTTTTGAACCTTTATAGACAGACAGTTGAAATTTACAAAGTACTTGTATTGCTAAGTCCGCTAAAATAACAAGTGTAAAATATGAATTTGGAAATTAAAGGGTGTCCCAATAGTTAATGTAAAAGTAATATATATGGCCAAACTTTTCAACTGTTATAGATAGACAGTTGAAATTTACAAAGAACCTATATTGCTTAGTCCGCTATTAAAACAAGTATAAAACTTGGATCTATAAATTAAAGGGTGTCCCCATTATTGATGTTATTTGACCATTATGTCCTCATCTTTGGAACCGTTATAGACAAACACTTGAAAAATAGACAGAATGTTCACTACTATGTCTGGTATAACAACAAGTATAAATATTTAAAATTGGAAATTAAAGGGTGTCCCAATAGTTAATGTAAAAGTAATATATATGGCCAAACTTTTCAACTGTTATAGATAGACAGTTGAAATTTACAAAGAACCTATATTGCTTAGTCCGCTATTAAAACAAGTATAAAACTTGGATCTATAAATTAAAGGGTGTCCCCATTATTGATGTTATTTGACCATTACGTCCTCATCTTTGGAACCGTTATAGACAAACACTTGAAAAATAGACAAAATGTTCACTACTATGTCTCGAATAACAACAAGTATAAATATTTAAAATTGGAAATTATAGGGTGTCCCAATAGTTGATGTAATTTGATATATATGGACACAAAGTTAAAATTTAAAAAGAATCTGTATTACAAAGTGTTCTTTAAAAAGTATTTATATTAAAATTTGAATTTAAAGGGTGTCCCAATAGGTGACGTCATTTGATATATATGACCCTATCTTTTAAACAGTTATTGATAAACACTTAACAATTAGACAGAATGTCCATTACTATATCTGTTATAATAAGTATAATTATTTAAAATAATAAATTACAGGGTGTCGCAATAGTTTATGTAATTTGATGTATTTTTGATGTAAACTTTTAAACCGTTACAGACAGAAGGTTGAAATTTACAACGAACCTGTATTGCTACGACCGCTATAACTAGTATAAAATTTGAATTCGGAAATTACAGGGTGTCGCAATAGTTACCGTCTTAAAGCAACATGCTTTTAAGTTTGTCTGTTTTGAAGTCGGTTTTTTTTTGCAAGAATTATTTTATATGAAGTTTGACTTTTGTTAAGACATGTTGATAGCAAATGAAGACGAAGGTTTAAGTAGCTGACTGCACGGCGACAATTGCAGCCAACGGAATTTGTTTTCATTTAGCT
Source organism: Phasia obesa (assembly GCA_949628195.1). NCBI lineage: Eukaryota > Metazoa > Arthropoda > Insecta > Diptera > Tachinidae > Phasia > Phasia obesa. The sequence continues at coordinate 109,007,619 of OX451217.1, forward strand.
GCGTAGCCCCTGTCTTTTATTTCTTTAAAGCATGAATAATGAGTTTTTTCTCATACGACTTATTGTCATTTATGTAAAGAATCAACCAAGGCGAATAGAATACTAGGTAATTGCAATGTTACAACAAAACCAACCACAGGCAATTTTGTTTGTGTAAAATCGCCCACAGTTGTCAAAAACCCAAAGAAAAATTCAAAAGAAAATAAAAAAGAAGAAAATTTGTTAGACAAAATACAAAAGTTTCGTTAGTTTTTGCAAAATATATTATTATATTTAACGTAACAAGTGAAAAATAAAAGAACGTAATCTTAGAGTAAAATAAATTTTTATTTTAAAATTTTATTTATTAAAATGTGTCGCAAAGAAAATGTAAACAAATTTTGACATAAGATGGTAAAAACACATATAAAAGAAGATATTCACCTGGGCTATCAGTTTTACCTAGTATTCAATTCGCCTTGGAATCAACAATATGAATAATAATGTACATGTCAGTATAAATCAGACATGGGGGATTCAATTACAAATTACCTGTAATTGTAATTGAAAATTTCCAATTACTAATTACAAGTAATTGTTATTGAAATCAGGGACAAAATCAATTACAATTACTTGTAATTAGTAATTGGGAATTTTCAATTACTAATTACATGTAATTGTAATTGAAAAAGTTCAATTATAAATAACAATTCAATTATAAATAATTGTAATTATCAAGCTTATCTTGCTTTGCATGATCAACAGTATTATTCAATCGAGCAATACGAAAACTGCATCCATGTTCAATTACGGTGAACACCTTCATAAAGGTAATTATCGCTTACAAAATTTTTAAAACTTTGCGGTCAAATATACATTTTTCATTTAATATTCCGTAGACATTGACATTGTGAAAAAGAAAATAGTTTGAAATTTGCACTTCAGATTTACTTGCGTGGTCTAAATTCGTTTCTAAATTACCTCAAAAACTATCCTACAATACTAAAGTCTTTTTTACGGTCTAATACTCCCTTAACATCTTCAGCACCAGTTGAAAGGTTATATTTGTTCGCTAGTATTATTTTAACACTAAGGCGCCAAATTTATTTATTCAAATAGGATTGTTATTATTTTTTATAATTTATATGTAATTGAACATTTTTGTAATTAAATATTTTTTGACAATAATTACAAAATAAAGTATTCATTACTTATAATTTTCAATTACATGTAATTTGTAATTGAAAAATTTCAATTACAATTACATGTTATTAGTAATTTAATTTTCCAATTACTAATTACATGTAATTGTAATTGAAATTTTTCAATTACAAATACAAGTAATTGTAATTGATTTTAGTCCCTATTTCAATTACAATTACTTGTAATTTATACATAAATATGTACATTGACAACCACCTTAAGGGACGGTCCCTGAGGTGCATTCCCTCCTAGAATAGCTCTTAACATACATATGTACATAAACCATATATAAACGAATTTAATATTTCTCCCGACTTATTGGGACCCTTTTGTCCTATAGTGCCATTGGTTTGCTATTCAATGATTGGTTTTACAATGGTCATATCAAAGAACCTGAAAAACGAATCCAACAGTGAAGTCGAAACACGAATCTATACTTCTTTAAATTTTGAGACCATCCATTGTCAAACTGAGCACAACGTACTTGGCTTAGTTTTGGCAGCAGGTGGTGTCAATTTTGGTTTTTATACCATTAATTTGAATTCACAATGAGTATCGACATTGCCGATATTTTTATTTAAGTATCTTGTCCCTTTTATTTAGTATCCTACCTGTAAAAAGGTGTAAAAGACTAAGATAAAGATTTTGTGTAAAATATTTTTTTTTTCGGCTGTACTCATAAAAAATATTACGGATTTCAAATGATTAAAGAATCCAATTTTTTATAGTCACTTTTTCAAGTTGCTTACAACACTTATGTATTTATTTGTAAAATTCTAAATTAATTTGCTTCCACACGACTAAATTAAAACTTATTAGTTTTAACTTACCTATAGACAGCAGTACTGGCAGTAAAGATGTATGAAATGGATTGAAACGCATTAAAAATCATCGGTATACAAAGTAGAACATAATTAAACATTTGATAACGTCCAAATTCCCCAATGCTTACTAAAATCTCATCTAACGAATTTTCGGTATTTGCATCATAAACCTCTTCAAAAGTTTCCGTAGAAGTCACACGCCGTTGTTCAGTTCCATGATCATCGACCGTCATATTGGGAATATAATGTTCATTTAATTGTCCCACTTAAAAACTTGTTTGAGTGTTTGATTAAAATTATCTAGAATGAAAGAGATTTAAGGTGAGAGACTGAGAGTAGTGTTGTCAAGATTGTTGTGGGGTTATATTCCAATATCGGGGATTTTTATTTACTTTGGGGGATAAAATATATGGTTTGGGGATTGGGGTTTTCGTTGAGGATAGTTTCAATGTTTAAGGGATTTTTATTTTGATTTCATTTACTTTTTGGATTATTCTAATTTTATTATTGTTGTTATTTATTTTCCAAGTTTCCTAATGACTGATAAAAGAATATAAAAAATCGTAACGAAAATTATTCCATCAATAGAACTTGATTTATTGCACGTACCTTTAGATGTAATTGATCTTGGTAGCGATTTGAAAAAATAACTGCTGGCTTAAATTAGTATGCAGGATGCAGAGAATTAATATTACATAGTCAACGTAAACACAGGCTGAATTGGAATAGTGGGCGTGGTACCTCCCACACAAACTGAAAAATTATTGACGTCTTCCTGGCGACCAACTATAGATAAAGCCTTGAAGCTTTGCACGAGTAACCCCTATGCTAATGCGAATAGTCTACCAATATACAAACTGGATTACGGCAGTGGGCGTGGTACGTCCTATAGAAAGTAAAAAATTGTTATCGTGTACCTCGAGAACTGCAATAGATAGAGTCTTGAAACTTTGCAGAAGTAACCCTCAGAGTAATGTGCATAGTCTAAAAATACAGACTGGATTAGGATAGTGCGCGTTATAATGCCATAAAAAGTAAAAAATTATTATTGTGTTAATACGTATAGTCTAGCAAAAAACAGATTATTACTTATTGATATTGGGAGCCATAGTGATACGCACTTTTATAAGTTTTAAATTGGTGACCTATAAAGTTCATAATACACGTAAAAAAACATGTATGTTGTATGGAGACACCAACACACAGACGAATTGATAACCTCCTTCGTTTTTTGAAGTCGGTTAAAAGTAAGGGTCTTTCGTGTAGATTGCTTTCAAAGCAGAATCGAACAAAATATTGTAAGGACGCTGAAGAAGTGGCGGCCACAGCTAGTTAGAAATAAATTGCAGAACTTGTTGTTTATATCTTTGTTGCGGAATAATATACATTTTAAAAATAATGAAATTTGTTTTTTCTCTTTTGATCCATCCCCAAAAATAGTAAAAACAAGTAAAAGTGTTATATTCGGCCGTGCCGAATCTTCTATACCCTTCACCACGGTGATTTTATTTATACAGACTTGTACAGCATTATCCATATTGTTGACTCTTTACTTAAATTAAGTCGTATGAGAAAAATTCATTATTCATGCTTTAAAGAAATAGAAGACAAATGAAAACAAATTCCGTTGGCTACAATTGTCGCCGTGTAACCAGCTACTTAATGATACTGAAGATGACAGCTACATCGTAAACTCTGACATTGTTGTAGAAATACTTATGTATTTTACTTTTATAAAATGAAATAACTTTTTGTTTGTATATGAATTAGTAATTTACAATTTTGTGACTTTGTTGAATAAAATAGAAATTAGCCTAAGTTGACGACAGCCACAACGGTGGTCGTGTAGCCATTTAGCTTTGCTGGCTTCAAAATAATCGTTTACCTATAAACGTGTGTATTTTATTTTTTACAGTTTGTAGTCGTTATCCTGATGTTGACTAAGTGTTTAATGCACCTAGGTTTTAAATAAGAGGTATCATCTATTTAAAAATCAAACGCATTTAAAAATATATGTCACTCTATATACATACAAACATACATACATACATACATACATACATACATACATACATACATACATACATACATACATACATACATACATACATACATACATACATACATGCATACATATGTACATACATACATATGTACCAAATATCAAAGAAATTTGAAAATTTTTGTTTTAATTTATCGAAAATTGTTTGTAAAAATATTTTTTTTTAAATTTTTTTGTAAAATTTTATTTGAAAATTTTTTGGAAAATGTGTTAAAATTTTTTTTTTTTTCGAATATTTTTTTGTAAAATATCTTTTTGAAAATGTTTTGTAAATTTTTCTGTAAATATTTCAAAAAAAATTTAATTTCAATTTATTGAAATTTTTTTGTTAAATTTAGTACCTTGCTGCAATCTATATTGAGTTAGAATGGTCAGACTAAAGCAAAAAGAAAAAATTAAAAAAAAAAAATTCCTCATATTGCCCCCCATGTGCATTTTAACTGCTCCTATTTACCAGTGGGTACCCTGTGAGTCCATTGGCTACCTCTATGTGTATTGCTTTCTATAAAGGTCTCTAATACAAATCAAAGCAGAAAAACCCTACCAATCTAGAAACAAACAAAAATCGACCCTCGCAGGGGGTTATAGATCCCCCGAGATCTGTATGCACTCCTTGCGGTCTACCTTTCGCGGTCTAATATTTATTTGACAAAAAAGGCAAAAGAGAATCATTAAAGCCGAAAAAAATTAAAAAAAACGACATTACAACACAAACACGGACAGATGGAAAGACGGACATCGCTTAATCAACTTCTATATGTATAAGGATCCAGAATATATATACTTTATGGGGTCGGAAATGAATATTGTAGAAATTACACACGGAATGATAAACTTATATATACCCTTTCCACCTGTGGTGAAGGGTATAAAAACCTCAACCTACTAAGTTTGTTAAATCACCAATAAAAAGGGTTTACTATATTTTTTAAATGAAGTTAACTAAGAGTACAAATAAGGTATTGTTAAGTTGTGAGTTAAATTCAATGAAAACAGTATCCTTCTTAGTGGGGAGGTTTAGGGACAGTTTAAATATTTTTTGGGAAATTTTGGGGATGAAAGTTCTCAACTTGGGAATGGGACTCGAAGAACATCTGGAAACCTTAACTAAGAGAGACGAAATACACAATGTATCGAAAAATTTTGTACTCATTTATCTGAAAAAAGTTGATCATAAAATTTAAAATTATAGTTATTTTAAAAAACACAACACACTGGTTCTAATTTAAAAATAATACTTATGCCAATCTATTAGCTAGTCATTAGACTGATTGGTAGCGTGCTAGTCTATCAGTCTGGGGGTTGCTGGTTCGATTCCTACTAACGACTCTCGGTGTGTTCTTCAGTCAAACAAAAAGCTTCGCAGGTAGTGTTGTCTTTAAAAAAAATTGGCTGTAAGCAGAAAGAAATTAAGCGGAGAACATAATAACATAATTCCAATAATTTATTTTTACTCGTAGAATTTTTAACTTCTATTGTTTTTCGTTTGAGATATGTACATATTTTATAATAACAAATGATTTACCCATTTGTTATACAGTGTTGTAATTATAATTCTGTTTATTTGTTATTTTTATAATTTTGAGAGTAATTCACAAACTACAATACAGAAGTGTTGGGATCTGACAATGTTTAAATTGTACCGTCCCAGTGATAAAATTCTACCAAATCAACATCAATTGTACCAAATCAGCATCAATTGTACCAACATTTGACATTAAGGAAAAAACAAGCAAAACATACATACACCGCTTTACAATCTACAGAAACAGTGCAGACATTTTTTGAATTCTCTTTTGCTTTGTCTCAAACCTTTTACAATTGGACATGAACAAGACAGACAGATTTTTGCACATTCTATTTTCGGATTTATTTACTTTACATGTGTGTCTGTTTGAAAATCTGTGGTATATATACTTTGTTGAGAAATTTTAAGCAAGTAGACGCCGAGTTGAGAAATATAATGTGAATAAACACAGAAAACAGCGAAAAGAGAAACGAAAAAATGTCCAGTACGATAGTCATGAAATACACACTCTACCTCTTCAACCCTTTGCCAACAAATCTCGTCTGTCTGCCCTAATTATGTCTACTGTAAAAGGGGACATACGGTAGCTCGACATTAAAAGATGCTTATTAAAACTTTAATACTAGGGTATTTTAAAGTGATGATAATCAAAGAGACCCACGCAAACCCCTCAGAGTTCTGTGCACTGTTGCAGGATTTGTTGATTTCTCTGCTTTTGCTGATTTTTTATCGTAAAATTGGCTAGGTGAGATTTGCCGATTTTCTTCCTCAAATTGCAGATTTTATGAAATGACTGTGTTCACATTCCTTTTAATGTCATTTCTGGTCACATTCCTTTTAATGGTTCTTTGTCAACTTTATTTCGTAGAATACAAATTCTTTAGACATTGAAACTTTACCTTGGTCAATTTAATGACATTCAAAGATTATTAGAAATAAACCATCTGAACATAATGTATCCCTGCTAATCACATTGACTTTGAATCTAAGGCGGTGTAATCTATTAGATCCATACCAACCGTCAAAGATTTATTTTGTATTAGTGAAAAACGTAGAAGATACAGCTAAAATAATCTAAAACAATTTAATTTAAGATATTTATGTAATTGAATCCAAATTTGCAGAGCTTAAATTACTTGATTTTTAAAATTTGGTAAACCAAAATTACATTAGTTCCTTGCTAAGCTTTTGTAAAAGTATTTGTGAAATTTATTGATTCAATGTTCTAAAATTGTTCGCTTTATAATTTTGTTCTGCCACATTCGTTCTCTAATGTGAAACAAGTGTTTAGCCAAGTTAGTCTTACAAACTAAACAAGAAGTCATATGGTAAAAAATCAATTGCAGGAATTTTATATAGTAAATACTTTATCAAATAAAAGAAAACAAATTTTCTCAATACTCTAATCTGAGGGTTGCAGATTCGATTCCCACCAAAGAATCTAGCTGTTTTCTGCAAAAAAGCAAGAAGCTTTGTTAAGTGGTTTCAAATAATGTATTTATGTAAAGAATAAACATACATATATTTTTTATTGAATATTATTAAATGATTCTGAATATTTATTTTATTTTACATAATTTTGTAATTATTTTCATAAAAAAAAAATCATAAAAAAAATATTTATATGTTAAGTTATTTTACCAGATTTTTTGCCGATTTCAAATATTTTTTCCAGATTTTCAGAATTAGGCTAAAAAATCTGGATAAAATTTTTTAAATCGACAAAAAATCTGGAAAAATAACAAAACACATAATATGACGTTTTTATACTTTTTTTTTAAGAAATCGTATAAAATAAAATGAAACAATAAATATTCAGAATCATTTATTGAAAAATTTAAAGATAGTCAAGCTTGAGGCCATGTACATAAATATATTATTGGAGACCAACACAAAAAAAATCGAAGAATTCAACTGTCGTAATATGTTTTTAAGACAACACTTGCTTGTCTACAGAAAACACCCAAAGCCTTTGGCAGGAATCGAACCCGCAACCCTCAGACTGGTAGACTAGCATCGAGTGCTCGATTGAAGTATTGAATAATTTTTTTTTTTGTTTTTATACAGTCTTTACTACATAAACTTTCTGCAATTGACTTCTTGTTTAGTTTTATTAAGACTAAACACTTATTCCACATTAGAGGGCGAATGTGTTAGAACAAAATTACAAAGCGAACAATTTTAGAAATAAAATTCCTCAATAAATTTCTCAAATATTTTTACAAAAGCTTAGCAAGGTTCTAGTGTCATTTTGGTGTACTAACTTTTAAAAATCAATGATTTTATATCTCCAAATTCGGAGTCAATTCATTGAATATTTTAATTTAATTGTCTAAAATCTTCTACGTTTTCCACTAATGCAAAATAAATATTTGATAGTTCGTACAGATCTACTAATACTAATGCTACAGCTAATGAGATTGGCAGGAATGCAATATGTTCATTTCTATTAATCTTTGAATTTCATTAAATTGTCCAAGAACAAGTCAACGTCTAAAGAATTTTTATTCAACGATATGAAGTTGACAAAGATCATAAAATCTGCCTTTTAAGGAAGAAAATCGGCAAATCTCACCTGTCCAATTTTATGATGAAATCAGCAAAATGAAGAGAAATCAGCAAATCTGGCAACAGTGCACACAATCTCAACGGACTCTCACAAAGAGAACAAAACATATAAAATTTTTAATCGGTAGCATACCAACTTTCAACAAAGCAGGTTTATGTCGCATTGTGTAATAAAATAAGTACACTGAAAATATATAACCATAACTAACCAAAACCATTAGTTTGAAATAATATTTATTATTTAAATATAAAAAATATTTTGCGTATTAGATTAATATAAATCACGCTTTCATTTAACAATTTTAAGGCAAAGCAATACATTATTACGGGTACGCATGCATGAATACTTTATTTGCATATTATTAATTTGGAAAATACGAAATTAGTTTTGATAGTTCAGAATGTAAAATAAATTAACGTAAATTTGTTTTACGGTTGGAAAAGGCTTTACACAGAAGGCTCTTTGGCAGTAATGGGCATTTCTAAACAAGCACTATTTTATTGTATGATTTCTCTACCTGTTGACATTGATAATGTACGCTTGTACGTAATTTTCACAACATACACATACGTGCAGTGAGTGTCACTTAAATCGCAAAGCAAATATTTTTTAGAAATTATTTTAAAAAATTTGGTAACTTTTTTGAAGTTTCCTTAAAGTTCTCTTTTTGCAATAATTTTGTTAGTGTTTTCCTAAAAAATATGTCAAAATTATAGATTTCTCTTACAAATTTTACAAAAACAGGGTAACACTCTTAGCACCACAGTTAGCAACGCATCACTTCAAATCGTACATTTATAGCTTGCAAGCGTTTTTTTTTTTTTTAATATAAAACCAAAAGCGATTGTTAAAGTAAGACTTTTAAAACTGTTGTAATAGTGCCTTTTTTTAAAGTTGAATATTTAATGTAATTTCAGTAAAAAAGCTATTAAAATGAGACTGAGAGAATGAGAGTGAAAATAAAAAAAGATGGTAGTTTTGCATTATAAAAACGGAAAATCGTTATTCAAAATATCGTAGGTTGTAAATCGAAGTCGAAATACCATCCAGCATATCATTAAAAGATATAAAAATCAAAAAAGAATTATAAATTATATAATAAAACGCTCTAATAAAAAGCTTAATCCTGCCGATGAGCGCTGGGTAATTACAAGAATTAAAAAGAATCCAAGAATTTCTGCCCTAAAAATAGCTAGCGAAATAAAAATTTATTTGCAAAAGGAGGTTAGCGCCTCTACTGTTCATAGAACCCCACATAATCACAATTATTATGTTCGAATTACATGAATTTAACCTTACATAAATGAACGCAATAGAGGTAAAAGACATACATTTGCAATTAATATTTAAAACTTTCAAGAAACTATTGGAATAACGTTATTTTCATAGATAAGTTCAAATTTAATATATTTTCTTCGGATGGAAAGATAACGGTATGGAAAAAAAATTAAAAATTTAAGACCTACAGTGAAGCATGGTGGCGGCTCGCAAATGGTTTGGGGATGTATGTCAGCTTGTGGTGTTGTCAGCTTAGTATTTATAGAAAGTAATATGAATAAATTCTGTTATTTTAGAATATTAAAAGACAATTTGAAGCAAGCCGCCGAAAAAATGGGTATTTTGAAGACTTTTAAGCTGTATGCCGACAACGACCCAAAGAATCCATTTAACGTTCCTCGTCTCTGGACGCTGCATAACTGCACAAAAGTTATTTAAACGCCCGTCCAATCAACATACATGAACTTCATTGAGCACCAATAGGAAATTTTAGATAAACAAATCAGGAACACCCCATAGCTAACGTCCATGACCTGCCAAATGCTCTTCAGGAGGAATGGGGTAAAATCACTGTCAACATGTGAAAAAAGTAGTGAACTCGATGCCAAAAGGGCCTTAGGCACTTAGATATAGCCAGGGATATCCAATTAAATATTAAAAAAAATTATATAAATATAAATAATTGTTTGACATACGTTAATACAAGTGTACGATTTTAAATGACATATGTTTTTTGTGATAAGTTTTTATTTGCGGTCATATTTTTAGAAATAAACTGAATTTCCGTAATTTTTTGCTTTTAACTAATGCTTTTCATATTAATAAATAAAATACTATTATTTTTCTTTTTAATATATTATAGTTTTCTATATATTTACAAAATAATTTCTTGTATGCATATGTATTTAATTCTTAATTCTAGGAATCGTAAGAAAACTAATTTAATAATAATAAACTTAATATTTTACAAAAACCTTTTGTGTGGAATTTTCACAACCAAAAAATATACCATTTTTTGCTACTTTTTAACTCTATCTTAACAGAAAACTTAAATTAAAATTTGGTTAACTTATTCTAAATTAAAGCCTTTTGTATTTACTAATGTAAAACAATGTGTTTTTTTTTTCAGTGCAAAACACCAATACATTCTCATTTTAAACAATTTTTATAACTTTCTCTGGTTGCCCTGTCGGAAACTCAGTTACTAAAATTTAACTTTAAGCTAACTATTTCGTTAGACGTTAGTCTTAACTAACTTTTTGTAGCTAGTTGAAACTAACTATTATTTAGTTAGTTATCAAATTTGTTTTTCAAAATAAAACAAAATAAAATATTTGAACATTCAAAATGTTTCGGTGTAATTTATAATAATTCTTGCAAAAAAGAAACCGACTACAAAACAAATATATATGCATCAATTCTAAAGTAAAAATTTAAAAGGAAGTAATCTGTAAGAAATAGTTCTCAAATCAAATACTTTTATACTTGTTGCTCTAACGGACATAGTAATAAACGTTCTGTACATTCAAATGTCTATCCATAACGGTTAAGGAGATAAAGCCATATACGACAAATTACGTCAGATATGAGGACACCCTTTATTTTTACACTTATTATTACTTACACAGTAATAAAAAGTATGGGTTCCAAAGATATGGCCATATAGCTTAAACAATATCACCTAGGGAACACCCTTTAATGTACAATTTTAAATTAAACACTTATTTTAAAGGACAGATTCTTTGTAAATTTCAAATGTCTGTCTAAAACGTTTCAAAAGTTTGGCCGTATGTATCAATTTACATCAACTATTGAGACACCCTTTAAAGTTTTAAATATTTATAAATAGTATTATACGGGACATAGTAGTGGAGATTCTGTCTAATTTTCAAGTGTTTGTCTATAACGGTTCAAAAGATAGGGCTAGATAGGTAAAATTATATTAATTATGGGGACACCCTTTAGTTTCCAAATTTAAATTATATACTTGATGTTATAAAGGACTAAGATATACAGATTCTTTGTAAATCTCAACCGTCTCTCTATTACGGTTCAAAAGTTTTTCAATATACATCAAATTACATCAACTATTGGGACACCCTTTAACTTCTAATTATAAATATTTAATATCTGATTATAAATATTGGACATTCTGTCCAATTTTAAAGTGATTGTCTACAATGGTTCGAATGGTTCATATATTTAAATTTACGACACATATGGGGACACCCTTTAATTTTTAAGTTTATTTTTTTATTAAATTCTGTTATTGGCAGCTATAGTAATAAGCCGTTTTTAAAAATTTTAAAAGGGTGCCCTTTACGGTTCATAATACACGTAAAAAACACGTATGTTGTATGGGGACACCCTTTAATTTTCAAAATCCTGAACTTCTTTTAAAACCTCCTTCTTTTTTTTAAGTCGGTTAAAAAATAACATTTATTGATTTCACTATTATATATTTACATAATATAGTAAATTATTATATAAGCGAGCCATATACAATGTTCTATAAAACTTCATTTAATGAGAATAAAGATTTTAAATCACAAAATTTATTGCCCTCACGGGGAAGACCACAAGACATTCGAAATATAGTAGTATATATCATCATTGAAATATATTCAGGGGTATGTAGTTTTCTGTGCCACTGTATATTTTTTATTATTTTAACTTCATAGTGCACTTTACACTACTTACTTTTAGTCGAAAATTAAACTAATTTAGACTTACTAGCTAATAAATAAATAATTAAAATGAAAAATAATTCAAAATTTATATGGACAAAAGTGTTCGTCATTTATAATTTATATGGACAAACGTGTTCGTCATTTATAGGTAAATGTTACGAAAACAACGAAATAATAACGGCTAATATTTAGTATGTTTTCTTTTTAATTTAAGTACCTCCTGCAACCGACTTTTCATAGAATGGACTAATTTTTCCGTTACATCCGGTCTAATTTTTAGCCATTCTTCCAATAAAACTTCTTTAAGAACTTTTTTTGAAGCGATGTGATGCTGCCTTATTTGTTTATCTAAATGATCCCACAAATGTTCAATAGGATTTAGATACGGTGATTGAGGGGGCGTTTTTAACGTGTGGGGTGTGTTGTATAAGGTCCACAAACGAACTACGAAAGTAGTAATTTGAATCAATACCTAGCTTACTTGCACTTTTTGACAGATTTTAAAATATTAAAGTACACATGTTTATCCATTATATTATCTTATAGCTTTTTGCAGCAGTCTTCCTTTTCCGAATCCTTTGGTATTTTAGAACATATAGGCTAATGTCAAAATTTCGATGTAAAATAGATTAAATTGAAGGACCTCCATATTTACTTTTACACGAAATTTGGTTTAAAATATAAAATTTGTATATATGTTTTAAAAAATTATATTTGGAATGTTTTTTATAATATTATTTATTTCTTTAACGCATAATTCCTTTTTTAAATTTATTATTATATAGTAATCCAAACAGATTACTATTGGAAAGCATATCCATATAGCAAATAGCTATTTCACTGGTGCTTACCCAGATCGTCAGTGGACTTTTTTTAAATTTTCTGAATAAAAACCCAGATTCTTATTCTCAAAATTTAATAAACCAAATGAGAAGTTTATTAAATCTAGAAATCAAGAAAAAATCCAAAATTTCTAAACAAAAAACATAGTAACCATTTTAAATTTAAAAAAATTAAAAACTTTACTTTTCTTTTTTTTTTTTTATTTTTTTTTTTTATTTTTCTTGATTTCTAGATTTAATAAACTTCTCATTTGGTTTATTAAATTTTGAGCATAAGAATCTGGGTTTTTATTCAGAAAATTTAAAAAAAGTCCACTGACGATCTGGGTAAGCACCAGTGAAATAGCTATATGCTATATGGATATGCTTTCCAATAGTAATCTGTTTGGATTACTATATAATAATAAATTTAAAAAAGGAATTATGCGTTAAAGAAAGAAATAATATTATAAAAAACATTCCAAATATAATTTTTTAAAAGTAATAGCATGCGCACGGTGCATAAATACGATTTTCGTATTTTTTAATTTTTTCAATTTTTATTTTTGTTTTTCAGAAACTCTTTTTGATACATTATGAATGGTATCCAATGGAAACCCTTAATGTAGAAAATAGAAAGAAAAAGAAAAGTAAAGTTTTTAAATTTTTTAAATTTAAAATGGTTACTATGTTTTTTGTTTAGAAATTTTGGATTTTTTCTTGATTTCTAGATTTAATAAACTTCTCATTTGGTTTATTAAATTTTGAGCATAAGAATCTGGGTTTTTATTCAGAAAATTTAAAAAAAGTCCACTGACGATCTGGGTAAGCACCAGTGAAATAGCTATATGCTATATGGATATGCTTTCCAATAGTAATCTGTTTGGATTACTATATAATAATAAATTTAAAAAAGGAATTATGCGTTAAAGAAATAAATAATATTATTTGTATATATGTATATAAAATTTATATACATGTATTCCTTAAGAATTTCTTTTATTAAAATATGTTAGTTTAATGGCTCTTTTTTGGCAAAAATACAATAATTTTGAAGTTTTGAAATTAAAAATTTAAAAAAAAATGTAGTTGTTAACTCAATAAAAAAAACTGAAAAATACTACATAAATCTTAAGGCGATGTAAAATTTTGAAAAATCGAACAAAAATTTAAAAAATGCCAAGCCCAAAAAAATTTGAGGGTTTGAGGTTCTCAATGTTGAGGCCACATAGCGCCACCATGTATGTGAATGATCCCTATCTTTAAACTCAGATACTCCTCTGCTATGTCCATATCAAATTTTGGATCAATCGAACTTCCCTTTTACAGATGGCCCTGTGCAATGTTAAGATCTAGCTACACTACAATTACAATCAAGTGCTTGAAACTTCGCTAAAGTCACCGAATCTTCATCCGATTAAGTATGCCTGGAGCTATTTGGAAGAACAAAAAAAAAAACTTACGATTTCTAACCAGAAAGAATGAAAAAATAATGCCGAAAACTGATTAAGGTAATGCAAAAATGTAACTAAATTACTTATCAATTATACATAATAGGTTTAGGCCCATTATTATAACTTGGCAATAGCTAAAGTTAGGATTTTGTTAGAGCGAGAACTAGTTTTCCGTTATAATAATGAGCATAACGCTTATAACTATAACTTGTCCTTAAAGTACGTAATAGTTAAAAGTTGTTTTTAATTTGATTAAAATAACGAAAAAGTACTTATCGCTGCAACACAATCCTAACTTTAGCTATTGCCAAGTTATAATAATGGGTCTTAGCAGAGTAAATAATAATAATCCTGAACATAAATCAAGAATGTTGCAATTTAGACAGGGTTGAAGAACTATGAAGTTAAAAATGTAAAAAGATTTGTTTTTATTAAATAAAAAAAATTTATTGAATAAATTTTATATGAAATTTGGTACAATTGTACCACAAATCCCAACACTGCAATACAGGGCAAGCGGTGGAAAAAAAGATGATGTGCAACAGAGATGAAAAAATGTATGCAATTGCACTTATTTGGTTCAATTCGGACCAAAAAAAAAAGTAATGTTTCATCATTTGGTACCTACATTTAAAACTGTTTCCAGTTTTGTGTTGTCGATAATGTAATGTGCGATTTGTTATCATTTTGATTTTTAAAACTTACATAAATCTTTAGGTTACCCTTCCCTTTATTTTTTAATAAATAATTTCGGTACTTTTTATTTCCAGCCATTTTATGTATATGACCCTATCTTTTAAAACGTGGAACTTATACAGAGTGTGTCTTGCCACATGCGAAATAACAACCCAGCGGTAAAAGGTAATCAAGGCGAATTCATACCAGGTGTGAGCAGTAGAGCAACAACTACAACAAAACAACCACTTTGACATTAGATTAGCAGATATGAAACAATGTATTTTTTACAACACATTAGCAAAAAACAATCAGCTGGGCTATCAACTCCACTTGGTATGAATTCGCCTTGAAGGTAATTAATAAGAAAAGAGTGGGTAACACAAATAATGTATAGTAATTATTCTGCTTTCAGAATCCATAGCTCTTAACACGGAGCATATTCTAGGAAAGTAATTCATTATTTCAATGTATCCTGCGAACGAATTTTAGAATTCATTATTTTTAAAGCATGAAATAATGTATACATTTACATATATTATTTATATACACATTTTTATTTACATTGACCCATAATCATAGTCAACAATAAAGTGCACTTTAAGAAATAAAAAGTTTAGTTTTGTTAAAACTAAAATGTTTGTTAACTATAGACAAGTAAAAGTATACTTTTAACTCAAAAGCATGTTTTAAAATTAAAACAAGCTGAAGTTCTTTTTAACCAATTTAGCATCACTCTAAATCACAAAGCTGATTGCCGCATAAATCAAAAACTAAAAAAAAAAAAACAAAAAAAAGTAGTACTTACAAAAATTGTTAATTGTGTTTTTTTATTTCACAAAAAAAAAGTGAAAAATGCAAAATATTTTACAAGATTTTGCAATACTTGAGGATTTAGAGGAGGTAAGGAAGCCCAAAATTTATAAGAGAAGGTATGAGCTCCATTTTGCCTCTCTTTCTCGTGGCTGCTTTTGCTCCTGCTAAAAACTCGTAATGTAATTATGGTAACATAAAATATCAAATAATTGACTTACCTTTTCCTGTATTTCCATTTCCTTAATTTTAGTTATTGTTTTATTTAATTTTACAATACATGTAAATAATAATGTTACTTCTTTTTTGTTTAGAGATGCCATCTGCTTGTATTTTATTGCAGATTGTAGGAACAAATTTCTTGCTTTTGATGTGGCACCCACTTAAAGTTGGTTTAAGTTAAAAAATGCTTTAATTTTGACCATTTAAAGCATTTCTTTAATTTAAAGTTGTTTTTAAAAAGAACCGACTTTAGTGTTTGACTACGATTATGGGCCATTGTATTTTACTTGTTATTAAAACTATAGAAAAAACATTTTAAATTATTAAAAACTTAAGAAATTTCCATATTAAAATTAAGAAAATATATATGTACATATTGTTACGTTTTTACTTTACGTTGGGTTCTTTTAATTGCAAAATAAATACGCACTGTTATTACTTTTACTGTAAGTCACTTTATTTATTTAACACCACTGTTCAAAAATACAGCAAACTGTTAAACACTCTTAAGATTCGACAACTTAACTCTTTGACTTTTAAATTAATACTGCCATACTACTCGCCAGCACGATTCACTTATATAGGTGATTTAAAAGCACCAGAATGTTCTATTCCAGACAGGTCTGGCAGGTTTGATTGTTATTGCTCTTGTTTTATGTTTGTGTGGTTGTTTATTTCTTTATACCTGTATGTGTGGCTATTTATTTCTTTATACCTGTATGTGTGGCTGTTTATTTGTTTATGCTTGTATTTATGTATGTGGCTGTGTACTTAACAGAAGAGTGTTTATTTAATCTGTGTGTAAATGTAAATGCAAATATGCGTAAATGCGAATGTTTGTATGAGGCGTTTCTTTCTTCCATCATTGTAAGAAAAAAAACCATTAATGTTGTTGTTGTTCGAGAGTATTGTTGTGCACAACTTTCATTTTTGATCTTGGGCTCTGAAATTTCTGTATTCTGTAAACTACGTCGTTTAGCCGCTTTATTACTTTATAAGGTCCATCCCAATGAGTTTGTAGTTTGGGTGATAATCCTTTCTTCCGTTGTGGGTTAAAAAGTAGAACCAGTTGTCCCTCGTTAAATCCCTCAGAGTTGGCAGCTCGATCATATCTGGCTTTCATTTTATCACTGGTTAATTTTATCCGACTCCGCACGAATTCGTGAATCTCCTGAAGGTCCCTTTGTGCCTGACTAGAGTTTTCGCCGTCTCCTTCTGCCAATGTTGGCTTAACACCAAACTCTAAATCTGCAGGCAAATTTAGCTCAGATCCATAGACTATTTTCGCTGGTGTTCGTGAGGTGGAATCGTGAACAGCTGATCTATATGCCAACAAAAATTTGGGTATATGCTCATCCCAGTCCCTCTGATGTGCGCTGACTACTTTTCTCAGGTATTCCTCCAGGGTTCGATTGAATCTTTCGACCATGCCATCAGATTGCGGATGTAACGGTGTCGTTCTGGTATTTCTTATTCCGTATACTTCGCACATCTCTTTGAATATAGCGGATTAAAAATTTCGACCCTGGTCGGAGTGTAGTTCTAAGCAAACACCATAGCGACACACCCAGTTGCTTATAAAAGCGTCTACAATCGTTCTGGCTTCTTGATTGGGAATGGCATATACTTGCGGCCATTTGCTAAAATAGTCCATGACCACTAAAACGTATCGGTTTCCAGCATTGCTAGCAGGGAAGGGACCTGCTACGTCCATCGCTATACGTTCAAAGGGAGCGCCTGAATTGTACTGCTGAAGCTGCCCCCGACTCCTTCGTACTGGACCCTTTGCTACAATGCACTCCTGGCAATTGGCTATCCACTCGGCTACAGCTTCTTGACAGCCGACCCAAAAAAACGTTGTTTTATCTTTTCAAGCGTCTTCGTTACACCGAGGTGACCTCCGCTAGGGCCATTGTGGAATTGTTTCACGACCTCTTTGATCTTGGAGGATGGCACAGTTTTCTATCACAGTTTTGCCGTCTGTGCTTTCCCAGGTGCGAAATAAGCAGCCATCCTTCAACCTTAGACTGTTCCACTGGGCCCAATATGCCTTCGCCAGCGGACTTTGTGGTGAGATCTCACTTCGCGTCGGTCTTCTGTCTTCCTCTTTAGCCGCTATAACTTTTGCCAATATGGGATCGTTTCTTTGTGCTGTCGGCCAGTCTTCACTAGATTCTATATGTGTAAGCCGAACATCAATAACGAATTCTTTTCTCTCCGCCTTTGTGCAATGCTTACACCCCAGATCACATGGCCGCCTAGAAAGGGCGTCTGCGTTGTTATGCTTGCCTCTTTTTCTGTGCTCAATACTAAAGTCATAGCTCTGAAGTCGCTCTATCCAGCGTGCAAGCTGTCCTTCAGGGCTCTTGAATTGCAGCAACCACCTGAGTGCGGCATGATCTGTCCTCAACGTAAAATGTAGGCCATACAAATACTTGTGGTAGTGTTTTATGCACTCCAATGCTGCTAAAAGCTCAATAGTTTCTTTCAGGCTTCGAAAGTACTCTGCTGTAGTAGCCTATAACCTTTTCTGTACCATCTACCACTTGCGACAGCACGCCTCCTATTCCATATTCGCTCGCATCAGTGTCTAGCATGAATTTTTGCCCAGCTACTGGATATGCCAGGATAGGTGCCACACACAACAATTCCTTGAGCTTCTGGAATGCTTCTTCGGCTGCTTCACTCCACTGGTAAGGTCGCGACTTTTTGGTTAGCTCATGTAGGCTCGCAGCAACACTAGCAAAATTTGGCACAAATCGTCTGTAGTATGTGCAGAGTCCCAAGAAACTTCGTAACTCGTGAAGATTTTGAGGACGAGGCCAGTCCTTTACTGCCCGTATTTTATCTTCATCGGTTGATATACCCTCTGCTGTTACACGATGCCCCAAGTATTTGACTTCCTTCTGAAACAATGCACATTTCTTAACACTGAGCTTCAGTCCGGCCGCTGATATACGCCTGAAGACTTCTTCCATATTCCTTAGGTGTTCATCGAAGGTCTTTCCCATGACAATTATGTCATCCAGATACACCAGGCATGACTCCAATTGAGTCCCTTTATCACTCGTTCCATTAAACGCTCGAAGGTGGCTGGAGCGTTGCAGAGACCAAATGGCATAACATTAAACTGCCATAAACCATCGAGAGCACTAAAAGCAGTTTTTTCTTTATCTTTGTCAGCTATCTCGACTTGCCAGTAACCGCTCTGTAAATCTAGCGTAGAAAACCACTTGGTTCCTGCTAACGTGTCCAAGGTGTCATCGATTCTTGGTAGCGGATAACTGTCCTTTTTGGTAACATCGTTGAGCTTTCTGTAGTCAACGCAGAATCTAGTGCTGCCATCTTTCTTCTTTACTAAAACTACCGGCGAGCTTCAAGGACTCAAGATGGTTCGATAATTCCGTC
This sequence comes from Phasia obesa, assembly GCA_949628195.1. Classification (NCBI taxonomy): domain Eukaryota; kingdom Metazoa; phylum Arthropoda; class Insecta; order Diptera; family Tachinidae; genus Phasia; species Phasia obesa. Next base: position 109,027,145 of record OX451217.1, read on the forward strand.
TCGCTCCATTTCGTTGACTAGCTGCTTTACTTCGCTCCGCTTGGCTAGGGGAATGCTCCTGGGCTTGTTTTATGGGCCTCGCTTCGCCAGTATTTATTTCATGCTTCACTATTGCCGTTCTACCTTGGCTTTTATCTTTTAGGGCGAAGGCAGAGGCGTACTTTCGTAGCAGCTGCTTGGCTTTGTTTCTGTCAGGTGGCTCCATCTCTGCTACCCATTTCCTCACGTGTTCTGATAGTATTTCGCGCTCTTTAGTTTTTCAGGCTCCGAGTCTCTCTCGCAATTAATTATGGCCTCTGCTGGTGTACATTGAGCTATGTGAGAGTTTTTACCAATTACTTTTTCACTGCTGGATAGATTTAACACTCTCACAGGAATTTTTCCATTCTTACAAGTTTTCACGAGGGCTTTTGCTGTTATTGTCTCACTCTTAATTCCTGATGGTTTTATCACCCACAACCGGTTGTCCTCACAATCTTCCTCCATACGTGCCCATATCACAGTTTCTGCCTGAGGTGGTAATGTCTGGGATGCTACAGCAACCAGCTTCCTTACTGCAGATTTACTCACATATCCGATATCAAGGGGTATTTCGACGTTTCGCCAGATCATTATTTGTTGCCCCATACGCAGATCGACTCCATGCATAATGATAAAATCTGCGCCAATAATAACTTCGTCCACGATATCGGCAACAATAAACACATGGTCCACACTCATGTTGGCTATAGTTAATCTGACTTTGGCCTTACCATAGACAGTAGCAAATTCTCCGGTAGCGGTGCGCAGACTTACATTATTCAATTGATCCACTTTTCCCTTTACCAAATCAGGTCTTATTATAGACTGCGACGCTCCTGTGTCTATTGTCAGAATACGCTTTCCTCCGTTGATATACCCGCTTGCAGTAAGATTGCTGTTTTGCTGCTACATCACAGATATGGAGATTGTGGGGCCCTCGGTTGTGGGAGCTAGCTCATGCCCCGTAGTGCTAGCTCTCTTTAGTTTAACGACTCTTGAGATGTTCTATAAGTCGCACGTTTATTGTTTCTTGGCGGCGAAACAGATCTGGCTCGTTTTCTTGCTGCCTTACAGTTTCTTTGAAAATGGCCGACTTTACCGCAATTAAAGCACTTAGCGTTTGTCTTTCCTTGTCTTTCATCTAAGACTTTCTTTACCGATTCAAGTACTTGCTTTATGTCGTCCATTGTTGTTTTCTCATCTTCAGCAGCTACTTCAACTTTTCGCATTTTGTATGAATGCGGTCTCGAAATGACTTTTGCTGTTTCTTGAGCCAGAGCGTAAGTAATGGTTTCAGCAAAGGATGTGTTTTGCTTAGCGCAAACTGCGTGCTTAATATCTGGATCACGAATACCATTAACAAATGCCTCCACTTTGAACTGTTCTAGAAGTGGATGGTTTTCCCCAGGGTATATTAGCTGCACCAAGCGCTCTATCTCCATGGCGAAATCCTGAAGCGTCTCATTTGCTCTCTGCACACTGCCACGTAGCTCCATTCTATACAGCTGCTTTTTATGATCGCCGCCATATTTGCGCTGTAACGCCACCATTATGTCCTCATAATTATTTCTGCAGCTAGTTGGTAGGCTTCCGAGGGCTTCTGCTGCAGATCCTTTAAGTGCCAGAATCAGCTCAATCGCTTTTTCTTCATTGCTTCATAAATTTTTACTGGCCACTGTCTCGAATTGAAATTTGAAGACGTTGAAGGGTATGTTGCCGTCGAAACTGGGAGCTTTTATCCTATTTGTGTTTTCAGTCACTACTCATACTGGAGCTTCTCTTATTTCCAGGCTCATAATTTTGTTTTCAAGCTCCTGCAGCTTTACATCGACATCCTTTACCTGTACTTCGACGCCACTAGTTTCTAGAAGATTCACTTTTCTGCTTAAACCGGACAATTGCACTTCTACGGCAGAGTTTTTTTCGTCGAACTTGACTTCTACGTAGTCTACTCGCTTATTAATGGTTTCAGAAATTTGTAGAAGGTTTTCGTTGACTTGTCCCAAAAGTTTCTCATTATTCGCTCTAGCAACTTCTTGAATCTCAGCTAGAAGTTGTTGATTTTACTTCAGTTTCTCATTTACTGTTTCCAGTAGTTTCTCGCTGTTTGCTCTAGAAGCTTCTTGTACTTCGACTAACATTCTAGAGTTTTCTCCCATTTTCTCCATCATAGCGGCAAACATCGTATTGAAGTCCATGCTACTTGCTGTTATTGTTTCACGGCTACATACCTCTGTCACCTCTTTTTCTTCGAACTCATATGCGCCAATGTCCATGCCACGACGCTTGAATTCATCTATGAGCCTCTTCTGCAGTTCTGTTTTGTTACCTGCTGTTGGCAAATCCAACTTACTCAACTCCTTTTTCAGCTGCTCCACTTTAAGATCTTCAAATTTCATTTCTATTTACAGTATTTATCGGATATAAGAAACTTAAAAAATCCACAAAAAAAGTTTCTTATAAGCGTTTCTTTCTTATATACAATTATTTTATATAAGAAACTTATTTCTCATATAGGTAGTTATGGCTATAAGACATTTATTTGTTATATGAATATATGTACGAGTTTCTTTACCTTTTTATGTACCTAGATATACATATGTATGTAAATATAAAAATAAATCAAATCGTGATCAGTAGTTAATTTTTATTTTATTAACTCATAAAGTAAATAAACATAAAAAAACGTAAACAACTTCTATTTGAAAAAATAATAATAAATATGTATTGTATGTACTTCATTTTTACTACATATTTGTATACTAGTATTTTGTACTTTGTTCATAACATTAAAGAAGGAACTCAAAAATAATTCATGTTTAACATGTTTTAATTAAGATTTAAAATAATTTTCAATTTTTTTTTTTTTGGACAAGATCTTTATCACGTTGCCTAAAAAGTAGGTTTTCTATACTTATAAGGTCACTATTGTTCTCTGAACTTAAGTATTGCTTTAAGACAAATAATGCTTTAATGGCTTCTTTTCTGGTTGGCTTAGGTACTGCAATTGTCTGCACCTCATCCGCTGCTTCGTCATCTTCAGAGACTTCTACAGGAACTTCTTCTTGCACTTCATTTAATATATCGGTGTCAACTAATGAACCGAAACAGTCGTATTTTTCTATTTCATCCAACTCTTTTAGGAATGGGTCGTACTCCTGATCTAATACAATCTCTTCCTCATCCGATACATTTTCATCAATCTCATTAGTTAGGTAATCTTTGGAAATCCCACTCTTTTTGAAACAATTACGAATAGTTTCTGGTGTTACAAGCCACCAAGACCGCTTTGCTATATACAAGGCTCTTAAAATATTAACACTCTTTAAAAACTGTTCCATGTAGTCACCTTCTACAGCTAGTATTTGTTCCCGTATTAAGTTTTTCCTATAGTGAGATTTAAATTACTGAATGATTCCTGAAACCGATCGAAAAGTACAGGAGTTTGAGCAAAAAAGTGTTAAAAATACATTTCACTAAACTTACCCTGGTCCAGCGGTTGAATAATGCTAGTTGTGCATGGTGGTAGGAATATTATTTTAATACTTTCTGGTAAAAAGTCAAGTTTGTGACACGAAGCGTTGTCGACGTTGTCTGTCCCCTTTTTTTTAATTTTTCATCTAATCCCCTAATAATTTCACTCCATATGGTACTGGTCATCCAGGCCTTTTTATTATATTTGTATGGAATCGGAACTTTTTTCCACGGAAGCATCTTGGTTGTTTATATTTTCCTATAGAATACACATACTTATCGGAACCCGTCGCATTGGTTATGAAAAGTAATGTTATTCTGTCTTTTGGTGACTTAGGTCCACTCTGTTGACTTCCGTATCCATAAGTTCCATCCGGCAGTGCCTTATAAAAGAGACCCGTTTCATCTGCATTATAAATTTCATTTAACGCGTATTTTTCTAATAATGCAGGCAACACATTTTTTTTAAGCTTTCAGTTGAATCTGTATCAGCAGAAGGAGATTCATCATGAAGTTTTTTAAAATATATATTTTGACTTTTCTTCCAACGTTGAAGCCATCCAACATTGGCTTTAAAATCAGGAATATCCAATTGTATGGCAAACTGCTAAGCCTTTTCCATAAGAATGGGTCCAGTCACAACGGCTCCCTTTTGAATCATTTGCTCAAAAAATAAAAAAAAAACTAACAACTACATAATGACATAGTTTTATTGAGATTTTCATATTTTGGTTTTCTGTCTCTTTTTTTTGTTAACATTTCTAACTTTCAAATAATTATTTTGTATTTTTGAAAGTCCAATATTGTATTTTTTCGCAATTTCGCTTCTTTTTATCCCGTTTTGTATTTCTTTTAAAATTGTAACTTTTGTTTTTATTGGTAATGTATTTCTTTTTTTGTTTACAAACAAATGAATGGATGATGGCTAAAGTTAATTAATTTGTTCACAAGGCAAAAAACACAAAGCTTCTCAAAAGTACAAGCTAGCTCTTCTGAAACTAATAATAAAAAACTGTTTGTTCTTGTTGGAAAAGTGTCAGAAAACAGAGTTGCCCATACAAACAAAATATTCTGTGTTGCCGTTTGAAGTTTCTTATATAAATTATTTTCCTATACATTTTGTGGCTTTGGTGTTTAAGAAAAATGTTCTGTTAACAGTTTTTTTCTTATAAGCGTTTTTCTTATATAAAACCTTTTTTGTTAGAAAAATCACTAAAACGGTGTTTTTGAAAATGTTTCTTATAAGCGTTTTGTTCTTATATGAGATGTTCTTATATCCGATAAATACTGTATTATTTTATTTTTTTAAGTTATTTTATTTTACAATCCCACTTCTGACACCAATTGTTACGTTTTTACTTTACGTTGGGTTCTTTTAATTGCAAAATAAATACGCACTGTTATTACTTTTACTGTAAGTCACTTTATTTATTTAACACCACTGCACAAAGTACACAGAAATGTAAATAGTGATTAATGAAAATAGCTATAATCAGACTTTCCTAAGCTTGTCAAGAAAGAGACAAATATAGTAACAAATTTATACGAACATCGGAAAAATAAACAAAACAAAAACTAAAAATGTTGAAAATTTTCCTTTAAAGCGTGTTCGTTGTTTAAAACTTTGTACTTTAAAAGTTAATTTGTTCACTAAAATATTAATTAAACAACAAAGTATAATTAAAACAAACAATCAAAACTCTTAGGTGTTGTGAAATAAGCTTGAGAAATATATTTAATCAAAGTTACGAACATTTACACTAATAAAAAAATAATTAATAAGAAAATAGCACAAAATAAAACCAATGTTTACGAAATAACACAGAAGAAAACTAATCAACGTGTGAAAGAGACGGGTTGAATTAGTATTTTTTGCCGTCCTGTTTATACGCCGTTTCACCTCTTGGGCTCTCTTTGACCACTGTTCAAAAATACAGCAAACTGTTAAACACTCTTAAGATTCGACAACTTAACTCTTTGACTTTTAAATTAATGCTGCCATACTACTCGCCAGCACGATTCACTTATATAGGTGATTTAAAAGCACTAGAAAGTTCTATTCCAGACAGGTCTGGCAGGTTCGATTGTTATTGCTTTTGTTTTATGTTTGTGTGGTTGTTTATTTCTTTATACCTGTATGTGTGGGTATTTATTAATTCGTTATACCTGTATGTGTGGCTGTTTATTTGTTTATGCTTGTATTTATGTATGTGGCTGTGTATTTAACAGAAGAGTGTTTATTTAAACTGTGTGTGTATATACGTAAATGCGAATGTTTGTATGAGGCGTTTCTTTCTTCCATCATTGTAAGAAAATAAACCATTAATGTTGTTGTTGTTGTTCGAGATTATTGTTGTTCAGAGCTTATAATGAATAAATTCTTCTTTCGTAACAATATGTATATTTCCAAATAGTATAAAAATGTATATTTATAAAATTTTACTTGCTGGATTTCTGATCTTTATTAGTACGCGTTCAAACATACATACATATGTATGTAAACTGCGTTTTAAATAAAAAAGTGCAAATAAAGAGGCCACATGAGGACGATATGAAACAACGAATCTTTTTTTAACAAAATAAAGGAAAAACACGAACAATTGTCACACGAAGAAACAGTACATTTCATTTTCTGAAAATCTGGCAATATACGTGGTAATCAATATGTACTTTTTGTGTCGGTTGAAATTACCTTCTCGATTCCAAAGCAATATCTTTCGATAGTAATATATTTTAAAACTCTTACGTATGTACTTTATGTAAAGATACCCATCCCTTGATAAAATTCATATAAAATTCTAAAAAGCTCTATAAAAGGTATTTTAAACACTTTTTACATTTTAATAACAATGTAATTCCACAAAGTAAAAATAAAAATCACATACAAATTTTATTCAATTGGCTATTTGACAGTAAGTAATTCATATTTTGCCTTTATTTTAAAACAGCGCCATCTGTTGCGCAAGCGTGTTTAAAATATCCCGATATGAATAAAAGATGCCTTAAAATATGAAGTACCTTTAAATCGGCAAACATATCAGCGTGCTTTCACTAATTTTTCTCCACTTTCTCTTGGAAATAAGATATTTTTGTGGAATCAGAATAATAAGGTACCTCCTCACAAAATTTTGTTAAAATTCATCCAGTAATTTTTACGTGATGCGAACACAAACAAAAAGACAGGAAATGAGTAACTGTTAAATTTTAAGGGCCGATATTGATATCGATATTGATATTAAAGTTATTCAAGAAATGGCAACAGTGGAAGAAAATCATCTTCAGTGTTGAGGCACATTTTCTCCTCAGTGGATTCGTCAATAAGCAGAATTTCCGCATTTGGGCGAATGATAATCCAAGAGTGATTGTCGAAGAACCAATGCACCCACAAAGAGTGACTGTTTGCTGCCGTTAATAGGCTGGCGCATCATCGGGCCGTATTTTTTCTAAAATAAGGCCGGTCAGGCAGTTACTGTGAATGGTGTTCGCTATCGTGAGATGATAATGAACTTCTTATGGCCCGAATTGGAAGATATAGATGTGGACAATGGCTATTTTGCGCGACAAATTCAATAGCCGTGTTATCTCACATGGCGGCGATGTCAATTGGCCGCCAAGATCATGTAAATTGTAACCGTTGGACTTCTTTCTTTGGGGTTATTTGAAAGAAAAGGAGTACGTCGATAAGCCAGCTAAAGGATGAGATAATTCGGCACCTTAACGGCATAGAACCCCAATTATGCCTCAGTGTCATCGAAAATTTGGAACATCGGATGGAGGTGTGCCGTCGAGGACGCGGCGGCCATTTGGCCGATATTTTGTTCCGTACATAGTCGAACTATACAAATATTATTAAAATAAAAAGAAATGACAATAATTTCCTACATAATTTGTGTTCTATTTAAAATCAACATCGGCCCATTAGATGTGTAGATACGTTATCGGTCATTTAGTCAAATATTTTGAATTAGGGGTCAGTTCGACAATTGTAAGATGTTTGTAGTGTAGCCAAAAGCCGAAATAATCGCCGGTACTTTTACTTCAGGTACACTATTTGATAATACGGTGTTCTTCTTAATAAAATTTCTTTTTTTCTGTATAGCTCTCCCACAAGCATAAAGAACGTTTAAGTCAAGTCTTTTAACTGATGCTTTGTGTTGAATTATATCAAATATTTTGATGGATTCACTCAATAGTTTGTAATTAAGTGACTCATTCTACCAGCCAATATTAAAAATTATAGAAAGTTAAAAATTAAAGGGAGTTATAAAGCGTGTAGCCCAGTCTTGACTTTGGCTAAAAGCGAATACAAGATGAAATTAGAATACAATCCTACTGATATACCATCATATGGGTATGTGGATGCCGACGAAGAGTCACGGGAGTCTCATAAAGACTTTGTTTTGTACTAATCTTTCTCCTGGAATCTAAAAAATAACAAGATTTATACCTGAAAGAACTCTTAAATGAAATTAAAAGCAACTACTTCTCTTGTTTTATCTGGTGATAACCTAAGCACGTAAAAATGTGCACAAAATTCTATTTATCACTCGAGGTCAAAACATATTGATATCAGATCCCACTTTTTACGAGAGATAGTCGGAAAAATTATATTAACGGTATTCAGTGTTTGATGCAAATTTAACAAAAACAATAAGTATTTTTAAAAAAGTCACTTTTAAAGGTAACTTAGACATACAAATTTAATGTATACTGAAATCAAAACAAGTTGTTTTATAAAATTCAAATGCATAGGTATATATTTCTACAAAAATGCCAGAGATTACTATATAGCTGTCGTCTTCAACATAATTAAGTAGCTGACTACACGGCGACATTTTAAAGAAACACTAGTTAATGAAATCAAAGTAAAGGCCGGGGCACATAGAATCCGTCATACGTTATACGTCGTCTTTTTTAACGTACAAGAAAGTTGAAATACAGCTTTTCTAATGAGTGTTGTCACAATCAGTACGTTTCCGACAACCTAAAGTAGGAAAGTTGGGCAACTTTTAACTTTTGACGTACGTTGAAAGCTATAAATTGGTTTCTCTTTGTTTCTCTCTCTCAAAATTAAATTTTTGTGTTGAGTGGAAGCAAAAATAAAACAAAATCATCTGGCAACATTGCCTTGAGTTGTAAACAACGTGTTATTTTTTGCTCGTGTGTGATTTTTCTTTAAAATTTAATTTTTCCTTTAAATCGCTTCCAATATGGCTAGCCAGAAGCGAGAATACTTTGGGAATAGTCCCAAATTTAAGACGATAAGGATTGATCCTGGCCCTAGTAACAGGTTTCATTTGCTAGCAAATGAAGAAGAAGAAGAGGCAAGAGCCGTCAAAGAAAGGGTTCCACCAATAGTGGTAGACTCGTGTCACAGTTTCTCAAAAGTTTGGGAAATACTTGGTGAGGAGTACTTCTTCAAGAGAATGACAATTGGAACTAAGGTTACATGCAATACAATGGTCCTGTATGAAGCTGCGTTAAAAAAGCTGAGTGAACTGAAGTACAGTTTTTATACACACGAAGTTAAAGACGTAAAGCACTTTAAGTTAGTGTTATTTGGTTTGCCAAGAACAGATGCAAAACTTTTAAAGGAGGAATTGATTAAAATGCACAACATAAACCCAGTAAATGTCAAAGAAATCGTAACCAAAAGGACTACAGCTGATGACGCTATATACTTGATTGAGTTTAACAAACAAGAAGTGTCAAAAAATGATATTATGAAAATAAAGTACTTTTGCAATATTGCTGTTTATTGGAGAAGACCTCTTAAAGGGAATAAAGGGCCTACGCAATGTACGAAGTGCTCTATGTACGGACATGGAGCTAAAAACTGCAATAGAGTTATCGTCTGCGCAGTTTGTGCTGGCAATCACGACCAGACTGAGTGTGTATTGGCCAAAAACACTCAAGGGAGTAATGTTGTTTATAAATGCCACAACTGTAGCCAAAAGAACTTAAGAAACTCGAATCACAGGTCCGACGATCCTAAATGCCCTTGCCGTAAAGATTATTTAGAAATGCGCCTACGATTAACTTCTAAGTCTAGACATAATTTCAACAAGTCGAGAATTAATCATGTGTATGATGAGACTGAGTTCCCACACCTGTCAAGTCAGAGTCAACCAACTGATTCACGAGAGCACACCTTCCAAAGGAAAAGTTTGTACTCTGAGGTTTCGAAAAACAGACCCCGCGACAGCAACAACGATGATGACTTATCTAACGAGAGACTGTTAGAAATCTTCTTTAGTGCTGTGGATGCACTAGAAAAATGTCGAAATAAATTTGACAAATTAAGAGTGCTTGGCATGATGCTCAAGCATGCTATATAAAATCATGGGTAGTCAAAATGTATACGTTATGCACTGGAATGCTCAAGGCATAACAACTGAGTCAGCAGCTGCACAGCTCGAAAAAGTTCTCCATGAGCAAAATATTGATATTTTACTTCTTAACGAAACGTTCCTGAAGCCGTATCATAGGTTAAAATTTGGAGGCTACAAAATATACAGAGAAGACCGTCAAACACATGGTGGGGGTGTGCTTATAGCGGTTAAAAATTACATAGATCATAAGTTGTTACCAAAGATTAAAACAATAACCATAGAAAATATCTCTGTGGAATTTAAAATAAGTGGACGTCCCGTAAGTTTTATCTCTGCTTATAATCCTGTTTACACTTCTAATTTTAAAACTGACTTAGAACTTATTACCAATTCGTTTAGTGACTATTTTATTTTTGGTGATTTGAATGCACAACATGTGAGTTGGAATTGTATTTCAAACAATTCAGCTGGCAAAGAACTGTACAGACATCACTTAAGTTCAAGTTATTATGTATATCATCCGGATACACATACTAGATTCGGCCAAAATATAATTCCAGTCCAACCATCCACGGTTGATATTTTACTTACTAACTCTAACATTTCATTTTCGCAGTTACAGTCACATCCAAATATTTTACAGTCTGATCACACCCCAATATCTTGTTACATTTTTGGAACACCACAAAATCACTTTGTTACAGTTCCGTTGTATAATCAGGCTGATTGGCCAGCAATTAAATACTGGGTCGAGAATGAAATTAAGAATCATAATATCGGACAAATAGAGCTTAACAATATAAACCTAGATTCGTCATTAAATAAATTAGTTAGTATAGTTAAAGAAGCCTTTTCCAAGATTCCAATTGGCCAGAAAAATCCTTGGCAGAGGGAAATTTCAAATACGTCTAAAATGCTGATTACTCAGAGGAACAAGTATAACCGTAAACTTAAAAGATGTAGAGATCCTACTTACAGAACTCAACTAATCAGCATTTTAAAACAGTTGAATCAATTAATTGATTTTCATTTGAAAAGGGATAGAAATGAAGCGTGGGCTAAATTCATTTCCAAACTGCCTTCCGGCTCTAAAAAGTTTTGGAAACTAACAAAAGCTTTAAAAGGTAGAAATTCTGCAATCCCCGATCTAAATATAAATGGGGAATTTTTAAGTACCGGTGAAGCAAAAGCAAATGCCATTGCGGAAGTTTTTAGATGCAACAATAATATCACCAACAACAATTCATCACCTTTAGATAATGTGGTTCTAAATTATGTGCAGGAACTTAACAATGTAAATCTCGCTGACAGTGACAATTTTGAATTCACAGATGCAGTAGAGGTAAAGACATTTGTTTTTTGTTTAAAAAATAACAAAGCCCCAGGTTTAGACGGAATTAACAGCATTATTTTAAAAAATATGCCCGATTACTTTTTTGAAACTTTGAGCAAACTATTTAATTACTGCTTGAGAAATGGTCATTTCCCCATGATATTTAAAAAGGCCAGAGTTATACCTATTTTCAAAACTGGAAAAGATCCTAAATTGCCTTCCAGCTATAGGCCAATAAGCATTTTGAGCTTGTTGGATAAAGTCTTTGAAAAAATAATCCACAAAAGAATCGTAGAGTTCTCAGAACAGAATAACATTATACATCAGCAGCAGTTTGGATTCCGAAGAGAGCACTCTACGGTACATCAAATCAAACGAGTGGTTAATATTATTGAGAATAATAAAAGAAATCGTAGAAGTACAGGTATTATATTTCTTGACATTGAAAAGGCTTTCGATACAGTATGGCATAATGGCCTATTGTATAAACTTAACTCTTTTAGTTTTCCTTTATATTTACAAAAAATCATACAAAGCTTTTTAGACCAACGTTCATTTGTAGTTTTCGTGGAGCGCATCTCATCAGATGAAAAACATATACTCGCAGGTCTACCGCAAGGTTCCGTTTTGTCACCTACGCTTTATTCGTTATATACGTCAGATATCACTCTACGCAGGAATCAGGAAGCAGCATTTTATGCAGACGATACTGCTTTCATTTGCAGCGGTAAGGTATCTAATTCATTAGTTAGGAAAATGCAAGAGAGCTTAAATTCAAGCCAAAAATATTTTAATAAATGGAAAATAAAGGTCAATGATGATAAAACACAGGCCATTATTTTTCCATATAATAAGTCGCCAAAACGCATACCTTCTCAATCTATGTTGTGCCGTGGGAATGTTATACCTATAAAGTCAGAAATCAAGTATTTGGGCATTATAATGGATAAAAAACTAACATTTAAGCAACATGTCAACCAAATTTGTGAAAAAGCTATAAAGTGTGGTCGGGCATTGTTTCCCATACTCAACAGAAGATCTAAATTGAATATGAAAAACAAAATATTGTTATATAAAATGTGCATTCGACCAATTATGAGTTACAGCTGTCAAGTATGGTTTCATAAAACTGCGAAAACTCATACCAAAAAGCTTCAGATTATACAAAACAAGAATTTGAAAATAATTCATAATCTTCCTCGTAGGTATCCGACAAATTTACTTCACAGTAACTTTGGACACAAGATGATAAACGATTTCACTAGAGAACTGACACTGACATTTAATGAAAAATGCAGACTGTCAAACTTTGAATCAATAAGGAATTTACAAGGTAATCACTAAGATTCGTTCGTTAAGAATGAATGTATTAGTGATTATCCAAACAAATTTCTTTATAACTTCCATAGAGATCAAAAAGGTTTTTGTGAGCTATTTTCCTTAAGGCTGTATATTTATTGTTATTAGTTTTGTAAATTTAATTATAAGACTCTTATTGTTGTAGTACTTATAGTAAAATCTCATACCTCTGTACCTTTTATATTTTAAACTTGTAAATAAAGACTTTTATTAAAAAAAAAAAAAAAAAAAAAAAAAAAAAATAAAACAAAATACAACAAAATAATTTAATTTAATAGAGTAAAATGAAGAAAAAAGCTTTTCTCGTGTTTTCTTTTCTGATTTAATATACGTCAACAAAGTACTCATTGTGTCAACCTCTTCCATTGTTACTTTGATTTCAGTTGAGAACGTTAAAGTATAACGTATGACGGATTCTATGTGCCCCGGCCTTTAACAACGGAAGAGGTTGACATAATGAGTTATTTGTTAACGGAAACTAAATCAGAAAATAAAACACGAGAAAAGCTTTTTTCTCCATTTTACTCTATTAAATTTATTTTGTTTTATTTTTGCTTCCACTCAACACAAAAATTTAATTTTGAGAGAGAGAAACAAAGAGAAAACAATTATAGCTTTCAACGTACGTCAAAAGTTAAAAGTTGCCCAATTTTCGTATTTTGCGTTAACGGAAACGTACTGATTGTGACAACACTCAGTGGTAAAGCTATATTTCAACTTTCTTGTACGTTGAAAAAGACGACTTATAACGTATGACGGATTCTATGTGCCCCGGCATTTAAGCTACAGCACCCCCAATTTGTTTGGTTATTTGGCCAATGCTAGTTGTTTCTTTATTTCATAAATAAGCTAACATGACCTGAATTCTTTAATGTAAATAAAACAATTTATTTTACATTTTTGCCGAAGTTTCGTCAACTTTTTGTTGACTTTATTAAGGGGATATCTATTTAATTATTCAAAACCATTACAAATTGTTTAATATTTTTCAAAAATTGTTTAGAAAATTTTAACTACTTACAGTAATTTTTTATTTTTTTTGTTTTTATATTTCAATTGTGGAAAGTTAATAAAATAAAACTACAGAGAACATATAAAACAAAAGTTACAAAGAACATTATTTAATTTAAGTTAACACCACAAAAAACACAACTTAAATTAATATCACAGATTATTTAAATGTATTGCTGCTCTGTAGTTCGCGTTTATATTGTCCGTTTCTTCTTTTAAATTCATGGCATATTCCCTGTTTTGTTGTATCCTCAAGCTTTCTATAGTGTACCTCTTCTTTTCAGTGTTTTCTTTATCTATGATTTTAACTTCCTCGAAACCAGCTGTATGACCTGTGTCCAGTACATGTTGCGCCAAATCTGTAGTTTGTTTATGTTTTTCTACGTCACTCTTCAGTTCTTTCATTCTTGTTTCAAGACTGCGTTTTGTCACAAATTTATTTCCGATATCTATCACTTTAAAATATCGGGAAAAATGAAGTCAAAAATTTGTCAGAACTGTCTCATTCAGACAAAGTCGATATACATACATACATATGAATTTTGCTGGCTAAGCATTTCATAAAATAGAATTTTAATATGTATTTTTTAGAAACACATTTATAGAAAATTTACAAAATTTTGCATTATTGAAAATTTACTCATGTGGCTTTTCGAATGTTTCAATCAGCGGTTGAAAAAACTTCAAAACAACAATAACTTACATAAATATTGAAAAGAAATATCACTTTATTTAAATAAAACTAAATATGATTGGATATCTATGTATATGTGTGCAGGATGCATATTTACTAAAGTATTGTTTATTAATATACATTAAAAAAATATATTCGAACAATTAAAAACCTAAAAGAAAACAATAAAAATTATACCTTTGTATACAAACTATATTACATATTGTAAATAGAATATTTAAAATAATATATATAAATGCGGTTATAAAAGAGATTTAAAACAATTCCGAAAATAAAATATGGAATGATTTCATCTTGAATAATTTAACAGTGAACGCTTAAAAACTTAAAACATTGTAAAATTTGTGCATTAATAATAATAATAAAAACACTACATTGCATTTTAAAATATCAAATAATTACACTATTATATATAATCTTGATAACTGAATTATAAAATTTTATAATTTATCACAAGACCAATAACAATAAAATGCGGCTTCTTTTATAATTCAACAGGTATTGTTTCATAAAATTTAAAAGGAAAAGTTAAATTTTTAATCTTCATTCGTTATTATAATTTTTCACTGGTCTTTTTGCCTTTTATAATTGGCCTTTCTTAACAACTACTACATCAACTATTTGTAGGATGCAATTTTTCAGTTCGTTCTTTTAAAGATTATACATTGGATTACTTGTTGCATCGAACAGTTGTTTGCCAGTTGATTCAATCATTGAACGCAAGGCAATGCTGCGTTGTTTTGAGACAGCCTTTCGCAATGTAAGTTCAAAGACATTGTTTTCATCTACATTATCCATAGGCAAGTGATCACGAGTCATCAATTGTGTTAATTGTTCTTCGTTTTTTTGCACCTCTCGTTCAAATATAAGACCGCCAATGTTATTATCAATGGCCGTTATACATTCTGTATTAAATTCTTTAGTCCAAAGTTCAACATTGCGATTGTGAATGACCTCACTAGGAAAGCATTGCAAAAGTTCTTCGAAATTAAGATCAGCAACTAAATTGTTCAAAATTTCTGAAACGATTTAGATTTAAGAAATTAAAAATAATTGCTGATTTGAAACAAGTTACCAGTGATGTACGTCTTCCAGTTAGGCAAAAGGTCCTTTTTTCCTAGAATTTTCTTAAATAAGGATTCCCATTGTTTTGGTGTAAAATGGTTCGACTAAAAGTAGTTGCAAATTATTTATAATTTTCATCTAAAAATCTTTAAAATTAAATATTACCTTGCCATACTGCCACAGATATTCGGGACAAAAGTTAAGCATATAATTAATGGCCAAATGCTTTGGTAGCACAATTACTAGAAAACTATCGATGCCCAAGAGATTAGGTGTCTTATGAACAAATGCTATAAATTCTTCAATTAGCTCCTGTTCAATTTTAGGCGAAGCTAACAGTGACTGCAATTGAAAAAGTTTTAAATGTGAAAATGTTGTTGCTTTTATTGTTTTAAATTGGTGTATTTTACCTGTATTTTTAACGTTAACGTTAGCAGCTCGTTATGCCACCCTACAAAATATACTTCAGTTTCGCCCTCTTCTTTATTGGGATAACTAAAATCGCCACGTTTAAATGGCGGCAAACGATTTAAGTATTGGGGACGATCCAAAAGACAAGGTACTGGTCTGACATACGATTTAACATGCTGATCGAATTGTTCACCACTTAATTTGTAATCGGGTATAAAGGGTATAAACACTAACTCTTGGTCATTGTTACGAACATTATTAACTTGAAAAGATTTTCCATAATAGAGCTTTGATTGATTTCTTTGATTAGCTTCTAACAGATTTTGATGTTGTTGCATACGTAGTTCCTGCAAGTGCCGAATCATAAATGATATGCATTCCATACGTAAACTTAAAAACTCCTCATTTAACGATTGCTGCTCAAGATCAGCCGATTGAAGATCGGTTATTAAATCACTTAAGGCCTTTAAACGTCCCATATACATTCGAAATAGTATTTTCAAACCCTTTTTATTGATTTCATTTTCATCAGTGTTGTGTTGCTGTTCATCGACATTTATTAGCGAGGCATTTGAGTTGCGCTTAAATGGAGACTGTTGCTCCTGCAGTTGATCATAAACGATACGATTACCATGTCCAAGTATGCGTCTATCATCTATTGACGAACTAGCTGCTGAATTTGTATCACCTAAAGAGTTTGCAATTGATTCACTATCTCTTTCACTATTTTCCTTAGAGAAACCTGCATCGTAGTCTTCGTCAATTTGCGGTGGTGTATTATTCGTAGGCATGTCGTGATTAGTATGTAAGGGAGTGACGTCAAATAAATCGTAGTAATAGACCTGAAATAAATTTGAAAAAGTGTTATTTAATATTTGTATCATTTTTTTAAACATAATTTTTTACAGATTATAAAAATCTCATCACATTTGCATCGTATGCACAGTTTGTATTACCCATCGTGAAAACCCCTAATGTTTACATTTTTTGAGAAATAAACAACAAAAAAAAGTTGAAAACAAATGTTGTCATTTAAATTATTTTAATTCGTAGACAAATAGTAGGTACGATTCCGTATTCAACATTGGGAGCCCGCGGGATCCCAATTATACCGAAAACTGTTCCCCTTACTGCAATATTGGGTAAAAGAGAGTAGAAGTGAGAGAATAACAGTCTTATTCTTCCTGCACGAAACAGCCCAAACTTTTCCTTTGGGAAGATTTTGAAAATAATACAACAACAATACAATTTTTGAAAATAAACACACAAAATTAAAAAATTATAGCTCTGTTCAGTAACTGAAAGTTAGTACTAATTGTTACTGGAAAAGTGTTCATTAACTCGGAAAAACTAGCAATGATGTTGAGAAGAGAATGAAATTATATATCTTCTATTTACTCCTGCACTTTATACATTAGAACTTGTTATATATTAATTATAGTAATCTATGAGTTTATATATTGTCAAGAATATATATAAAATATTTTCAGTTTAGTTTAGTAAATAAATTCATCACAACAGGTTATGGGCCTTATGTCACGGTGAAAAATATTTTCAGAATAATTCAAAAATTTGAAAAGAAAATTTTGTGAAATCAATTTTGTTTTTTTTTTTTTTTTTAATATTTCGTGTGCGATAAAAAAAAGAAGCAGTTATGGCAAACCTCCCTGGAGCTTTTTCAATAGATAGATTGCGAGGAAGGGAGAACTTTGATGTCTGGAAGAGACAAGCAAAATCGTGTTTGATCATTAAAGGATGCTGGAATGTTGTCGAAAACGGTGTAGTTGCGGATAGTGACATAGCTATAAATGAAAAGGCATTAGCAGAATTAACACTGATGCTTCATCCAAACAATTATGGACACATTGCTAGTGCAAAAACTGCAAAAGAAGCCTGGGATGCATTGATGAATGCTTATGAAGACAAAGGACTTACAAGGAAAGTATAATTGCTGAAATGTTTGGTGAATCTAAAGATGCAAAATTACAATTCGATACAAGAATATGTAAATGAATTAGTAATTATTGCAATAAAAGTAAGAAATGCTGGACTCAATATAGATGATGAATTGACAGCTTCGCTGATGTTAGCTGGTTTGCCAGATGATTATAAACCTTTGGTAATGGCTGTGGAAAAATCAAAAGAGAAATTGACTGTGGACATGGTGAAAAATCTGTTATTGCAAGACGCCAAGTTTGATGTTAAAACAGATAGGATGTCAGCTTTATATGCTAAAGAAAATGGGAAGAAAAAGCAAGTGCAATGTTACAACTGCAAGGAATTTGGACATATTTCAAGAAATTGTCAAAAGAAATTCAAGAATATAAATGAGAATAAATTAAAAAAAAAACAAAAAAGAGTTTTCATCAACATTAGTAGCCTTCGCAACCAATGGCTTACAAGTTCCGAAAAATATTAACAATAATCGCATTAAGATTGAAAAAACTGGTTGTATAAATTGGATTATTGACAGCGGTGCAAGTAATCATATGGTAAATAATAGTGATTTTATACACAATAAGAGGAGTATTGAAAATAAAAAAGTGATAATTGCAAATAATACAGCATTGGATGTTGAATGTGTTGGTGATGTAAATTTATTAATGTCAAATACAAATTCGAACATAACCGTTAAAAATGTCGAATATGTTCCTAATTTGTGCGCAAATTTATTGTCAGTAAAACAAATGACGAACAATGGAAAAAAAGTAGTATTTGAAAGAGAATCATGTAAAATTTTTGATGAATATGGAAACTTAGTTACGAAAGCCAATATAATCAATGATCTTTATCAAATAAAAACTGAAGTTAATGTGCACAAGGAAAAATCGTTTTTATGTACAAAAAGTTTTGAATTGTGGCATAGAAGAATGGGGCACATTTGCAACAAGAAATTACAAGAGGTTAAGAAAGCGAATAATGGTGTGAATTTTGAAAAAGAATTAAGTGATCCTTGTAAAATATGTGTTAAAGGAAAACAAACGCGAAAGCCAAACAAAGATGGAGGTACAAGAGCAACAGAATTGTTAAATACGAGATCTTTTGCTGGATCAAGATTCCTGGTAACATTTGTTGATGATTTTTCAAGAAAAGTTTTTGTATATCCGTTACAAAACAAATCAGATGTTTTTAAAACTTTTAATGAATTTAAAAATATGGCTGAAAATCAATGTTCGAAGAAGATTAAGATATTTCGTACTGATAATGGAGGCGAGTATTTAAGTAAAACATTTAGCTCATTTTTAAAAGATAATGACATAATACACCAAAAGACTTGTGTATATACCCCTGAGCAAAATGGTGTAGCAGAAAGATTAAACCGTACAATAATCGAAAAAGTCAGATGTATGTTAATTGATAGTGGCTTAGATCATCGATTCTGGGCAGAAGCTGCGAACACATCTTGTTTTTTATTAAACGAACTCCAGAAGAGCTATGGTCTGGTCGTCGTCCAAATTTAAAATTTGTTCGTATTTTTGGTTGCCCTGCTTTAGCTCATATCCCAAAAGAAAAGCGTAGTAAGCTAGATTCGAAATCGGTGGAATGTATCATGGTAGGATACAGTTCTGAAAGTAAAGCCTACCGACTATTCAATCCAAAAAACAATCAAATAATAATAAGTCGAGACGTTATATTTTTGGAGGAAAGCAAGTCGCTTATGAAGAAGAATGAGGATTTGTATTATCCAGATTTTCTACAAGACGAAAGTGTCAATTCAGGGGAGAGAACTGAAGAGTTAGAATTGACATCTGAAAATCCTAATGAAAGAATCTCTCAAGTACAAGAAAATGAATTGATGTCAAAAATTGATAATTTTCAAGATAATGAATCTGATCTGAGTATATATGATGATTCCGTGGAATGGTCTTCATCTTTACCAGAATCAGTTGAAGATGTAGATGCAGAATGGACACCGAATGCAAATGAGGTACAAAATATTCCTTCAACTAGTAATGTACGTCGGTCAGAAAGAATAGCTAATAAGACACAAGTTAGCCAAAACTTTTGAGCGATGAGCTTCGTATCTGATGATCCCTTAAAGATGCTATGGTTTCCGAGAATGCTGAAAAGTGGAAAATAGCGATGAAGGAAGAAATGAATTCATTAGCTGCTAATGAAACATGGGTACTGACTGATTTACCACCAGGTCAAAAGGCTGTGAAATCAAAGTGGGTATTTAAAACGAAGTGCGATGCAAATGGAAATCCCTTACGATGGAAAGCAAGATTGGTGGCAAAAGGTTTTACACAGCGTGAAGGCATTGACTTTAATGAAATTTTTTCTCCAGTAGTAAGGTATGTCTCCATAAGATATTTGTTAGCGTTAGCAGTGAAGCATGACATGCATATACACCAAATGGATGCTGTGTGTGCGTATTTGAACGGGACTTTAAAAGAAACGGTATATATGCAACAGCCAGAAATGTTTGAAGGCGATAAAACGAAGGTGTGCAAACTTCGAAAATCAATTTACGGGTTGAAGCAATCTGGGAGAGTTTGGAATGAAGTTATAAATACTGAACTACTTAATATGGGTTTAAATAGAAGCGATGTAGATCAATGTATTTATTATAAAGTTAATGATAATGAAATGTTGTACGTGTCGATATACGTTGATGATATTTTGATATTTTCCAACAAGTTAAGCATGTTAAAAATAGTGAAGCAAAGACTTAGCAGTAAATTTAAAATGAAGGATATGGGTGAAGTCTCTTCAGTTCTTAGAATAAAAATCAAAAGATATCGAGATTCAATTAAGATTGATCAATCAAGATACATATCAGAAGTTTTAACACGTTTCGGCATAAGCGATTGTAATCCCTCAGCAACACCCATTGATTACAATCAAAAATTATCGAAAAATATGTGTCCTAAAAACGATGAAACTAAAGAAGAAATGTCAAAAGTTCCATACATGCAAGCGATAGGATGCTTATTATATGCTGCACAGATTTCACGTCCTGACATATGTTATGCTGTGAATATTTTAAGTAGGTTTAGCTTAAATCCTGGAAGACCACATTGGGAAGCTGTAAAAAGGATAATGCGGTATTTGAAAGGAACCATTCATAAAGGTATAACATATATAAAAAAACTAGATGATGAAATAACAGGATATTGTGATGCTGATTGGGGTGGAAATTTAGATGACCGCCAATCGACTACAGGATATATATTTACATATCAGTGTGCTGCTATTTCATGGAATACTAGGAAGCAAAAGACTGTCGCACTGTCATCAACAGAGGCAGAATTTATGTCTCTTACAGCTGCAATACAAGAATCCGTATGGTTAAAACGCTTAGAAGCTGAACTTAATCCTAAATCTAAGTTTGGAGCAATTTTATTTTGCGATAACA
This sequence comes from Phasia obesa, assembly GCA_949628195.1. Taxonomy (NCBI): domain Eukaryota; kingdom Metazoa; phylum Arthropoda; class Insecta; order Diptera; family Tachinidae; genus Phasia; species Phasia obesa. Next base: position 109,048,204 of record OX451217.1, read on the forward strand.
AAGGTGCAATTCAAGTTGCCTCAAATCACAATTATTCTACACTAAACATGTTCATGACTAAACATGTTGATATCAAATCCAAATTTATACGACAGAAGATGTAATCAAATATATTCCTACAAATGAGATGGTTGCAGATATTTTTACTAAAGCTGTTACACCGCAGAAGTTAGAATATTTAGTAAAAAAATTTGGATTAGTTTAAACTTGTTTTGTTTATAAAATGTAATAGTTTTTTTTTATGAAATTTTTTTTGTTATGTACGAGTATGTAGTGCATGAGAAAATTTGATTATTATATAATGTTATCATTCAGGGAGAGTGTTGAGAAGAGAATGAAATTATATATCTTCTATTTACTCCTGCACTTTATACATTAGAACTTGTTATATATTAATTATAGTAATCTATGAGTTTATATATTGTCAAGAATATATGTACAATATTTTCAGCAAGGTATATTTATCTTACTAGGTAGTGTCGTCCGCCCAGCTGATTTAGTAGTTGGACATGTCAAAAGTTGTATGTGTTCAGAAATTTTATAGTGTAGAAGTGAGAAAGCAATAAAACACATACACGCCTTCTCAATTTTCTTATATGTTTTTTTGACATTTCGAACTACAAAGCAACAACAAAATGCCATGTTGTTTTTGTATTGTTGTATTTGTTGTAGGGATGCCACTACCTAGTAAAATAAATATACCTTGATTTTCAGTTTAGTTTATTAAATAAATTCATCACAACAAATGAGAGAGTAAAACAAGAGAATTAAAATTTGAGAGAAAAAAATTACTTGCAAGTTTTTGCTAGTAAAATTTTTTAAAAAAGAAATTTTTGAAATATTGAAAAAAATATCTGTATTTAGTAGTTAAAAGAATTTAAAGTAAATATTGTTTTCATTTATTTAGCGAGAATACTTAAACAATAAAAATTAAAATTTCCATTTTAAATTTGTTTTTTTTTTGGTTTTTAAATAAAGCCTAGTACTCTGTTCGAATTTATGAAAAATGTTGAGCAACATTTATTATTTCAGAAGGAAAATTTGACATTTAAAATGTGGTGTCTATCTCGCGATGTGGTAAATTTTACGATTTGATTGCTTTAAAAAAAACCACAGTGGGGCGGAATCAAAATATTTTGTAAATAACCTAGTCATTTATAAACGGCTAGGCCGATTGATTGAACATTTGACATGACCTGAACTTAAGTTTTAAAGGTGTGTACCATACACCCACCAGAAGGGGCGCTATGTGGTCTTAAAGTTGGGAACCTCGCACCTGAAAATTCTTTTACAGCTTGCCATTTCTTCAATTTTATTCTGATTTTTTAAAATTATACATTGTCTTAAAGGTCTTGTCAATTCCTACAAAATGGTATCTAAATTTTCAAATAATATTTAAAATGATTGAGTTATAAGCATTTTAAGAAATAAAATTGTTGATTTTTTGCTACCCTGGTCTAGTTTTTTCAATTTATACGAAGATTGTATCTTTACTGAGTTAAAAACTAGACAATTTTCAATTTAAAAAAACCAAAATTATTTGATCAAAATTGCTTTAAAGCAATAAAATATTTGTTTTGTGGTCACACTAAGCACATTTATTTATTTAAACATACGGCAAATAGCCCCGTTGTTACACTTCACTATAGGAAAGTTTACCCCTTTTTTTGGCCAAAATTATTTACAACCAAACGGCAGGACCAATTTGAATGATTTTTTTTTTACATGACTTCTGGAAGACTATTAAGAGGGAGGGATCCTTAAAGTTTTACATACACTCAAAAAAAAACGGTAGTAAAGTTAACTAAAAAATTAACTACGAATTAGTTCCAAAGGGGTTTCCAGAGTTATAGGTATCCGTATCCAAGATTTTTTAGATCTTTGATAGGTTCTCTGGTGTTGTAAAATGCTTTTTTACAAAATTTTTTTTCGAGTGTACTCTACCTTCAAAGATAGCAGTAGAAATTTAGTTTATTAATTTAAAGAAGTAACAAACATAGTTATGTTTTAAAGGGATTTTATTAAAAAATTTAATTTTCGAGTTCCAATTCGTCAACTATATTTAAAAACGTGGTTTCAAAATGCCACAACTCTCAATTTCTTCATCTTCGTTTTCGGAATTTTCATAGTCTGACAATTTTCCACAAAATTTTGCTCCTCTGGCCGTCCAGGCTTCGATTTAGTGAAGGCAGACAGGTTTTCTTATCTTAAGCCAAACACCATGCTGTTTTTTAAAAACTACAACTTTTAAGCAATTTCATATTTATATATGAACAAAATTTTCTTGACCGCTCCATTATATATTGCATGAAAAGAAATAGGTACAAATAGCGGCTCTTTTGACATATTCGTTGTGTTGCTCACGCCATGTATTGAATAACTTTGAATTTGACACGCAGTAGTCACCTGGAAAAATGCGTTTTTTTTTTAATTTGCAGATATCCGCAGTTGAAATTTATTAAATATGGAAGGTAATTGATTGTCCTAAAGAAATATTATGGTTTTATGGCTAGCATGTGCTAGCACTTTTTAGGAAGTCTAAATAAAATTTCAATTCATAATTCCATAAGTTCGTCCTAAGGTCACTTTAATTTTTCCAATTTAATCGATCTAATAGATGAGTTTACCAACATTTCTCTATATATCATTAAAGTACTCACCTTCGACATTATTTTCCATTATTTAGTTTTTGCAAATTATAAATTATTATTACGAAAACTTTTTATACAAACTATCACAAAATTCACTGCACTCAATCGTTTTTTGATAACTAATTTACAAATCGCAATCAAAACATGTGATAAAGTAACAGTTAGTCAATTATTTCGAAAAATTTAAACAGATATGTTTACTTTGTTATTGTAATTTTATATTAAAGCAAACAAAATACACTTCGCAAAAATTTTGATTTTAACTTTTGGCCAAAAAAATGAGTAGTGCACTTGAGCGAATATTTGATTAAGAAAAATATATGATTAAACTGTCAAAAAACATTAATTCATTTCCCCAAATTATGTACATACATTTAATTTAATAGGTCTGTTTCAGATGCATAACAAAACAGTCCGAAATAGTCCAAACGCGTTCCAGATAACAATTTTTATATAATTTTGAGAGAAAATGAGAGAGTAAAATTTTTAATTTCCTGTAAAAAGTTGTACGAACTTTTTCTTTGGGTAAGTTCGGACTAGAATTAAATTATCAGCTGTTTTTGTTTACATTTAAAAATCTAAAAATTTTTAAAAATCTAACAATTTTTAAATAGGGGAAGAGAGATTTTATTTAAAACTTATTGAAAAGCAAAATGGAAGATTTAAAATAAAGGAGAACGTGCAATAGTTACTTGGCTTTCCATTTTGCAAAAATTATAAATAATAACTGGCTTTTACTTTTTTTCAGTTTATTTTTATTTTCTTTTCACAGCCGTTGCCAATAATGCAAAAGATTTACTTTTAAAATATTATGAATTTAAGCGTCTAAAATCACTAAAATAAAATTAATTTGAGAAAGTAAGCAGCATTAGTATTTCAATATGTTAAATTTTTTTTTGCGTTCCAGCAACTTTGGATAACTTTGCAAATTTAGAGAGTAATTTTGTTTTTACTCTCAATAGTCCGAACTGTTATGCACCTGGAACAGACCTAATATTTATTGAGCATTTTTTGACAGTAAGGGAAATAGAAACAAAGTAAACAAAAGAACAACTTAAGACTAAAATGTATTGTCTTAATTATCAATAATTTTAATCAGCACCATGCTTTATCTTTAAAATGGTTTAAAATAATTAAAATTTAAAAGAATACTATTATGCGCTTGCTCACGAGGCTTACATAATAAGAGAGATAATCTTATTATATAAACTTAAATAATTATAATTAATTCATAAAATGACAAATTGAAAAACAAAACAAACCAAAAATCACAAAAAGGGTGCTATCCTCTGTAAGTACCAATTGTACTTTTTGTATAAAAACTATAACACATGTTAGTATTTAATTTAAAATTGGGCGGTTCTTCGTTTATTTAACCGACAGGTGAAAGGTAATTTGTATTAGACCAAGTGAAATTTTTTTGCTCATTAAAAATGTTATTAATATAAATATTTTCATGACGCTCAAGTCTAGAGATTAACCTTTTTAAAATATCACAATTAGAGACCAATTGTATAGTATATAGTATCTTTTATTTATGGATTTGTAGTTCTTTCCTATACAATATCTCAAAATTTTCCGTTCAAAAATTTCTATTTCCTTAATTATGATTGGTGAAATGCTAAGCCATATCGGAAAGCCATAAAGAAAAACTGGTCTTATACTTGTTTTGTATAATAAAAGTTTAGTTCCTATCGGAAAAATTGTATTATACAAAATATTTGCGAACGCTCCTAATATTCTGTAAGATTTATTTAAAACGATTCCTGCATTTCCATTAAACTTCATAAGATTTTAAAATTTATACCAAGATATTTTAAATTTCTATTCTAATAAAGGGAATTTCAAGAGGCATTACGAAGACAGATAGCTTCACATTTGGAAGTATTTAGTTTGGCTCCCCAGTCATCATAAAAACGTTTTACAAATATAAGATGATTGGAAACTTGATTTAAGGCTCCATTCGATGATTCATTGTGAGAATAAAGAAGGGAATCATCCACACACAGCAGAGGTGTAGGATTTGGTAAGGAAAATCATACACAAACATATTGTAAAGGTGTGTTGCTAGTATTGAGCCCTGACGTACACCACAACTAATACTTTCAAAACCTGATATTTTTTCGTTGAATTGTATTGTTGAAGAAGCATTGAAAAATTTTAATAGTAGTAGCGCTAAATCCCATTTGAATCATTTTAAAAATACAGTAGACCCCCTTATAAGACGGTACTCTTAAAACGCATTTTCATATTACGCGATTTCAGTCCCTCTTACAACGCAGGTATTCCCCCATATAACGCGGGGATTTTCATATTATACTTCTGTACTATAAAATCTAAAATGATAAGAATTTGCACATTATGTTAATTGCGTTGCTATAAAATGAAATTATTTTATTCAATTTGTGTTCACAGTTTTTGTATAGTAAAAAAAACTAGTTTTACGAGAATACTCGTATAACGCGCTTTCCTTTAACACGGACCAAACCACCGAGTTATAAGGGGTATGACTGTAATACTTTAATGAAATGCATGATCGAACGCCGAATGTAATTGGGAATATTGTCTCAGCCGCACGATTTTTTATTTTTGATATTTTTAGAATATTTTAAAACTACATTTAAAAAAGTAAGAATTTTACAATTTTGTATATTAGTTGCTAAAAAATGTGCTGAAAATTAATGTCTGTTTTCAGATACATACATTATTAAGAGTGAAGTCTATGGTTTCAAAAATTTCTGAAAAGTCTCGATCGGAGGCTAGAATTATATACTTTCACAAAATGTTCCTTCCATTTGTTTAGTTTAAATGAATTATCTTCAATGCTTACACCATCTATAGATAGGTTTTTAAGATGTCTATTTTTTGTATCCTATAATTCTATAAATTTGTTTGCATGCAGTAGGTCCTGGTTTAATATTTTTAAGTTTAAGCTTTAAAATGTTTGATTGTTCTTCCGCTATTTGTTTCTTAATAATGATATTAAATAACTGCATTTGTTTAGATAACAGTAAGTAGTCAAGATCTAGCCGATTTAAAGTTCTGTGAAATATTTTCTTTAAATTTTTTTCCAAGTGTATTTAAATTTAAACAAATTTTTAATTCTTTCAGATATTACAAACTTTGGGTTATTCGATTCAAATTTTTCCGAATGGTTATTACATACTGTATTAATAGTATTCGTAAAATCATTAATATACTGATCTATTTCCATATTTGACAAATTTTTATCTGAATTAGGAAAATGACAAATAATACAGTTATTTATGTCACTTTTAAAATGATTCCAATCTGTGTTCTTAAAAGAAGAAAACGTTGAAGGGGGATTGACAATGACATTAAAATTCGAAAGTGTAATTTGAAGTTTCAGTGGAAAGTTATCTGAAAATGCAGGCAGACAAGAAACGTTGAAATTAGCATTTGACGGATCTATAAAATTTGGACTAACTTAAAAGTGGCCAATAAATACGCATAAAAAACATAGAGTTCTGTTGCAAAAAGTTAAAAAATATATTACCATTTTGATTGCTTAGTGAATCACCCCAAGATGTATGTTTAGCATTGAAATCGTCGTCTATAAAAGTTCCATCAAATCTTTGAGAGTGTAAACTTAACTCCGTAAGCCCAACTGTAAAAGTAATTGAGTTACAATTCCATGGGATATATATAGATCCAATTAAAAATCTTTCAATTGAATTATCTACCTAAGTTAGCAGTATTTAATTTAGAATATCTATATAATTTTTTTTTAAATTATAGCGACTCCTTATATTTTATAAGAGATTATATTTTAATATTATATATAATATTAGCAACATTATGTCTAGCACTTAGGTGAGTTTCTTGAACGAATGCAAAATCAATCGCATTAGTTCTTAAAATATTTAATAGATCTATTCTACGGCTCAATTCAATGCGAGATCTAACGTTAAATGAAAGTAAATTAATACATTATGGATCATAAGCTTTATTTACTGCTTCTGCCAGTGAAAGATTTTTATATTTCAAAATAAATTTTTCTATTTTCTTTTCTATATATAAAGCCTCGGGTTCCCAAAGAATTTTTGCAAATTGAATTATGGGTGGTTTTGAAATTGATGAATGAGTATTTGCAATAGAATTTTGGAAAAGGCTAGCGTAAGATCGGCAATTTTCCACAAAATTAGTGGTATAGCATTAATGGAAGTTCTTTGTTTTCTTTCTAGTTGAGATCTCTTCTTCGTTTCCGAATACTTTTTGTTTCACCAATTTTTTTGCAATTATTGCAAAACAATAAATTTTCACTCCCCAGGGGCATGATCATAATTACAATTGATACAAATATAAGGCCTGTTGCAGTTACGCGACATGTGGCTCCATTGTTGACAACGCCAACATTGAATTTCTGTTTTATTACTTTTAGGAGATTCCCATGAAATTCTCTGGTTTGTTAAGTATTTAATTACCATCAAACCTTTCAAACCGACTCCATTGAACTTGGAATTAACGAATCAATTTCAGATTTAATTAAATATCGGATTTATAATATAATCCCCTAAGTACTATACTTGATCGTTTTTGGTCAACAGGTGTATATGAGTATGATTCTATCTTTTTTTTCCCTATGTAGTTGCATCACTTCAGCATGGACTGAAGCATCTTTTAGAAATAACTTGCTTTTGTGTCCATTTTTGTTTATAATTTTATGTTCAACTTTTTTAGTCTTAAGTCCTAAATTTTCAATGTTAACATTGAAGAGAAATATTGGAGGACAAAATGAATTCTCTTTTTTTGAAATCTTATTGTGTTTTAAAAAGTTATTTTCGGAAGGATTAGTTGTGATTTTGTAATTCCTGTGTGTTGGTATTTAACGAATTTGTATGATCATTATTTGGATTTCTTAAATTAAACTTAAATAAATCAACCATATTTTCACAACCTCTTTTGCGTTTGTTGTTTTGAACACATTCGAAACCTTCTTCGTCTGACAAAAATAGAGTTGAGTTAAATTCCATTTGGTCTTGAGTTTGTAAAGTTGTATCATTGTTGTTGATCAGTTCCTTTAGCATGAATATGTTTTTGGATTGTTTTTGTCAATTTTATTTAAATTATCAGTCAACTGTTTGGGTTTTGTACCTAAATTTACAGTTAGTGCTTATCGTGAGGATGTAATTTTTTTTATTTTTTTCATATATTATCTCCCGGCAATTTATATGGCGGTAAATTATTCTCTAAAGAAGGGATGAATTTATTTTAGGAAAGTTTTAAAACACAGTTTATTATATTTTTTTATTAAAAATCTCTGAAAATTTTTGAACATATTTTCTAACAAGGTATATTTATTCTACTAGGTAGTGGCGTCCCTACAACAAATACAAGAATACAAGAACAACATGGCATTTTGTTGTTGCTTTGTAGTTCGAAATGTCAAAAAACATAGGAGAAAATTGAGAAGGCCTGTATGTGTTTTGTTGCCTTTTCACTTCTACACTATAAAATTTCTGAACACATACAACTTTTGACATGTCGAACTACTAAATCAGCTGGGCGGACGACACTACCTAGTAAGATAAATATACCTTGTTTTCTAAGATATTTATTTTATTTTTTATAGCACGCCACGTCCGACTCTATTGAAAATTCAATAAATAATCATGTACATACATAAAAAATATTTGTACAGTGGCTCACAGCTTATTTTATGCAGGGAATTTTTTTCATTTAAAATCTCTATAAAAACGAAACTAGCAATAAATTTAAAACAATTTTTGCACAATTTGAAAGAGAACATATTCAGGATAAATAATCAAAAATCATTAACTACAAAAATCTGCATTTAAATACTTAAAAGATATTAAAACAAAAAATACCCCTTTTTTCTATCTCACAGCTTAAATTATGCAGCCATTTGTGACTGTACCGGTACCTCAATGGAGCGTTATTGTTTTTTAATTTTTCTGTATTCTACTTTTGGCAATGTCTTGCATTGAATTTTCAGTCTGATTTTTTTACTTGAAGTATCAGTTTTAAAAAATTGGTCTTAAAGCATTTCAAAAACGGTCACTCACAGCGAAAAATAGCAGAAATAGCTAACATAAATGCTTCCACAGTCCAAAAATCATAGAGCGCTTTATTCATGAAAATAAAGTCCATAACAAAGGCAGAAATGCACCAAATAAAATGTTCACTGAACACGACGAGCGATATATTTTAAGAAAAATTAGGGCGAATCAAAGGTTTCAGCTCCAAAACTGACTTCCCAATTTGAAGCTGACCTGGGAAAACAATGTTGCGTCGAAACCGTTCGCCGCGTATTGCACCAACATGATTTTCATGGCCGAGTCGCACGCAAGAAACCTTTTATTAACCCGAAAAACAGACTTTTCAGATTAAATTTCGCTAAAGAACATGCTACCAAGGATTCAGAATTTTGAAATTCGGTTATCTTTGCCGACGAATCAAAGTTTAACATATTCGGTTCAGATGGCATGTATTATGTATGGTAGAAACCAAATACGGAGCTCAAAAAAGAAAACCTAAAAGCAACAGTGAAACATGGTGGTGGCAGTGTTATGGTTTGGGCCTGAATGTCGGCAGCTGGTACTGGAAATTTAACATTTATTGAAAAAACAATGGACAAATTTAGGTACCTTGAGATCCTAAAGGATAATTTATTGGATAGTGCAGAGAAATTGGGTATAAAGTCAAATTTTAGATAATAACAGGATAACGACCCAAAGTACAAATGTTCAAACTTGGTTAATATACACCACCGTCGCACAGTGGTCAATTTCGCGAGATAGCGGTCAAAACTCTATAACTTTTGACCGGATAGGTATTTTTTTACGCAATTTGTTTTGTTCAATAGGAGGGACTTTAAGCTTCAATTTGCGTGTTCAAACGTAAAAATCGACTGATAGGAACGTAAGTAATGAGGAGTTAAAAATGCATTTTAATTTTTTGTTGAGTTTCCATGTAAAAGTTGAATATTTTGACATTTTAAATAGGTATTTTTTTATAATTTCTTATTTTCTTCAATCGTATTTTACAACCAATACTTATTTATTATTCCTAAACTTAATTTTGGTCAGAAAATGCCAACATTTGGCCCCTGAAATTTATTTAGTCTCAATATTCACAGGGGCCAAAGGTTGTTTTTTTTTTTTGGAAGAAAGCTAATTCTTGTGAGGATTAAACTGAAAAATAACACTGAAATTCCCAACAATATCAATACCATTTGGATATATTATATACAGAACACAACATCGATAAAATTTTAAGTAAACTTTTACTATTGATTTAAAGTGCACATATATTTTATTTAAATGTATTAATAAAAATTTATACTAAAATTAGAAACAAATTATAATCTTTAAACTAGTATTAATTAAACAATATTAGTAAAAATTTCTTCCAAATAGCTTTGATTTTCATTTTGCAGTAGTTGTGTAGCTTCTTCATCTAACTCTAATGAGGTTGATTTCCATTTTTGTCGAATACTGGACATATATGGGTCTGATGTGCACAACAAAATATTAATAAGATCTTCATTAGTACAATATCTGGAAATTTTTCTTGTATTGTGCTCGCGAAAGAATCTGTAGTCTTTGTTCCTTTTTTCTTGCGCTTCTTCAGAGAGATCTCCAATTGGAAGCATATTGTGCTGAATTATTTATTCCCCATGGAACAAAATTTTGTGAACTGTGGTTGGCATATGTCTCCAAGAATATTTTTGGTTATAAAGGGTTGCTGTCTCATTAGCATACTGACCAAATTTTTTTGCATCTATCTTTTTGCTACATGCTATAACTTCCATGGTCCAAATATGGGCCAAATTCTCCTAATTTCAACAGAATTATTTTTTGGGTCAATAAGAACTCTTGTACAAAATTTTATCAAAATATATGCATAATAGCCACTTTCACCTACAAATAACTTCTCAAAAAATATGACGTGCATTTGTACCGAATATCTTACCTTGGGTCAGAAAAATTGCTGTAGCTCAAAAAGTGCAGTCCCGATGCATGGACATGTATATATAGGAATGTAGGGGAGAGTTAGGACTACAAAATAGTAAATTTGTGTTTTGACTCAGCTTGACTCACAGGAGTTGAGCTCTATGAAGTAGGAAATTTCCGAGAAATTTGACCTTTTTTAAAAAAAATATTTAAATTGTTCTGAAAACAGTAGAGCTTCAATTTTTTTACCAGTAATAGGAAATAAGTTAAGTTACAACACAAAATTTATTTCGTCCAAAAATCTTGAAAAACAAAAAAGTTATGATCATTTAAACTTTAAAAATTAACTAAAAATATCATAAATTTACTAAATTCTGAAAAGGCCCATTTTGGACCACCCTGTTCTCAGTGAAATAGTTGAAATAGAGTTCTAATTTTTTGGCTCCCGAGGTTTACTACTGTCTACTTTCATATGAGTCTAATAACTATAAAATTGGAGAACAAAAACCAAAAGGAGTTTTGGCCGCTATCTCAAAATATTGACCACAGTGCGTCGCCCGACCATAACGTTATAGAAACTTTATGGTCAATATAAAAAATTAACATAAGGAAACACAAAATCTCAAACAAAAATGATTTGAAGGAAAATTATTTGAAAGAAGACGAAGTGGGAGAATATTTTTCCCAGTTTTACACAAAAACTGGTGGCATCTATGACAAACCGCCTCAAATCTGTCATAGACAATAAAGGGTACCACACGAAATATTAAATAATTTAATTACCGTTCCTAAACTTGAGATATGCAAAATCATAAGTCCCTGTATAAAATAAGCTGTGACATGAAAATATGTAGTATTTTTTGTTTTAAAATTATTAAACGAAGATTTTTGCAATATATGATATTTTTTTGTTTAAACAAGAATATTTTCTATTGAATGCGTTCCATCGGCATTTGAGCTTCCCTAACCTCCCTATTAACTAGGTCCAGAATGCTCTTATGCCCGATGTTCCGCCCAAAGCCATGCCAAATGGCATCGCTCTTTATACGCAAAGCCGACATTGCAGCCGTTGGACTAATGAATAAGTCCAACGGCAGCAATCCCAACATTGACACAATTGCCTGTGTTCGAGCAGTACGCATTGCGCCACATATACTCATACAAGCAATCCTCTGAATCCCATCTAACTTACGCTTAATTGTAATCTGAGAGGCTTTTGGCCACCAAACCTCATATGCATAAGTTATTATGGGTCGCACCATCATTGTGTAAATCCAGCATACAGCCTTTGGCGAGATTCCCCACTTACGGCCATAAACTCCTTTACACTGAAGCAAGATCCTTTTCGCTTTCCGTATCTTCATTTCAATATGTTTGTTCCAGGTAAGTTCCTTATCCTGAGTACCTCCCAGATAATTCACCTTCCTTGACAAACTGATTTCCGATCCCAAAAGCATTAAGGATCCAACCTCTATACCCTTCCTCTTATGAGTGAAGAGCATAGCGTCTGATTTGCTAGCATTTATGGTTAGCCCCTGCTCATCGCACAATGCCTACTTTGTTGTGAGAGCCTGTCTCATACATCCTTGGATGGTATCGATAAACTTTCCACCAACCACAAGTGCCAGATCGTCGGCATACGCAACCGTATGGATGCCTATTGAGTCCAGAGAATGCCATCAACGGTGATGTTCCACAAAAGAGGTGACAAAACTTCTTCCTGCGGGCAACCCCTAACTACCCTACCCAGCATTCTGGAACGCCATTTTTTGAGATTTATAGCTCTCGACCTAAACATATCATTGATCCATTTTATAATAATGGGCTCAACCCAACGCTCAGCAAGAGAATTCCTTTGAGAACTTTAAGAGAGAGATTTTATCTAAGTCACCCTCAATATCCATAAATACGAACAATTCAGCGTCACCATTGAGAATTTCTCTTTCCACGAATCTGGCAAGTTCATGCAGAGCGGTATCAGTTTCTACTCAAGGGCCTATCCATCAGTGTGTGGTTCTCCAGTAAATCGGCTAAAAACATCTCCATTATCTTCAATAGAAAAGATGTAAGACTTATTGGCCTGAAGGATACAACCCGCCGCTAGACAGGTTATATTTCCCTTATCTGTTCTAGCAAGTTGTTTATAACCCACTGTAATAGGGCATAGAAAATTTCATCCATTCCAGCCGCTTTAAATAGTGCAAAAGATAGTATTGCCCTAACACCATTTAGAGTCACTATCCTTTCAGCCTCTGCCCGTCTTCTCTCAATAGCCTTCCTACTAACAGGAGTCCACGAGTAATTAGAATTGTAGCTTCCAGGAAAATGAACCTCCATAAGCGTCTGCAATGTCATCCACTGTCTCAGTCATCTGACCATCGCTTTTGCGAGTGAGTCCAATCTTGGAGACAGGGTCTTTAGATACTATCTTCTGTATTCTTCAGATGTATCCCTCATATTAGAGCAGAATTCCCTCCACGTACTCCGCTTCCGAAGACGTATTGTTCTTTTCAGCTCCTTTTTCTCATCCTTAAAATTGTAGGTTGGTATATACTTAAGCTGATATGTACTTATTTAAGCAACATAAAAATAGTGATAACGTGATGTAAACGAAATTTCCGTGATCGTTAGAGATTTGATTTTTGAGCTGGTTCATGAAAAATAAAACCATCTTGATAAGTTTTGTGTTGTGGCTGTTTAATTTTAATGTGCGATATGTAAATACAAATTGGATTAAAGTTGTTGCAAAAAACGTAAATTAAGACTTATAAAATAAAAATGGAACTCCTTTGCAATACGGGCATCATAGAAATTTTTTAATTTTTTTTTACATCGTCTAATTAATTAATTATTTACTTGTTATATTGGATATACATATAGAAACTCTTTCAAATGTTTCCCTATAAAGGTTTAGAAAATCCATATGTCTCCAAATCGTGTTTCCATGGGGCACCCTTTAGCTTTAATTTACTCTGTGTAATTTTAAGTGCCTTTATATAAAGATTATGCGCTATATGTGAAAAATATTCTATTTTGTAACACTCTTTAATTATTAATTAAAACTTATATATTTGTTATAGCGGGTTTAGCACTGCAAGTTTCAAACGACTGCTATAACGGTTAAGAAGTGAAAATCACGCCTATAATGCGCCATTATTTAATTTCGAAATTCATTTTATTATTTGTTGTAGCTGCCAAACAATACACCTTGATACACTCAATGTTCCCAATGACTGTTCACATTGGGAACATTTTTGATTGCCGGCAAATAATTTTGTTTGCCAAGAATCAGCTGTTTTATTGTTTGTCTAACACTTTTATTTTGTGGGCAGACTGTGGCAAATTTGGTACAATTGTACCAAAAACCCCAACACTGGTATGCAAGACATCACTTACGCTCAGCATGCTTACCTCAAGGGTAAACCGGTTGAGAGTGCGCTTTATAATTTGGTCGGATATATAGAACGCGGTTTACAGGATAGTTCTCTTCAGTAACAGATACAAGGTGGTAGGTTTTAAAGAAATGTCAATGTCAAATAAATATCAATGGCATCGAGCTATCTAGATAGAAAATTGATTTGGAGTAGGAACATACAGAAGAGACTCAAGAAAGGTCTAAATTTCTACTACGCCTGTAAGAACTCCATAGGTAATAACTGGGGAAAAAGTTGTAAATTGGATTTACACGTCGATTGTACGAAGTACACCTCAATCAGCTTTGGACATCGTTCTGCACCTACTTCCCATTGGGGGCTTTGCAGTCGGAATGTTGGCTTAGACTTTTTTGAATCAGGGTAGGTGAGGTCGAGTAATATAGGACAAACAAAGACACCATAACCCCTGGGCTAACGGAAATTATGATCAGTTTGATTTCGGCAGGATACCCTTGCTTGTTTTTTTCGAAAAGGGAGGACTAGTTGGGATCCGGTAAACTGTACGATGGGGGTGTTTACAGATGGTTCAAAGGAACTAGCACACGCATGTCGTGCAGACTACCTCGCTATGGCACGCGTTGTAAAATCGATGATGTCATATAGGTGTCTTTTTTTCCTTTTGTTTTTCTTAGTTTTAGTTAGCTAAAGGGAATCACAATGGACCCTCGGGTTTCCGAGTGGATGCACTATTTTCGGAACATTTGGTTTGGTGGGTAAGTATGTATGTAATATATAATTTTACTTACATAAACATAAAATATACATTTTTTACTGCGAAATTCAGATAACACCGATAATAACTAATAAAGAAAATATTTTTGTATCAAATACAAACGTGTTAACCCACGTAGATAACCATGTTAATGCGGATATATTAATACGGAGTTTGTAACTTTTAACTGCTATCTATGTATATCGGTTCAAAAAATAAGACCCTAAAAAAGAAATAAATCAGTCAAGTGCGAGTTAGTCTAACACACGTTGGGTTCCGTACTATGTTCAGTACAACTTAATATTTCAAGTTGTTAATTTTTTATATCTTATGGGGCACCCTTTTATTTTAAAATTAAAGTCATATTCGAGAAAAATACTTTTTATTGTTGGAACACTCTTTAAATTTTAGTAATTGTTGCTATAGTGGCCATGGTAATACACTTTATATAAAAATATCAGGAGCCTACCTATTGCGGTTAAAAAAATAAGGTAATAATCGTGAAAAACTTGTCACTAACGGACACCCTTTTTAGTAATTGTTATAGCGGCCGAAGTAACACATCTACTGTACAAATTTCAAGAGTCTAACTATTACGGTTTATAAAAAAAGGCTATTTACATAAAAATAATGTGACTGTCGGACCACCCTTTAATTTTATTATTTGTTATAGCGGTCATGCCAATTCCCTTTCTAAAATATATCAAGAGTCTACCTATTACGATTAAAAAAAAATAAGTCACTATACGTGAAAAATATGTCACTGTCGACAACCCTTTAATTTTTAGTAATTGTCATATCGGCCGAGGCAACACATCTGCTGTACAAAATTTCAAGAGTCTACCTATTATGGCTAAAAAATTAGGTCATATTCATGCAAATCACGTCATTGTCGGAATACCCTTTAATTTTTACTATTTGTTATAGTGGCCATAGTAATACACCTCCTGTAAAAATATCAAGATTATACATATTATCGTTCAAAACTTAGGCCATATACATGCAAATCACGTCACTATCGGAACACCCTTTAATATTTAGGTTTAATTTTGTATACTTGTTTATAAAGCAAACATAGTTTTAATTCATGTCTGCCTCCTACAGCTTAAGAAATAAAGACATAGTCGTAAATAACAAGTCAGTTTCGGAACACCCTATAAGTTTTAATATTTGTTGATATAGCGGCAACAGTTATACATACATCTTCTGTGAAAATTTCAAGAGTCTACTTATTATGGTTCCAGAGATAAAATGCGCTGACAGACTGACGAGCAGAAATTGTAACGAAAACAACAGGGTTACGTTTTTACCCTTTGGTTACGGAATCCTAAAAAGAACTGTTGTTCTACTTGTATTCTTTCTACACCACGAAAATACTGTACTGAACAAACTCAACATAAAGATCAAAACATTTAATTGTGTTTTGTTTTTCGTGCACAAACAACAAACTTCGTTGTGTTCGGTTCAGCACATTATTCGTAATGTATTGATTGTGCGTTTACTATTAGTATTCGTTTGGGTTGTTATTTTAAACTGCTTAACATAAAAAACACTACAGAAAGCTAAAAAATAATGTAGAAAAGAAAATGAGAACGCTACGCAATGTTTGTTACACCGCTTAAGGCCATGATTCACTATCATACTCAGTCGTACGATTTGTCAAAAATTGCATGTGAGCTGAAAAAGTATGATAGTGTGGATTAGAAGTATGTGTGTGTGTGACAGACTTTTTGACAGTCTGTACGATTTGATAATCTTTTGAAAAAATCATAAAATAGTATTTTTCCATGCGATCAGAGTTGTAAAATCTTGTTTTGTATGATAGTGTGGCATCTACAACGCCATTTTGAAACGTTTTTATAAGTAGGACAGAATTCTGTCAGATTTTTTTTCGTACGACTGTGTACTGTGAATCCTTTAGAAGTATTGTACAGTAGGGTGAAACGAAAAAATATTTTTTTTCAATTTCAATATGTAAAGTAATAAAAAGTTGCCATTTGCTATTGGTAAGGCAATTGTAAAGTTTGAACACGGTTGGAGTAGGGTAATAGTGCCGCAAATCCAAAAACCGCAGATCTAAATATACTGAAATTTAGCAAATTTCAACACACTTGTATCTTCAAAAACTGTATTATAGAAATAAAAGGAGACATTCTAAGTAATCATTATAATATAATATCTACCCCTATCTTTTTTATGTAGGGAATATATCGAAGCAGACCACTTCCTTAACGGGTCCCTATCGACCAACCCCTATCTTACTACAACAAAGAAAAAAAAAATATTTTTAAAGGTTTTAAATGACGATGGAACAAATGTTTGTGTTCTGCACTATTTTAGGCGTAGTTTTAATCAAATTGAAATAATAAATATAAAACACCATCAATAAAATAACAAATTTAATTTATGTACTTATTTGTAACAAATATGTACATCTTTTTAAGAGAGAAATGAATGTTAGAAAGTACACTTAAATTTGAGATCAAAATAAAAACAAAGTTCTGACTTGGTACAAAACCTATCTAAAACTTGGTTCTCTTTTTGATCTAAATACTTTTATCGAAAATTTTAAATAGGAACTTGGCCTTATTTTTAAAGCCAATCTAAGTATAAACTATTGATTTTGATCCTGCCAAATAAATGCGCTTTTTAATTCATTGAGCTAATGTATAAAATTCTTTTATAAAAGTTTTGTGTCATTTTAAAATTGCTTTGAATTTAACTTACCTGTAAAATATTAACAAATATCTTTTGTGAAGTTTGGTAACCCTTCTGCCCAATGTGCGATGCAATGAAGTTGAGAAATAATTGTAAAATTATTTCCAAGGTTATACTGTGTTCCACACATAAGGCATGTATAAAAACATCACTTATGGCTTCGATAAGCTCACATTTCTCTGTAGCTAGTAGAATTGTTTCGGCGAAATCTGAAAAAGAAACCACCTCATTTCCGACTGTTGATCCTATCAGAGAACTTTGGTTGTTTTGTGTTGACTTTCGTTTGCTTTGTTTACTATAGTCAGGTGGAGGAGTGCATTTTGAAGTGCTGTTTGGATATTCATCTGTTTTGTTACGTTTGGGTTTTTGAAATAAGACAGTTGTATCATCAAACAAAACATTTTTATATTTAATTAAAGCTATTGCCAAGTCGTGACGATTGGTACGTGAAATAACTTCCTGAGATAAAATATAATTTGACATTCGACATGCCGTTACAGCGAGTAGGAGATTGTCATCAGAATTTCTAAAATATTTATAAATAAACTTTACATAGTCATAATATGGAAATACTAAGCAAGAGCCATACTTACAAATTATCTATAAATTTTAAATAATTTATTATTTCTCCACTTATAGAATCGGCGACAACTGGAGACCCCAACATTACAGATGGTATGTCTTGGGGGGAATATTTTACAAACAAATTTAGGAACTCCAACGAGAGAGAAACTTGCGTAAATCCCTGCTTTATAACGCGAATAGGTGTAAAGAATGGTTTGACCAACTGATTTAGAAATGAAGCTTTCAAACGATCCGTTCCTAAATTCATTAAAAATAGTTTGACCGTATAAATAATACCATAAAGTTGTTCAGGCTCGATTGTCGTATCATCTCCTGGTGTTGAGAGTTTTTGCAAGTCTTGACATTTTTCTTCATCAATGTAGAGAAAGTTAGTTATATAATTTTCATAGATCTCTGACAAGGGCAAGTTACACATTTTATAAAATCCTGAAGCTTGCATATATATTTCCTTCTTTTTCGATCTTATCGAGAAATCAGCTAATTTTCGACAATTTGCCATAAACTTACAACGTAATTGAGTTTCCTTTTTTTCTGTTAATTTGTTGAATTGCAGGGAAGTACTCATTCTTAACATGACATGAGCCTCCTCCATAAGATCATAGAAATTTGAACTACTAGCAGATCGATATGACTCAGCTATAGATTCTAAATCGTCTATAACTTGTTCTACTGCAGGTACTTCTAGGTTATAAAGCGTCCATTCATTTGTAACAGACTGTTGATAAGAGTAACTATTACGTAATAAATTATGTTTGGCTTTGGCTTCAGCTATTAAGCGTGCTGCAATATTACGCTTTCCTTCACCTGCACTTCTTCTCTTTACCGCAGTATTAATGTTGTCACCGGAAGTGGAGGCATTTGAAGTGTTTAATGCTCCATTGCTTATTAACACCACGTTATTCCGATTAACACATACATACTGAACATGTATAAACGAACAAAGTCCAACAACCGCAATGGGTGCATTTACATCGGGACTTGACTCTTCCGGAAACAAATCAGCTATTGAGGGATACTCAAATCGATTATTAAAAAGCTTGTGACCAATGCGGGATGTATGGGTTTCAAGTGATTCAGTAGTTACGGCATAAATGACATAATCATTAATGTGAACTTGTAAAACTGGAGCAGTAAACGAATAAATTGCTATAGGTTTCTCATTTTCGTTGTACCATTTACCTTAAGGAAACAACAATAAATATTTTAAATATATCATTAAATCTAATTTAATTCATTCAACATTTCCTACCTCGGGCAGAAAATTGGTAGAGATAACCGTCAACGCTGCTGGCAACCAGTAAAGCAAAACCAATACAGCTTTGATGTTTGTTAGACTTTAAAGTACGCCTATTAACATGTTTTGATGTTGTTATTGCTCCCGGTATTTGTTGGTTTCCCATGTCATATTCAGGATCCTCAATATCCTCACTATCGTTATCGTTACGTTGGTAGATTGCTTTCAAGTCCAAGCAACGCAATATGTCAACAACTCGGCCGCCTCCTGGTTCAGATGTTTTCATGCAAATTTGCAGCAATTTACGTATGTCATATTGCACCATGTTTTCTTCATTATACGCTGATATAATTTTCCCATTTGATGAAATGCGCTTTAAAAAAAGATCATTATTATTTTAGAAATTTATATGCAACCACTTAAAGTACCTGCACATTCATGGCCTTTGCTTCATTGACAAGCTTTATCTTTATCTCATTTGCTTTCGTTGGCATTATTATTATTTCTTGTGTATCACAAGTTATGTTACATTTACCACTGGCCGTGTTATGGCCAATATCACTATCGTTCTGCTCCCACTGTGATTTTAAATCCACTTCAAAATCTCGACCACAAGCTGAGTTCACCATACGTGCCACATTAAAATCAATAGGTGTTCTACCCGGAAAACCATTAAGAGGTCGTTCGCTAGCTGTAGTTTCTAAAGAATCTGTTTCGAAACTGTTATGGCTGTGTGTTGAAGGTCCTACACTAGTTTTGCTTGCTATGCTTGACTCGGAATTCGTTATGACGTCACCAACTTCTAAGTCATCATTCTCAGCCATATCATAGGTGTAGGGCATATTATGTTGCATGCCTCCATCGCCAGCTGTACAAACATTGCTAGCCAGAACATCCACCACTCGAAACGCAACGCAATAACGATTATTCATACATGCAATCACATTTTCAGCAAGATATAATTTTAATGGTACAAAATTTAAATTAACAAAGAATTTAAATGGTAAAAAGTCAATATATTTAAATCTTGGTTGTGTGCTTTCGTGGACGCATTGAGTATATTCGTACAGATATATTCGCTCTTTGCTGCTAACAATAATGTTTCCAGACGTCTTGAAAAAAAAAATGTGATTTAAATATACATAGTTAATTCTTGTTCATTTTTTATTTTATTTTATTTTCATTTATTAACTAAATATCTATACATGAGGGGCAATCTTGGGGGACTGCCGATAGAGGTGAAAACTAAGTAACTTGTAAATTGCATCGTCGAGCTATTAGATTATTTTTTTTTTGTATTTTTGAATAATGTACAATATAATAGTTGACACTTCACATTGATAAGTTAATTTTATGGAACAACATTAGCTACGAATTAAAAGAATCTAAAGAAAATTAATTTTATTGTACTGACCACTGGCATAACCATTTCTACATTTATACATGTCTATCATGTGTGTATATCCAGCGTTCGGTGACGA
The DNA here is from genome assembly GCA_949628195.1 of Phasia obesa. NCBI lineage: Eukaryota > Metazoa > Arthropoda > Insecta > Diptera > Tachinidae > Phasia > Phasia obesa. Next base: position 109,068,956 of record OX451217.1, read on the forward strand.
TGACGCGAGTTCAATGATTTTTGTTCACCCAAAAAGTACTCAACGCGCCTTTTTCACTTCGAAAATAAATATTCAGTTATCCAGTCAAAAATAATTGTGAAGAAAAAACATTTCTAACAAAGTAAAACTGTCCCATTTAGTATCAAAGAAAAGAAATGAAAATTAAGACATCAGATAAATATTACAATTATGAAGAATTCCGTAAAAAGCCAATTGATTACACTATCGTTCAATCCTTTTCCTTAAGCATTTTCAATGGAAGACAAACATAAATGATCTATGTATGTATATAACTGTAGAGGTCTATAACTTTTTATGACTTAATAAAAAATAAATAAATTACCATATACATAACGAATCTTTTTAAAGGTGTTTTTTAAAGAAACTGAAGATATGTTTAGGAAGACGAACACTATAAATAAAACCTACAACAACATACGTATATTAATCAGGTGTTCAACTATGCGTAAAAGCATCATAGATTTCCAAGAGTTAACTTAATAAAATTTATTGTTACATCAACAAAGCCCATGACAGCCTATACAAAGGGGGAAAAATTATATAAATAAGTTCTACGCAATATAACAAAAATTCCACCACTATTTTAGTGACAAAAACAACGTCTATTTTTTAGGACAATACCTAAGAACATAAGGAGATCCACAAAACTAATACGTGCTTCACCTAAAAGTACATCAAGGTCAAGAATGAAAGGATTCGAAGGCCCTTTTATTATTGACCTTGATAAGATATTTGAAGTATACTCAAGGATACTTCCAACTCAATAGTTATGTTGTTGGCCAAAACATATTTAAAATTACATACAAATACATACTGCTTGTATCGTATTGAGAATACAATTATTCTTTTTTTCCTATGTCATACGCAGGGAACATTATATCTCAATAGATTTATAAGGCGATCTTTTTTTAGATTTGTGGCATATCATAGCATGATTTTAAAAATAAGGTTATTCGAACTGGTAGATTCTTTGCCTTTATATAGATCTTTTGTTTTTAGCAGTTTTATTAGGAGTCCACATTTTTTAACTTAATTAGGTTCAGCAACCAATGCTGGTAAAAATTTATATTTTTGGTTGATGATATCATTTTGGATTCATATTTATTCTCCATTTCTTCAACTATTTTTCTTGTATTTGGGACTTTCGTGAATGCTTAGAAAAAGTGTGACGTCAGCAAATGTTGATTTGTGAATTCGGCTGCTAGTTGACAGATCAAAAGTATACAAAATGGGTCCCAATATAATACTAATAATAATAAAAATTGTGGCGTACCAGTCAAATATAAATACATATAAAATTTTATATTGAAAAATTTAATACATTTCTACGTCTCTCAAGTCCGTGTGGAGTTGTCAATCTCCTATCGGACGCGTCCCCAGGTGACGAATAGGAAACGAGCTCGATGTTCATATTTCCCGTGATACACTACCATAATGGTAACGCGGTGTATGACATGGCTCGGGCGGGGCCCAGACTCTGAGGCTTCTGCAATGCAGTAGCACAGAGACCGGATACTGCTAGGTTGTGCGAAACAGTCCTTGTTTCTGAAACCACTCGAGCATGGAAACCATTCACCCAAAATGGTGTCATGTCCGAGAGATGTCAGAATGCCAGTCATCCGTCTGGATATATTGAACAAATGGTTCCGGGGAGTGGCTTGTAAATTTTTAAACAAGGTAGCCAATTCAGTTCAATCCGCGGAAATTGACCCACTTGTAAGATTAAAGTGAAGGTAGCAGTGTTGAGAATCTGAATGGCTAGTCATGAAATGGCTGCAATACTTTGAAAAAGCATACTGCTTCTGAATTATTTGGTCTTTAATAATTTGGTCTTTCGATAAAGCAGGGAGTATAGAAATAAGCCGAAAATATTCAGGTCCATGATTAGCTTTGGTATGGAAATAACTCTACCAGTCTCCCAATAAGAAGAAAAGAAATAAATCGGCTGCTATTTTTTTATCATCAAACAAATCATGTTATATCAGACCTTTTTGAATAAGTACTTACCTGACAGCATTGTATATTATCTGGTGGACTACGCAATGGCAACTCAATTACGTCAATACTTTTAACTAACTGTGCTTTTGGTGTTGTCATCGAAGCAATGCGTATAGTAATGGGTAAATCAGCTAATTTCGATTCTGGAAATTTTAAAAAGTTTGCATATACACGGACAAACATTTTCGTCTCATCTTCCGAATATACTGTAGTGTTATTACTACTGCTGGTGCAACTAATGCTAGATGAATTAGTATGCACCGGACTTCCGACATTCTCCTTTTCTAATGTTACCAAATATTTGCCTTAAAAAGATTTTTTTGATGGGTTAATTGCGTTCAGGAAGTTAAAAATATATGTATATATGTATATAAAGATTACCTGCTTCACAGTAAATTAAATTAACTACTTCGCCCACTGTTGCCAGTGTGTATTTTTTCGATGGCAACTTATCATCTTTAACTGCTGTTGAAGACGATGAAGCTGCTGAAAAGCTTTCATCATTTATGAATGATCTGTCATTAATTCCAGCTCCGTCTTTTTCCTCTGCTGTGCGCTGTCTGTCAACAATATCATAAATTTCTATAAACTGTTCAGCACTACTGATGGCAATGCGATTAGAATCAATAAGAGTTGCTGCTAGTATTTCGCAATTTAAAGCGAATGTATTTTGTTTTGCAAAATTATAAGCCTGAAGTATTTTAACCATTTTGTTAGTAGTTAGTTTATAAGCAGCCTGCAAAAATAAAAAAAAATGTTTTATATTAAAATGTTAGTAAGTTATTTTAAAATTGTGGAATCTAAACAACGCCCTTTCATTTGTTAGAGCTATCGTCATTCTGTTTTACACACTTTCTCATTTAAGTTCCATTAAGTTTTTATTCTCTCAACACTGACTGACCATCCTATTTACATATATTAAATAAAAAAGTTTTATAAATGTTTGTGGTTCATATTTTGAATAAAACAAGGTCAGAGGAGAGAGACCAACCATTAAAAATTAAGTAATATTTTTTAAATGTTGCTTAAAACAACATTCTAACCCCATTTTACAATTAATAATTTTGTGTGTGTTTTGTTTTTTGTACCGTAAGCACACAGAACATATTTAATCATTTTAATGTCTTGCTTTCATCATATTTAATTTTCAATTAACCAAATTAAGCAGTGTACGATTAAGTATAGAAAATTATATGAGTTAAATTTTGGTTGGACTAAAGTTAATGTAAAGGAGAAGTTGAATTACTTTCCAAGCAATTTACTTTTTCACTCACTTAAATTTACGGAAGAAATATTTTATCTTTCAAGGTTTTGCAAAAGTTTTTTTTTAAATTATTATTTTAAAATAAAGTAACGGTCAACAAACAGAACAGTTATGTAAAGCGAAATAAGGAACTTGTATATATTTTTTGTAAACATTTTTCAAATATGGTTGGATTATTTAAAGATTGTTTGCACTAATGTAGTTGAAACTAGCTTTAACCAGTTACTTAATCCTGGCTCTACTCGAATAAACATGCCAATAGTTATATGTAGTTTAAGCTCAAAAACATGTTATTAAACATATCATTAGGCACTTTCTTGTACTTACAATTTATCATCGACATCGTTGCTATCCTCACCGAAGCTTTGGTAAGGTATGAACCATCTTTTTTGGTAACTATCGCATTCTTGAAATAATAAGACTTTTGTACAGAGCTTAACTTAAGCTTAAGTTTTAAATCTGTGACTACAAGGAGCAACTGCATATGTTTTATATTGTATTTTTGAAGTAGGCCACTTTAACATTTTGTAGCTGGTTCTTATTAACTTATTCCTACTGCAGTCGGGACTTTATAAATTAGGGAATATGCCGTTCTACGTTCTAAAAAATAACACATTCATATAAATTAGTTATTCACGATAACAAAACATAAAAGCTTTAGTCAACTTAAGCAGTTATTAGAAATATCTTGATGTTATGATACATATGGAAATACTCATATTAAAGCACGCATAGTTTTGAGATAAATCTTTTTTTTTTTTTTTTTTTGTTAGAAAATTATATAATTTGTATTGTGTTTACAAAACAATGTAAACTTAAATTCTCCTTTTGGAATTACATGTATTTCTGAACAATATCGGAACGTGGATTCACCGAATGTGGATTTACTCGGGCAGCAGTTTCAGGAATTCATATTTATAGCTGTTACATTCCACTGGATGAATTTGAAACCATTGTTGACAACATAGTTTCAGATGCGTTATCCAGAAACCCTATATTAATTGCAGGAGATTTAAATTCGTGGGCCACGGATTTGGGCTGTCCTAGTACAAATGAAAGAGGACGGATACTTCTTGAAGCTTTTTCGGTGCTTGGTGTGATGTTACTGAACGTAGGAAATAAACAAACTTTCAGCAGAGGTGTTTCCGGATCGGTTATTTACAAACTTTTGCTAGTGACAATATTGTAGGTGTAGGTGTCTAAACAGTTAGCAGGATGGAAAGTTAACTCAATACATAAAGATGTATTCCGAACCTCAATTCAGAATTTACATCTCACCCTAAAATATGGCAGAGAAACTTGTTGAAAACATCCCCAACATGTGATGGGTCGATGGTGAGAAGAATAAGAAAAGCTAACATACAACCAGTCCATTAGTGGAATGAAGAGATATCCAAACTGCGTTCTAAATGTGTAAGATCCAGACGAAAATTTACTAGATCAAGAGGTAGGCCGGAAAATGATAGTCATCGTTAAATACTTAGAGCTAAGAAAAAATAGCTGAAGTTAGCAATTCGGAAAAGTAAGCGAAGATGTTTTCTTAAAGTTTTTGATGCCCTTCAGGGCATCTTTGGTTACAAAGAAAGTCAAATGTTTTAATCCATCAGTACCTACAGAAGAATCAGCAATAAACGGGATTGTAAAGCACCTGGACGTCGAACTTTTTGGGACCAAAAAGCTCGTGGCGGAATATATAACCATCCTCCTGAGACAAATGATAAAATTGAAGATGTAATCCTAAAATTTAAGAATAAAAAGCTCCAGGGTTAGACTTTATTTCAAATCAAGTGTTAAAAGAAGCCTTTAAATGATGTCCAGACCAATTTACAATCCTGATAAATGCGTGTTTGAGCCAAGGGATATTTCCAACAATGTGAAAAAGACCAAAGCATGGAAAACTCCTAGATGATCCTTCTATCGGCCGCTCAGTATGATAGGCACAAGCGGGAAATTGCTCAAAGGCATCATTTGCAAGAGGTTAAAGTCTAGTATTGAAACTGCTGTAGGTCTATCAATTAACCAATTTGGTTTTAGGAAAGCTAAGTCAACTATCGAAGCCTTCAACGTCGTTATGAAAACTGCATCCGGTCAATTGAAAGAAAGTGTTGTCGAAATGGTGCAAAGGAATACTGTGTAGTTGTTACTCTAGATGTAAAAATGCTTTTAATACTGCGAATTGGGAGGTCATTGTAAACACCCTTGATGGACTGAGCATAGCTTCATACTTATTGGCCATAATAAGAGATTATTTGTGTGTCCGATGAAGCAGCTTTTGTTATTGCTGGCCTAATGGCAATCACCCTTCAAGCAAGTAGATTAGCAACATCTACAGCGAAAATTGCAAATGATGTTAATAGTCGCGAAGCGGCGAGACAAATAAATATTGCCAATTGGCAGATACAATGGTCAGAATCCAGCAAGAATAGGTGGACGTATAAGTTAATTCCCGAAATAAAGTTTATGTGTGAAGATAAATTTCGAAATTTAAGTCTTAGAAACAAACCAATTACGTTAACAGAGCGTTATTAACATAGCGCTGTTAACCATATAAAACCCTGGGAGTAAATCTTTCAAATGGAATTGTGACCACAGTATTGGACCAAATAGACCAGAAATGTAGTGGGCGGCTTGTTTTATTGTTTTTCTATAAAAATTGTAAAATATTGGATATATCCCGATATTTTAAAGTTGTTTACATTCTAATATTACATGTTCACCCAACAAAGTTTGGTTTGATACTAGATTAGTATTAACTAAAAACGAATGTTGGAAGAAAACAAATAAACAAAGTAGCTTTCATTGCTAACTGAAGGTTGGCTGAAGCAACAACAAATATAAGGTGGTAAATATCATAGTAAAAATATTCAACAAGAGGGAAGCTTAAGGTAGTGGTAGACTTCGTTCTCACCAACTGCGACGATTGATAATTGAATACAAGTTTTCTCGTATTCCCTTATCTGAGTTTGGTTGGTTAAATAGATGATGCTTACAACTAAACACTACCCTAAGTAGATAGATACGAAGAGTGCTGATGACGGACAAAGCTATGTATTATTTTAAGGTAGTTTATTTTTTAATAAATCTTACCACTGATCAGTGATGTACTTTTTAATATATTCTATCTGAAAGTGTAATTTTAAGCCCTCTCCAGTATTGTTCTTGTACATCACTAGCTGTTGGAATAATCACAACTTTTATCACTTGAATATGCACATAACTGTAAGTTTTCTAAATTAATGATAGGATAAGTGCATCAGTAAGTTGGCAGTTTAATTTTTATTTCGTATTTAAAATGGTGTCATTATGATTATAAAGATGCTAATTGGATAGCAACTATTTATTACTGTCCAACAATTGCTTATGATTTAGACTCAATTTACTGTTTTCAAATATATTTTTATTAAATTTGAGAATTTTACGGATTTTCTAAAATGTGCCACTTGTGCCTATAGTTATTTGATGATCCTATTGTCGGCATGATATTTTCTATAAGGAAAATACTAAAGTCGTGAAGGAATTCAAGTTATTTTTTTTTTTTTTAAGTAAAAGTTATTTACATTTTTTTAATGTTTTATATGCGAGGGATCACAAGATATAAAAATATTAATTAAAAATTCATATAAATAATTAGAACAAGGTATATATATGTGTCTGGAAAAATGCTAAGACGGCAGAGCACTTTTGTGTGAAAGTCTAGCAGACTGCACCAAAGACACATATTAAATGTAGATGATGGGGAGACCTTAAGGTACATTTGCAATATTATTATGCAGTAACTGATATTGTACAATAGAATTGCCTATGTGTGTGTTATATTAGTAGGTGGCACAATATATTGAACAAAATCAAAAGTCTTTTGATTTTTTAGATGATAATTTCTGTACCCATTCTACATTTGTTTTATACTTCATTTGTTTTATACTTATATTGTTAGTTCAAAAATACTGAAGATACAATAAATAAAAGAAATAAATAAACTATTAAGATATTGTGCAATATATTTTCAAGAAACGGTTACCCTGAAGTACTGCTACGCGACAACGCCACAATATTTAAAAGTGAAGAATTTACGTACTTTTGCACTAACGCTCCAGGACATCCTGCAACAAATGGATTGGCGGAACGCAATGTCCAGACATTAAAGCAACGTTAAGTAGCCATATCAAAGGATTCATCATCTATACACACAATGATTCGATTATTTAAATATCGAGCGACATCTCTTCGGCAAGGGAAAAACCTTCTAAAATGTATTTGGGAAGGCAAATAAGAATTCGTTTAGATTCTCTAAGACCAGTTAACATATCAAAATCTTTTACGTTACAACTCCCAAGCAGATAGTTTGTTGAAGGGGACCGTGTTTAAGTTAGGTGCTACATCCCCAACAAAGCAGTATGGAAATTTAGTACTGTCGTAAAGAAGTTAGGCTGCCTACATTACGTGGTTAAGGTTGATAACGGATTTATGTTTGAACGCTATATACAGTGACTCCATCGCATAATCGGACAACGTTTTGTCTGATATAAAACCGTTTAAATTTGTTTGAAGAGTTGGTATAATAATATTTTCTTTGCAATACATATGCTTATCTCACTAAACAAAAAAGAAAAACAACAACTTTTCCTATGATACATTTTAGGACGATTTACAACAAATTCCTTCTGTTTTTAGTAAGTATTCCTTGAAAAATTTTATTCTACTATTTTTATTTTTAGGGCTTATAAATGGCTTTTTTTCTGGAAACTCTTCCATGATTCTTATATTTATGCAATGTGTTACGAATAGTGTTTAAGCAAACATCTTTTCCAGTGCTAGCTTTTAAAGATATTTTTAAATCTTTTGTCGTTTTAAAAGGATCTTTCTTGATTTCTTTAAGTATTTTGCCTTGATCTTTTCTGCTTTTATTGACTAACGTAAACTCATCACGGAACCTCTTTATAATATCGTGGACAGTAGATTTGCTTTTACCAACCAATTCAGCTATTTCTCTCACCCTTTTACCATCTAAGTTCAATTTAACTACATATTAATTGCCTGATTTCGAAAGACGTTTGTTTTCCAGCATTTTTTTACTTGGTGTGTATAATCTGCTCTAAATGCAATGTATTAATGATTTTGACAAAAAAAAGCAATGCCGAAATATGTATTTTTAAAATAACGCCATTTTTGGTGTTGCTATTATTAATTGTCTGATTATGCGTGGTGGAAAAGTTGTTGTTTTTCTTTTTTGTTTAGTGAGATAAGCATACATATGTATTGCAAATAAAAGCAAAGAAAATAATATTATAGCAACTCTTCAAACAAATTTAAACGGTTTTATATCAGACAAAACGTTCTGTTCTGTTTTTGGCGTTGATTTTTTTTAAGTTCGCATTAACAAAACATACATTGTGTGAATAATTTAAAACAAAAACAAAAAAGAAACCTGTTTTAATACAACAACAAAGTTGTTTGTAAAATATTTTTTTTTCTTTATTTTTTACAACGGCATATTGAATTGCTACTTTAAAAATAAAACAAAAACAATAAAGGCTAATGAGCCTCTTTAATTTAAGCAACAAAAATGTTGACAATGTTGAATTAAATAAAAACAAAAAAACTGAAAATAATTTGTGTGTAAATGCTACGCCAGTTATACGTGCCCAATCTTGTTCTTCGCTTTTGCAAAGCGATGACAATAAAATAACTACAAACAAGTCGCCTTCTGAACACAGTGTTACCAAAACTAATATGGATAGTGTAGATAGGAATGGATAGATACATAACTCTATTGAAAAGAGGTCGAAGCAATGGCTAAAGTACAAAAAGACAAGGACTCTAACGGAATAAATTCCCATAATCGTTTTGCTATTTTAGATAGCGAAAAAAGTTAAACAAAAACGGCACCCAAGTCGTTTAAACCACCACCAATTTTTTTAAGGGAGAAAAATTCAAATGAATTAATAAATAAATTTATCTGTTATCGGCGAAAACTCATTCTATGTAATTCCTATCAAGCGTGGTAACATTGATGAAACTAAAATTCAATTTATAGATGAAAATAGTTATCGTAAAGCAGTAAAGGAGTTTGAAAGCTGCAAAAAGAACTTTTATACATATCAGCTGAAGAGTAGCAAGGGCCTACAGGTTGTTATCAAAGGTGTAGACTTATATGTTAATCCAGTGGATATAAAAGCTGGCCTCCTAAAAGCAGGATTTAAGGTTAGAAGCGTTGACAATCTCAGAAATGGAGACCGTGTCCCTCAACCTCTGTTTCGCGTTGAACTGGAACCTGGGGATATTAGATTGAAGAAGAACGAAACGCACCCCAATTATAATCTAAAATTCCTGCTGTACCGCAGGATAAGTGTAGAGGAACCACATAAGCGATCAGGACCCGACCAGTGTTTAAATTGCCAAGAATACGGCTATACAAGGGCTTACTGCAGTGGAAATCACACTGCTAACTACAGAGGCTGTCCAGTTTTTTATATGGTAAGGAAGTCAACTCAGAAATTAAATGCTCCTGCTAGGCAGCCACAATACCAAGCAAATGCTTATTACCCTCAGTTAGCTCAACCCACAATCAAACATGTTTCATACGCGGATATTTTAAAATCCAACCATATTTCATCACACAAAGCGACTACAACCAATTCTACCTGAAATATGCACCCAGAAGCTAAAGAACAAACACCATCTGGTAACTACAATCGTCTCGAAGCAAGCATCGAGACATTAGTGCATTCGTTAAACAGTTTTATGAGCTCAATGAGCAGCATGATGCAAGAAATGGTTCGCATGCAATCTATGATGTTGCAGGCGGTACTTAACAAACCATGAACTGTTTAAAAATATGTTTCTGCAACGGAAACGGCTTACGCCAACACACAAATGAACTCGAGTACTTTCTTAATAATTAACAAATGGATGTAATGCTGATTTCAGAGACTCACTTAACAACAAATAGCTTTTTTAAAATTAATGGCTATATATTATATGATACCAAGGACCCTCGTGGACGAGCATGTGGTGGATCGGCAATACTTATAAATGCCAGAATCAAACATTATTTACTGTGTGATTTTTGTGAGGATTACCTTCAAGCAACAAATATCTGCCTGGAAGAATTTCATCAAAACTTATTTATTTCTTTGATTTATTCACCTCCTAGATTTCAAGTATCAAATAGTCAGTATAGCGACTTCTTCAAATCACTAGGTCCCTGTTTCATAGCATTAGGCGTCTACAACGCTAAACATACATTTTGGGGATCACGCCTAATAACTCCAAATGGTCGTGTTTTGTTTGATACAATTTCAAAAATGCGTCTGAATGTAATATCGAGTGGACAACCCACCTATTGGGCTACTGATTGGCAAAAAATACCGGATGTTATTGATTTTGGCGTGATTAGGGGTATTCCGAGAGAAATGCCTAAAGTTGAAGCGTCATTTGAATTATCCTCAGATCATTCACCCGCTATTTTCTATATATGGAACCAGCCAAATATTCACAATTATTGTGTTGTGGCGTTTTTGCGACGAAAGTTAGGCGTTTTTAAAAAATGGTACCGTAATTGGCGTAAAACGTCAATGAATACGACACTTTGCAAAATCTATTACAAAAAAGCCATTAAAATACGAACGTGTTTGGTGCATTTTCCTGTCAAAAGTGTAAAAAGTTGTCGTTAAAATATTTGCTCACGACGTAATTAATTTAAATAAAAAATAAGTTCAATGGAAGAAAATAAAATGTAAGTTACAAAAAATATAATTAATCAGGCATGTTCCAGAGCAGTTAAAGTACTTGGAATCTATTTTTCAACTTATTGATTTCACTCCGATGTATGTGAATTTTAGCGTATGAATCACAACTGCAGCACAATTTGCTAAACTAGTTGAAATAATGGAACAGAAACCTTATTTGGCAAAAGGCTTCCATAAAAGTTTAAAGACAATAAATATTAAAGAAGAGTGGAACGCCTTTTCCGAAGACTTAAATTGTCTTGGCCCCCAACCCGTTCCGGAGAGGGCTGGATGAAGGTCTGGGCCGATTTTAAATTTAAAGCAGAAAGTTATGCTACAGGTGGCGGACCATTCAAAATATTTTTTTTCGGCTATTGCAGAAGCAGCAATAAATTTATTGGACATGCGTATGCTTGTCCAACATAAAGACGCGTTTGGAGTAAAAAGACCTCAAACTGTTTCTCCAGACCCCGAGCCCAACATAACTAATACTACCAGTATTGATGAAATTGAAGAACCATGTTCTCCAACTCCGCAAAAACAAGCCAGGAAAACCAATAAACAAGGAAAAATAAGTTTATTAGAAGAACAGGTAAAACTGCAAAGAGAACTTTGCTTAGAGCTGAAAAATAAACTGTCCGAAATAGAACGATGCACCAGAAGGATCTGTAATGCTAAAGAAGAGAAATTGCATTTATATAAAGCAGATATAAAAAAAAACAGGATGAACACAGAAAAGCTCTTTTGGAAATTCGGAACGCTGAACTTGAGGTTAAAAAAAGAAAAATCGAACTCGAAGAATTAAAGTTTGGAATGACTTAATCTTTTTTTTATTCTTTATTTTTATAGTGAATTTGAATTATTTTTATTTTGAGTTAAATATTTAAAAACCACTTTAATTTTTTTTTATTTTATGTAGGTTTTTTGCTTCATCCATTTCAAATGAAATCCATCTTGGACAAAGCTCGCTGTACATCACTTCTATGCATTCATGAAAGGACTCGCTTACTGTTGTTTGGCAGAGGTTCACATGGTGATCGTTTCCAGTACCTTTTTGGTAACTGCCCTCCGCGAGCAATCTCATTGTTGCTGTTAGCCTTATTAGCTTTGATACTCCAGTCGTTCTTTTAGGTTTCCTCAATTTTGGCGAAATTTTGTTTAATATGTATTTAAACGCATCTTTATTAAGTCGAAAATAACTAATAAATCTGAAAGAAAATATTTATGTAATAAGTACAAAATTTCATAAAATACTATTTTTAACAAACCTTTTGATAGGAAGAGCAAATATATTCGCCTGTTGTCTCAGCTGCTTCCTTATAAAATTTATACAGTGGATCAATAAAGTTTAGGCACAACATGATTTTTAAAAGATTTTTAAAAGTTTCGCCAGTAACTTTTCATCTGCATAACTTGATAAAATTATTTTCATGCTATTTTCAAGATTGATAGGTTTATTGACCATTTAACATGAAAAATAATTCATATCTTATTATTTCTAATATACAATGGCTTTTAAACTAAAAAATAAGGTAAGTCTATGTAAAAAAAGTTTAGGCACACATGTGAAAATTTTCGGTATATTTGGGGTTTTTGCATGTCCAGTATTTGGTTGAACCTCCTTTAGCTTGGATAATTGCTTCTAAACGTCAACTCATACTTCTTACCAAGTTAGATGTTTCATCAGGAGTAATTTTTTCCCATTCTAAGCGAAGTGCCGCTTTAAGTGATTCTTTGGATGTAATGTGATGTTTCCGTATTTTTTTCTCTAGTAAGTGCCAAATATGCTCTATAGGATTCGTGTCTGGTTTTTAACTGTTTGCAGTGATATATAAGCCATTCCTGCACAAGATATGAAGAATGTTTTGGGTCATTATCTTGTTGGAACAAGAATTTCCCATTTAAGCCCAGCTTTGCAACACTTGGAAATAAGTTTTCTTTTAAAATATTTAAATAAGAGTGCTTGTCCATTTTGTCATCTATAAAGACAAGATTTCCCACTCCAGATGGCGCCATATATCCCCAAACCATAACATTGCCACCACCGTGCTTCACAGTCTTAATAATATTATTTTCTTGAAGCTCTTTGTTTGGTTTTCGCCAAATTTTTTGTGGACCATCTGAACCACAAATATTAAACTTCGATTCATCACTAAATATCACACTGTTCCAGAAGGCTTCAGGCTGATTAATGTGGAGTTTTGCGAACTCTAACCGCTTTTTCTTGTTTATGTCTGAAAGACAAGGTTTTTCGACGGGGAACTCTTCCATGATATCCAGCTCTGTGCAGCGTATTTCTTATTGTGGAACAAACGTTTCTTCATTTCCCGACACAATTCTACAGCTGAAATCTTTGGATTTTGAGCCACTGCAGGAACAATGATACGCTCCTGACGAGATGTAAATTTTTTTGGACGTCCACTTCTCCTTTCACGCTCTAATTTGTTGGTTTTTTCATAATGTTTTATGATGTTTCTTACACTGGTATAGGGCCTCTGTACAGGATGTCTCTATTAATCACCTCAAACGCTCTTTTCAGGTTCAGGAAGACTGCAACTACACACTTTTTCCCCATTTCCATTTTTTCTAAATCCCGATTGTAGATCAAATAATATATTATTGTTTTGAAAATGCTTGCTTAACTGATTGTATACAATTTTTCCAGTATTTTACTTATTGTTGACAACATGTTAACAGAGCGGAATTCGGCAGGTATTTTGAATTCTGAACATTCTTTATTGGAACTATAAAGGCTTCTTTTAAAATCTCAGAAAAATTCCGGTTTGAAGAGATTGCACTATAACATGATGTATACGTGTTCCGGTTATGGCGAAATTGTCCAGTACCATTTTGAAAAAAAGTACCATTTGAAAGTTCTGGTCTTTTTTTATTGTTCATGGTTTTCATGATTCTTACCCCCCGTCTCCATTAGATATTAACATGCGTTAACAAAAGTCAAACTTCATATGAAAAAAAACCTTATTATTAATACTGGTTTTTTTTATATGAAGTTTGACTTTTGTTAAGACATGTTGATAGCAAATGAAGACGGGGGTTTATAGTTCAGGAATTTCTATTACGTCAAAATTGAAAGCTGTAAATTGACTTTCGTTAATAATATTTATATATGGTAAATGGGGTTTACTTTTAGCGATTTCCTCCACACTTTCTATAAAAATTTAATTTAAATGCTATGCAATCTATAGGCTTTCAGAGATTATATCACCGTTTACCCCAATTTCATTTACTTGGAAGTTCTCTTCATTTAACACGTAATTTTTCACTGAAAATCATTATTATAGCACACAGCCAAATTGTACAATTGTATTTTATTTTGTTTCATCATCCTTAAGTTATTATCGAACCACAAGCTATCATTGTTCGCACTTCTAACAATCTTATCGACGACCATGAAGTTAAGTGAGTTCTTTATTTTTAGTGTTAAGCTATTCGACTATTCGTTCAGCTATATATGTAGCTGGCGACAGATTGCCTTATCCACCAAACAGTAACGAATTTCTAAAAATCTTGTTGTTGTAACGAAACATTTTCACATTCTTTGTTTTTGGCCCTTCAACATAACTTCTTACTGGTAATATAATTTCAAAGGACTTGTGGTCACTTATTTTTATATTATTATTAATGTGAATTATAATATTGGATATCTTTTATTTTAATTTTTCATTTATTATTAACATAAATGCAAACACCACCCATAAGTCTAGAGATCATACCTGGGATTATTTCATTAGCATTGAATTTTCATTGGCATTATTTCAAATAGTTACAATGAAAAAAATTTTAACTACCATTTAATGCTACTGTTTTATTTTTAATTACAATTGCTTTTACCAATGGTAATGGAAATGTAATGAAATTGTATAATTACTAATTATAATTGATGAAAAAATTATTGTTTTTATTAAATACAAATTTATGATCGCATTTGGTTTTAATAACTACGAATAAAGTACCAATTTCATGCCTGCAGCACTACTATTGCATTCACTTTAGTTTGAAAATCTGTACTACACATTCTCCATCGGGTTAAAAATTCATCATAAAAATTTAATTCTCCGAAATTTTTTACATTTTTCTGATTTTTTGTTTTTATATGAAATAGTGCACATAATAAGAAAGAAGAAATTGGAGGTGGGACTTCTTTAAAAACATCATTACAAAAAGGTTAATTGCAAATGTGTCCGATAATGATAATGCTTTTTTATAATTTAATCATTGATTAATGGTAATGATTTTGTTTTTTACATAATTACTAATGAAACTTTTTAAATGAAAAAGCATTACCATTAACGAAAACAATGGTAATGAAAAAAAAATTTATTAGTATTATTTAGAATTCAATGCTAATGAAATTGTCAATTAATTACTCAATCTAATTAATTAGTCTCATATATGCTAGAGATAATATTTCAACGAATAACATTAAAGTTCCTCAGCGCGATTTCAGTATTATCGATGTCTTTGGTTAAGTGCGTCTGTTTCTTCCTCTAAACATAATACCTCTAATTCGTTAAGATTTGTAGTCAATCCTCCAAAATTAAGGTATAATCCTCTTATAAAATTGGTTTGCTAGTACGCCACCCTTTCAGACTCCATTGTAGTTTTTCTTTTCAGAACAGGACAATCTGCAATTCTACAGTCATGATTTATGTCAATGTCGGTTTTCTTTAGCCTTTACACAGTTTAGATACTTAGCACTTATATTACTACAATCCTTGTAATTGTGCCCGGTTTCACTGCATTTTGTGCAGATTTGTTCAACATTATTACAATTTCTCGACGAGTGATTAAATCCCCAGCATTTAAAACACCTAAGTACGTTACAACTTTCATATACTGTACATCTGTCCCACTCAATATTAATCATCTTCTTAGTTCTAATTTAATTGAATCCTTCTCCATTTGTTTCGATTATTGCGTTATAGATTCTCGAATTTTTGTACAATCTAAAAGTTTTTACACATTCCAGCTGACTACACTCAATATTGTTCTGTTTCTCATTAACTCTAACACGCAGTCTTGACGAGCCATTGATTTGTTCAACTATTGAACAAATTCATGTGCGCACTTCAAAACCTCTCGTGAAGACCTTCGTTGTCGATGTCACGTTCTTGTTCAAACAGCATTGTTCGAACATTTGTTCGCACAACGATGTCTGCCATCAAATGCTTTTTTAGTATAAAAGTTTGACTCTTGAAGAACGCCATCTGTTAATCAAGCGTGTAAATCCTATTTGCTGTGCTATAAGCATTCGAACAACATTGACGACAAACAGAAAATTATGTTTTGTCGGAGCATGCACATCGATACGTTTTCTCCACACAGAGGAAAGTAAACAAATTATTGTTCCCTATTCTGCCGACGCTTTGTTCATGTGCAAACAAATCAATGAATCGTCAAGACATAGTGTAACAATAATATTTCTATCAAATTGCTCACTCATTCCAGTTATCATTATTTTTAGATTTTTAATCCTTGGGGCTCGCACCTCGTAATCATTTGCCATCTTTTCTCTTATTTCATTTGTTAAAACATTAACCCCGTCTCCTTTAGACATTAACATGCCTTAACAAAAGTCAAACTACAAAAAAAACATTATTTTTAATACTGCTTTTTTTATATGAAGTTTGACTTTTTTTAAGACATGTTGATAGCAAATGAAGACGGCGGTTTACGATCTATCATTTTCACAGCTGATTAGATTTTAAATAATAGGGGTTTAGGGGTGTTTACCTTACTACGTGGCAGTAATTTAACTAATTAAATTCCGTAAATCGTCGTGTTTCTTCTTAAACCACGTAAGCGCCAAGCAATTATTTTTCAGAAAATGAAAAAAACTTAATAACTTTTTAAATGTGGATTTCAAACCAATTTTTTTTTTTTTTTTGCAAAACAAGTCTGTGTCATTCTCTAAAGGGCGCAGAAACATGTTGTTTAGAAAATTTGTTACTTAAAAATAACTGTAGCCAAATCTGTCGCTTACGTGCTTTTGGAACCAACAGCAAATTGCAAATGTTGTAGCTATTTTTGCTTCTTGTCAAATTAGAAAACACAAATTTATTGTTGTAGATTAACATTTAATCTTATGTTTATCAAAAAAGAAACTTTAAAATTTACCAAAAATACTCCGAATGGTCTGAAACTTTCCAGATTTCTTTTTAACTCAATTAACAGAAATTTAGTGGTTGATACTTTAAAATTTCCAACTTGAAGTAAAATGTTATTTGCATGGCGCTTACGAAGATTTGAAAATTGTTTTTTTCATACAAAGTTGTTAAGATGAGAATGTTGCATAGTGAAAAATATTTTCTACCAAAGAAGCCAAAAAAGTCAATTTCGAAAAAATGGCACTTACGTAGTTTACGAAGAAACGCGACGAAATGGAGTATTATAACCAAAGGCCCCCAACCAAAAAAAGTGGTTAAAATGAAAATGCATTGGTTTGCTAAATATTAAGCAAAGTCACACAAATCTACATTGTTGAAAGCTTGTATGCTGATTTAAAATTTTTACATGTTTTGTTCTCTTTGTGAGATTCTGGTTGAGATTGTCTAAGTACTCACAGACCCTTAGGGGTTTGCGTGGGGGCTCTCTTGATTATACCGCTGATACAAATTTGGCTAACAACAATTTCCATCAAAAGAACCTTTTAAAGTTTATACATATATGTATGTACATATGTAATATGATGTAGCTAAGCGTGATCAATAAAAAAAATGAATTTTGAATTTTTTTATGATACGCTGTTTTGCATTTTAGGTGACGATACATATGTACAGTGAGGTGCACAAATGAGTACAAGTTTGTGCTTTGAGCACATTTTATGCCATAGAAATAAAAGTAATGAAGCAAATTCAAAAATGTTGTAGTTTATTTAGTATTAGGTACTTAACAAAACAGTGTAAAATTCAAAACTTAAAGCACCAATTTCTAAGAAAAAAATAAAGAAAACGAAAACGAAAACAACTCCAATGTACTCAATTTTGCACCGTTGAAAAATCATTTACGCGATTCGGAATACTTTACACCAATTTCTGTGCAATTTCTTTTGGAACATTCTTCCATTCATTTTGGATTCGCTGCAAAAGCTCGTCCAAATTGGTAGGGGATGATTGGTACTGTCTCTACCGTCTCTTCAAGATTGACCACAAATTCTCAATCGGTTTGAGGTCGGGACGTTGTGCTGACCACTGCATTTATTGAAAATTATGTTCACCAAGCCATTCTTTCACGATTTTGGACGTGTAAAAAGCAAAAAGATACGAAATGAAAAAGTCATTTCTTCAAATTCTTTATGAAATGCAGAGTTGAAAAATTGAGTACATAAGAGTTATTTTGGTTTTTTTCTTGGTGCTTGATGCATTTTGTTACAAATTTTATATAAATTTATTAAGTACTAGATACTTCGGCTGCAGAAAATGCAGATACGCGACTTAATAGCAATAGTCACTGGCCATTGCTTATTTGGAACCCATGCAAACAGGATGGGTATCCCTTATAATGACTTCTGTAGAAGCTGCCAGGATGAAGAAGAGGAGGAAGCGGTTGAACACCTTCTCTATCGTTGCCCTGCTTTAGAACTCTGTCGCCTACAATACTTGGGACGACGATGTTTTAAAAGCCTTTCTTGTGCGTCATCTATGGAACCAATCAGGATTACCTCCTTTTTTAAGGAACTGTGGCTGGTTTTCTAACCCTCTTCCAATTGGAGTGACATAGTTGCTCATCAATGTATGTCACGGCCAATAGAGCCTTCACAGCTAAAATTTTCTACCCCCAGTCTATGACCGTCTACCCACTTCTGTCTTTAAGTTTCTTCCTCAGTCTGTAGTGACCCTAATCTTTGTTCTTTATCTTTTCTCTCTATCCCTCCTCTTATCTGCAGGTATCACAAAGGGACCAACATAATGGACACAAGTGAGCTATTTTTCCTTTCCTTTTCTGACGGATTTCTTCTCTTCTTTTTTTATAATCTGCCTGCTTAACCTTACCTAACCTAATAATAAACGACAATAAAAATGTTTGGATTTGCTTTATTACTTTTATATTTATGAAACGAAAAGTGGTCAAAGTACAAACATGTATTCATTTGTGCACCTCTGTAGGTACGCAATATGGATTTCATTGATACTCTTTTTGCACGGTTTTTTTCTAAAAATATTTAAGTTTTTTCCTTTTTAATAGTTTTTTTAAAGTTGTGGAAAATATTCCCATATTCCCATTGTGCACCAATTCCTAAGGATCGAATCTATCGTGTAAAAAGAGTTGGGGGCTTAAATCTAATATATCATATCATAAAAATTTTAAAAAGTAGCCTATTGTGTCTAAAAGTCAATTTTAAGAAAAAAATGTAAAATAAAAAATTGTGTGCGACACTTAGTTTTGAAGTTACGGACCCCAAGTTACGGAGAAAATCATTGCGCACGGCTGAAGGCCGGTTATGCAGAAAATCTTTGTAATGAAAAAAAAAAATTTAAAAAAATGTTTTTTTGTGCCCACTCTAATTTTTTATCATTGATTTTACTTTAGTTAGTTTGTATTTTCCAATGATACCCATGTTACCCTATTCCGATGTTATATATTCCAAATATACCATACTTTACATCCAAACTTTGGGGGTCAGTAACTCCGAAAATAAGCGTCGCCCCCAGTTTTTTCGCTTAACATTTTTTACTAAAAATTAAATTTTACACACAATAGGCCACTTTGTACGATGTGTCCGTAAACTAGATTTGTTCCGAGTTGGGTTTGTTAAAAAAAATTTAAAACAGGAAACGGAAAGCACTGAAATTCTAATCAGAAAGTTTGAATTCTTTGTCAATGATGCAATATGGGCGAGTCTTTTTTGGCGAGCACATCAATTGCTTGGAAAATCAATATTAATACATACATATTTATGTCATATTTACATTTATTTATTTGTTTATTTCATCCGAAATTTAATAATTTAAAAGATAAAATTCACGGAAGTTGATTAATTTAATTCTAACAGCAGATTATAAGTATTAATATACCTTTTTTTAAGTGGAAAACTAATTAATATAACTATTTTGCTTTTGTTTCAACTTTACACAAATTTCGTTCACTTTTCATTTTGCATTACTTATGGCAATGTTTTTCAAAGAAAACATTTTAAAAACGCAAACAAATTGAATAATATTTATTTAGATGTTCTTAAAGTTCTTTAACATAATATTGATTTGCTTTTAGTTTACTTCTGCAAATATTTCTCTGCACAGCTCTTCAAGAAATTTGTTTTGACATTTTCTAACCAATGAGCAGAAAACAAATGCATGGCAAGACGTCAAACCATTAATAGTTATATAATGTAAATGGGTAACTCTTTTTTGCGTGGTGAGTTAATACAAATTATTAGGCAGTGTGACATTTTAAAAATTCATGAATCTATATCATCTTCCAAATAGAGATCAAAAGGGCTAAAAAAATTGAATGAAGAGCTAAATTTATTTCAATATTTTTTTTTAATAATTCTCTTTAAAAATTGTTACACATTATTACGAAAATAAAATAATTGATTTAACAAAATAATTCAGCAGGATCATAAAACATTCACAGTTTATACGAGTTTATGTATGTATGTATAAACAACAGTTTACTGAATTTAATATTATTCTGATTCAAATTTCTGCATATTAAAAACTTCATAACAAAATTCGACAACTTTTTAAATGGGTTTTTATTTACCTTGTTTTTGTACTCATTTAAAACAATCCACAACTCGATAAACATAGATCATTCAGGCTGCCACGAAATTAAGTAAATTCGAGCTGAAATTACGAACGAAATCTAAAGTGTCCATACTGGGCTTTTTGAAATTTGAGTTAATTTCGCAAACAGCTGATCACGCTTAGTTGCATTTGTATAATTTAATTCTTTTGCAAAAAGCTCTCGCACAACACTTTCGCATTGATTTAAAATATACACGAATATTAAAAACAACACTACAACAAAATTAATGTACAATTATGTACATTTCCATTATTTAATTTGGCTTTTAAATTTTTTTCAAACAAAACGGACTTTATAGGTTATAAATATGGTCATGATTGCAAAAAAAGTAGCTTTTTCTACAAAACTAGCGTTTTCTATCGTAATTTCAAGTTAATTTCGACGAAATTAAGTAGAATGAGTTAATTTGGGCAATGGTAAAATGTATGCGAAATTACGTAATTTCAACTTGATTTCGGCCGAAATCACAAAATGACTTAATTTCGTGGCAGTCTGAACGGGTTAATAGTTGATTTTAAGGCATGTTCTTCAGGTAGCCTCACTACGGAGGGGAAATATTAAGGCGAAAATTATAAATTTTTTTAAATATGTCACGAACGAAGACATTTAAATAAAAGAAAAAAAGTTTTAACATGACTCTCTTCTTTTTCTTAACATGTGTGTATAACAACTAATGACACAGAATGATAATGATATTATAAACACAGGGTGACAGTTGTAACAACAGCTATAGGGACCAGTGAGGTTTCCGGCAAGCTCTTTTAACCCGGTGTGCATCTCTCAGTAGGTTCCAACCCTCTCACTGGGTACGCTGTCCACAAAAAAAAATTACATTACAACTACAATAATCCAACACGTATCACACGCTCACACAAAAACATTTACCTTTTTTTCCAGGCTAGTATTGTGCCTAGATTGCCCTCCCATCCATGTCACAGTAATAGTACCTAATAAAATTGATACTGCAACCCCAAAAAAAAATAAACCAATTCCCTCTTCCAACTTTACATTGCCTTCATACCATTACCTTTTCTAATTAATGCCAATACATATTGCTAAGTTTTCCTTCAGACGTTATAAATGTTCATCTTTATTTTATCAAAAAAGAAATTTAAATTTTAACAATATTTTTTATTTACTTTGACTAATTTTATATAAAACAATATAACTCTATTTAAATTAACAGAAATAACAATTTAACTAATAATTACCGCGAATACAAACAAAAATTTAAAATAGACCTATTAGTTCAAGATTTCCTAAATACTCAAAATCTAACCTGAAGGAGCTCCCTTAGGCAAATATTTGCGCCAACAAACTATTTTGCGCGATAAAAAACATTAACCTACTTGAACTAATATTCCTGTTTAGCTTTTTGTTATTTTTTTACTTCCGGTTACTAAACCAAGGAATTATCTACACTTAGCACCGCCCTCTGTTGGGACGTAGGTTACGAAAAATCTAAAAAAAAACATATATATTCTAAGGAAGTTTTAGGCGTTTTTTTTATAACTCGCGACAAAAAAATTTTGTGACAGTATTTTTTTTATACAGTGAAACGAACAATAAAATTTAAGCTTAATAATTACAAAAAAAATAATAATATAAACAGATGAAATAAATAAATAACTAATTAATAAATGATAAATGAAATAAATAACAAATTATTAAAACTATGCTCACGAATACACATTTTTTTTTTAATACTAGTATTTTTTTGTTTTTAGCTTTTCTTTTGTTCTTTCATAGATTTTGTTTAAATGTTTTTTTGGTTTTGTATGAACTTTTTTGCGTCTTGTGTCTTATTTAAACATAATGGAAAAAAAATTTTTAAATAAAATAAAACTCGTTACCTGGCTAATATTTGTGCAAGTGGATTATAAATAAATCAATGAATTCTTAATCCTTTTCATCCAGGACACTTTATGCAATCACATTTGTTTATTAGCCAGCTGAAAAATTGGTTATAGGAATAATAAGTCCCTTATCCCAAATAAAACAAAGCTTATTAACTCTTACGTTTTTTTCCACTTGCACTTGATTTCCTTTGAGTTAAAACACAAAACCTTTTCCTCGATTAAAAGGGTCTTTTCAGCCAGATTTCTAAATACTAAGGACCTTTCCAAAAAAAATAAAAAATATACTTCTCTACACTCTAATTATATTAATCCTTTTACCTTATGAATGTTATCCTTTTGATTATTATTATTATCCTTTGGCTTATTACAGATTCTATTTTCACAATGAAAACTTATTCCCACACTTTAACTTTATAATTTTAGTTTTATTTTCAAACTTCACTCTCCGACAGACACAATACTTCTGATCATCTGACAATTTTCGTTTCGCTATCTTCGTCATGAATCTTCCAATTTTCCTTTCCAATTCCATAGACTTTTCCAGAATTTTCCCTAAACTATTCCCGCCTTTACTCCATATTTTTTTATCTTAATTTTTCTAGAACTTTCTATTTTGCCTCCAATTCTTCATATTTTTTTTTGCACATTAACTGATTTATTTCCATTTTCTTCGAGAAATATTTCTAAAAAAAAAATTTTTTTTTTTTTTGTTTTATGGAAGAAATTTTCATTTGCATGATTTTTGAATTTTTCCTATTTAATCCTACTTACTCATATTTTTCTTTCTCCTTCCCTATATGCAAAATTTCAACTTGGGGTTTTTCACTTATCAGGCGATCAACATTTTTAGCAAGATTGTTTATTTTCATTCATAATATAAAATTTTAAATAAACTGTACTTGCATGATAAGTTTTTAACTGATCTTGCATGAAAAATACATCTCTGCCTTTTATGTTGCCAGCACACATTATTCTTAATACTAATACTAGCAATACCGTATAGACAGCTGTATCATGCGTACTATGTTTACAGAACACATTTACATCTGACAATACAAAAAAAAAACAAAACAAAACAAAGCAGAATAAGAAAAAAGACAGTAAGAAACTAGTGAACAAATATTATTGACAATAAAGAAAATATAATAATAATTAATTAAGTGACAATAAAAAAAAAATTTAAGTGGATTCTAAACGTAAGAAATGTATTAAGAGGAGTCTCGACGTGGTGAAAAGAGAAAAAAAAACAAAAACAATGCAAAAGCAAAAAAATATTCAACCCTTAAATTCACCCATGAACAAAACAATTAATGTTAAAATGAAATACAACTTTTACTTATTATTACAAACAAAAGTAAATATAAAGATTAATAAAAAGAAACTGAAATGGTTGTATGATTTCATTTGTGGTGTGCCGGTATTTATTGTTCAGCCGCAACAAAACTCCGAGTTCGGCGAGTATATCGCAGTAGAAAACGGTGTGCGGCTCTACGAAAAAAACAAGTATATAGTGCTATTACAACCAATTGTCCAACGTGGGGAACGCTCACCCCTGAGATAATCTCAGAGTTTAGCCGGGCCTTTTGTTTTGTAAAAAAAAAACATAGGTAAGTAATAAACATTACATTCATAGAGTTTCCTAAGTATAATTTATGCTTACTAAAGTTCTTTATTTAGGCGCCGGAAACCGAACCTACAACATTTTGAGCAAGAGCCAACATCTGTATTTTCTTATAAAAGAAAATCATAGTGGCAAAACCCATAATAATCAAAGATCTTCATTTTAAATAATATGAATATGTTTTCTTGTAATTGGTATTTTTGAATACCAATTTAGCACTTAGATACAGTGCTATTCAGTGAATCGAAAGCCTTTAGAGGCAAAATTTACACATTTGTCATAGTTTTCATTAAATAAATTCGTTATTATCATATCAGAACTTAAACTTTAACATTTCTTCAAAATTTATTACTAGACAGATCTTTAAATTTCTTGCACGGGTTACGCCTCTATTTTTTTCTCTTTATAAATTATGGCTGCTCCCTGAATCTAGGTATATCTCCAGGATACTTTTTAATAAAAAGGACCTAGAGATAAACAAAACGGAAATCCTCGCATTGCTTTGAATATACCCTGGATCTCATTACGGGAAGTATATCTGTGAATATCAGCAATTTAAGAGTTTACTTTGTGTGAAATTTGTTTACCTTTTTAGGTTTTCCACTGATACTGATATATTATTAAATCCGACCAATATACGAGCTGCAATTTCCTCAAAATAAAAGTTAATTAAGGAAAGAAAACATATAAACGCTAATATCACAGATAAATCACAGGTATTTATTCTAAAACTAATATTGCACAAAAAAAATAGGTAACTCTAATCTAATCAGGTACTAAGGTAAATATCACAGGTTTTAAAGCTGAAATTGCTAAATTTATCATAGTGCAGGACGGTGCTTTTAAAAAATTTTATGTTGTAAATTTCAGTAAAATAGTTGTTAATAAAAATAGATAATAAAACAAAATAATTACAAACAAAATAATCAAGAATATTTACTAAAAACAAACGAAAAAAATAATTTTCAAATTAAATTTTATCAAAGAAATAATCTTCACGTCCTAGTATTGCACTTAAAACTTGAGCTCAACTCAATTTAATCATTAGCAATTTAAACTTTAATATCTTTAACGTGATATATTCCTATGTGTTTTCCATCCAAAGTTTCTAATTCATACATATTATTACCGATAGGCCGAACCACTCTACATTTTAGGAACTTCCTGCAGAACTTGGCATTAATATTCTTCTCGAAATTACTTTGAATCATGTTCCTTCTGTAGACTTCTTGTCCAGGAACAAATTTCACGATTCGTGCTCTTTTGTTATATATTTTCGCACTTCTCTCATAGGCTTTATTCATATTCTCTGTGATTTTATCTCTTATCAGTTGTATTCTATCATTGGGCTCGCTAATAATACAGTGATCTGTAATTGATTTTAGTTTTCGGGCCAATTTATAATCTGCTCCGCTAGTGAACATGTGGTAACCGAATAAGGCATAAAAAGGTGTGAAACCTATTGAACTATGCAAAGAATTTCGTAACGCACAGTCTATCTCTGAAAGGTAGAGATCCCAATCTCTGTGGTCTTCTTGTAAATAAGCTCTAATTGCAGATAAAATGCTCTGATTTACCCTTTCAGATGCGTTGCTACTTGGTTGATACACTGGAGTTCTAATGTGTTGTATCTTATACGTACTTATTAGATTTTTAAAACTTTTTGACACAAATTGAGCTCCATTATCAGTATGTATAATTTCAGGTACGCCGAATTTATGGAAAATTTCATGCGTTAAAAATTCTATCACGTTACCTGCAGTAGCTTCTCTCATTGCCTTAATAAACGTGTATTTGGAAAAATGATCTAAAACGATGAAAACGTAACAATTGCCATTTCTTGACCTTGGGTATTTTCCCAAGAAGTCTAAATATAATTTTTGAAAGGGCCGATCAGTAATTACCTGATTTCCTATTTCTGGACAAAGATTTTGATTAGACGGTTTTATTTCTTTACATGTTTGGCAGTTTTTAATAAAAGCCTTTACTTGCGTGGGCATTTTAGGCCAGTAAAAGAATCTTTGTAATCTTTCCAGGGTTTTAGCTACACCACCGTGAGCTGCTGTTTTACTTGTATGTGCCTTTTCGATGATGGGCTGGGTAATATTCGGCGGAATCCACATTTTCCACAGACTTTCTGATTCATTACCACGATCAAAACCAACTCTTTTGAACACCAGTCCATCTTCTACTTTTAAGTCTGGCAACTTTTCTTTGTTATCATCTATATGTTTTATCAAGTCCAGATACTCATCGCTTTGAAATTCATTGGTTTCGAAATCAAACAAATCATCTAAAACAAGCTCATTGACGTAAACTTCATCTCTTTGCAGTCTTGACAGCATATCAGCTACAATATTATCCGACCCTTTTCTGTGTTGTATGTCGAAATCAAATGCTTGTAGTTGGAGTGACCACCTTGCCAGTCTTCCTGTCAAATCCTTAAGAGACATTAGCCACTTCAGGCTAGCGTGGTCCGTGACTATAGTAAAAGGCATCATCTCCACATATGGGCGAAACCTTTTTACCGCCATAACAGCTGCTAGACATTCCTTTTCTGTGACACTATAATTTCTTTGACATGCATTTAGTTTTTGGCTGTAAAAAGCTATCGGATATTCTTGCTTCTCGTCATTGAGCTGATATAGAACTGCACCAATACCATAATCGCATGCATCACACTGTATCCAAAACCGTTTAGAAAAATCTGGATGTCTTAATACGGGGGCCGATGTTAATGCTCTTTTCAAGTTTTCAAAAGCTTCAATCGCATCAGGAGTCATCTCAAACTTTTTCATCTTTTTTAATCTATCAGTTAAAGGGGCAGATATGGACGCAAAATCTTTTATGAATCGTCGATACCATCCTGCTGTTCCCAGAAAACTGCGTACTTCTCGAGGAGACTTCGGAACTCTTATTTCTTTTATTGCTCGCACCTTTTCTGGATCAGTTTTGAGACTTCCTCCGCCTATTATAAATCCCAAGTATCTTAACTGTTGGAAGCAAAATTTTGACTTTTTAAGGCCTATTGTAAGATTTGCTCGCCTTAAACAAGAAGCAACTTCTCCTAATATTATTAAATGTTTTTCAAAGCTATCAGAGATTACCAAGAGATCATCTAAATAGATAAATACATTCTCTTTAAGCCTTTGCGGTATAACTTTATCCATAAGTCTGCATAGTCGCTGGGCAGCATTGCAGAGTCCAAAAGGCATAACTCTAAATTGATAGAGTGGCCGGCCTGCTACAGTAAAAGCTGTGTACGGCTTACACTCTTCTTCCAGCTCTATCTGCCAGAAAGCAAACTTTAAATCGACGCTACTTATGAAAAAGGTTTCGTCAATTCGGCTCAAAATCCCATCTATGTTTTGTAGAGGATAAGCATCTTTGACAGTAATATTGTTTAGCTTTCTTGCATCAAGGCAGAACCTATTTTTGCCTGGCTTTTTAACCACAGTTGTCCTATTCGACCAAGGACTTTCACTCTCTTCAATAACATTTAAAGCTAGCATTGTGTCAATTTCTTTATAAACCAATTCCTGCATGGCTGGAGATAAAGGATAATGACGATCCTTGAAAGGAACCGACCCTTCTACTAATTTAATGGAATGTTTTTCTAGAGAAGTACATCCTAAACCTTCCTTTTCAAATGCTGGAAACAAATCAATAATTTTATTTAATTTTCCCTGTTGTTCTTCCGTTAAGACATGTGGATTAGACCTGTGATCTTTGACATCAAAATCTTCTTGTATCTTTTCAAGCTTAAGCTCTTCTACCTCAAAAACATCCGGGGCCAAATGAAAAGCTTTCCAAAAATCAACTCCTAAATACGCTTCTTGCGTTAAGTCTGGACATAAATAGAATAACATTTTTTTAGTCTCATTTTTAAATGTAACTTTTAGATTTACAGTTCCTAACAACCTGTGCTCTTTTCCAGCAGCAGTTGAAACAATCGAAAAAATTTGCTTAAAACTGATTCCTAAAGTATCGACTAACTCCCTACAATTTTTACCAAGTAAACTGATCGACGCTCCTGTGTCTAACAAACCCTTTATACGATGGTTCCCTATATAAATGTCAGCAAAAGCACGAGGATCGCCGTGTTTATCTGCAATTCTTATCGCGTTAATTACTAACTTTCGCATTTTCCTTTTTTCTGCAAATTTTTTCCTCAATTTTAAAATTCGGTTTGAAATGGGTTTTTTTACGATTATTGCTTCATTAAAAATTCTGTTCCTTGTTTCTTTGTAATTTATTTCACGTTGTTCCATTGTATATTTATGACGCATTTGAGGGATGAACTTGTTAAATATTTTAACAGCTTTTACTAATTTAATGTTGTTTGTCTTTTCTAGAGCCGGTTTGCAGGCAGATTCTCCAAGGGGCGATGGTTCCCTGCTGCTACCTCGCTCCTGTGAAAATTTTTTGACTTGCAATTGGTGCAATTTGGGGATTTCACATCAGGTCGGCCGCATCTAAAGCAAAACAACGCCCTCTCTGAGGAGGGACAATCCATGAACATATGGCCATGCTGATGACAATTCCAACAAATTAGTGGGTTTTTAAACTTTTGTTTTTGCCTGTCCTCTATTTCAAAGGCTGCCACTTCTTCATACGGTTCAGTTAGATCAACTGGTTTGTCAGCTGCCTTTTCAAAGATTTCACTCACCTGCCTAGTGTAGCGATTTACTGGGGCGGAAACATTTTTATTGTCTTTTCGGCCAAATACTTTTTCTGCCTCGACACATTCCTGCCTTAGCTCTTCAACGGAACTAACTGCGATTGGGTAAACCCTACATCTTATATCCTCTCGAAGATTTTTCTTAATGATTTTAACCATCTCCCTTTCAGGCATTGATATATCAAGTCGTGATCTCATCTGAGTCATCGAAAAGAAGAATGAATCAATCCCTTCCCCGACTTGTTGCTTTCTTTCAACAATGTCACTCATCAGTTCAAAACTTGATCGAGTTGACTGGTATTGTTTTAGGAGAGCTTCTTTCAAAGTGGTCCATTCTGAGACATAATTGGTTTTGATAAATAGCCAGTACCATTTTTCCGCCACTCCTTTCACAAATAGATGAAAATTATCTAACACTTCACTCCAAGACACTTTGTGTTGTTTCTGTAGACGTTCAACGCGAAATACAAAATCTTCCACAGCCAGTTTATTTGGGTTGCCATCAAATTCAAGTCCCCACTTGTCAATTCGAATACGGTTGTAGCTTCTGGCATTTCCGGTTTCAGCATTTTCTACTGAAGCTCTTGAAGAATGTGCTGAACTAATGGGAGAAGTATCTATTGACTGACCGGTACTCTGGCTTTGCTTCAAAATCTCTGGCGCGATTTCTTCACGAAGTCTTTTATTCTCCTGCTGGGTTTGTTGTAAAACAACACTCATCCTACTCATAGCAGCAGTCAATTCTAACATCTGTCTTTTTATATCGCTAACTTGGGAAGGAACGTTTTGATTCACATTTTCTCTAGCTGGTTGTTCCGTACTCAATACATTTCTTCGCTGATTGGAACTACTGGTACCTTGCTCTCTCAAATCATCATGCGAAACAGATCTGTGGACAGGCTGTGACACAATGATAGTTTGAGATTTATCGTAGAATTGGGGGTTCGTTTGACTAGGAGGTTGACTCATTATTAAGTTTCTATGCGCACTAGATCTTCGGCTTGGGGTATTAGATTTATAAGCTTTCTCAAATGCTAAAGGGGTAGACCTGTTCAGATCAAATTGTACTTGCCTTTCTCTTTTTCTGGACCTAGTTTCGTATGCATTTTGGGGCATAATAAAAAAAATCTGAACCTAAATCGTTACCTTTCTATAAGCAAAAATTTACGACTCAAACAAAAGGAAAAGCTTAATTCGATTATTTTGTTAAAACGTTTTTTTTTTTCAAAAGAACAAAAAAAAATTTAATTAATTTTTTTTTTTTTTATATATATATAGAAAAAAAGGAATAACAATAAAATTTAGATATATATTAAAAAAAATAGAATAAATAAAATATAAAAATATAATATAAATATAAATATATGGATATGTATTAACAAAATAGATAACTAAAATCTGTACTAATCAAACAAATAAAATAAAAATATATATAGGTATCAACAACCAAATAAATATAAATAAATAAATATAAATAAATAAATATAAATATGTACTATTAAAACAAAATATGTATATAATTTTCTATGGAAGTAATTATCTGAACTAAAAGTTTTAAAGACAATAACTGAGTTTCTAAACAAGAATATGTATGATAATTTATCCTTTTAATCGGTTTGGTATGAAGGCAATGAAGCGGTTAGAGGAATGGTTATCACTAATTTAAGAAACATTTTGTGTAATATGTATGATACGCAAATCAAAACTTAAGAAAAATAAAATGAAAATTATATAGGTCCCCCTCATACAATCATAATTCATAATCATATTGAAAATGTGTTATGAGTGGTTCCAAAAATGACCTTCGATACTACAGACCCTGTGACTATGACAATACAATTGCACAGGCGGCTACCGATCCGTCATAGACTGAAACTGAACAAAACAATTAAACAAAAGAAATTCAACAATGCGGAAATTGACGCAATACAATTAGGCAACTTAACCATAAATTTTCTAAGTTAGTGCTATCTCTTTCCAAAGGTATTGATCGAGATAATCGCCTCTCCAGAGCAGAGCTTTCAGAAGTGTAGTACAACCTCACCAATATTTAATGGTTTAAGGGCTACTGACTCAACTTAGGTTCCAACCTCGGGATTAGCGATCATATCGTTAGACTATTCAATCAAAACTAGTGGTCTATTAAATTGGGCGCCATTTGTAACAACAGCTATAGGGACCAGTGAGGTTTCCGGCAAGCTCTTTTAACCCGGTGTGCATCTCTCAGTAGGTTCCAACCCTCTCACTGGGTACGCTGTCCACAAAAAAAAATTACATTACAACTACAATAATCCAACACGTATCACACGCTCACACAAAAACATTTACCTTTTTTTCCAGGCTAGTATTGTGCCTAGATTGCCCTCCCATCCATGTCACAGTAATAGTACCTAATAAAATTGATACTGCAACCCCAAAAAAAAATAAACCAATTCCCTCTTCCAACTTTACATTGCCTTCATACCATTACCTTTTCTAATTAATGCCAATACATATTGCTAAGTTTTCCTTCAGACGTTATAAATGTTCATCTTTATTTTATCAAAAAAGAAATTTAAATTTTAACAATATTTTTTATTTACTTTGACTAATTTTATATAAAACAATATAACTCTATTTAAATTAACAGAAATAACAATTTAACTAATAATTACCGCGAATACAAACAAAAATTTAAAATAGACCTATTAGTTCAAGATTTCCTAAATACTCAAAATCTAACCTGAAGGAGCTCCCTTAGGCAAATATTTGCGCCAACAAACTATTTTGCGCGATAAAAAACATTAACCTACTTGAACTAATATTCCTGTTTAGCTTTTTGTTATTTTTTTACTTCCGGTTACTAAACCAAGGAATTATCTACACTTAGCACCGCCCTCTGTTGGGACGTAGGTTACGAAAAATCTAAAAAAAAACATATATATTCTAAGGAAGTTTTAGGCGTTTTTTTTATAACTCGCGACAAAAAAATTTTGTGACAGTATTTTTTTTATACAGTGAAACGAACAATAAAATTTAAGCTTAATAATTACAAAAAAAATAATAATATAAACAGATGAAATAAATAAATAACTAATTAATAAATGATAAATGAAATAAATAACAAATTATTAAAACTATGCTCACGAATACACATTTTTTTTTTTTAATACTAGTATTTTTTTGTTTTTAGCTTTTCTTTTGTTCTTTCATAGATTTTGTTTAAATGTTTTTTTGGTTTTGTATGAACTTTTTTGCGTCTTGTGTCTTATTTAAACATAATGGAAAAAAAATTTTTAAATAAAATAAAACTCGTTACCTGGCTAATATTTGTGCAAGTGGATTATAAATAAATCAATGAATTCTTAATCCTTTTCATCCAGGACACTTTATGCAATCACATTTGTTTATTAGCCAGCTGAAAAATTGGTTATAGGAATAATAAGTCCCTTATCCCAAATAAAACAAAGCTTATTAACTCTTACGTTTTTTTCCACTTGCACTTGATTTCCTTTGAGTTAAAACACAAAACCTTTTCCTCGATTAAAAGGGTCTTTTCAGCCAGATTTCTAAATACTAAGGACCTTTCCAAAAAAAATAAAAAATATACTTCTCTACACTCTAATTATATTAATCCTTTTACCTTATGAATGTTATCCTTTTGATTATTATTATTATCCTTTGGCTTATTACAGATTCTATTTTCACAATGAAAACTTATTCCCACACTTTAACTTTATAATTTTAGTTTTATTTTCAAACTTCACTCTCCGACAGACACAATACTTCTGATCATCTGACAATTTTCGTTTCGCTATCTTCGTCATGAATCTTCCAATTTTCCTTTCCAATTCCATAGACTTTTCCAGAATTTTCCCTAAACTATTCCCGCCTTTACTCCATATTTTTTTATCTTAATTTTTCTAGAACTTTCTATTTTGCCTCCAATTCTTCATATTTTTTTTGCACATTAACTGATTTATTTCCATTTTCTTCGAGAAATATTTCTAAAAAAAAAATTTTTTTTTTTTTTGTTTTATGGAAGAAATTTTCATTTGCATGATTTTTGAATTTTTCCTATTTAATCCTACTTACTCATATTTTTCTTTCTCCTTCCCTATATGCAAAATTTCAACTTGGGGTTTTTCACTTATCAGGCGATCAACATTTTTAGCAAGATTGTTTATTTTCATTCATAATATAAAATTTTAAATAAACTGTACTTGCATGATAAGTTTTTAACTGATCTTGCATGAAAAATACATCTCTGCCTTTTATGTTGCCAGCACACATTATTCTTAATACTAATACTAGCAATACCGTATAGACAGCTGTATCATGCGTACTATGTTTACAGAACACATTTACATCTGACAATACAAAAAAAAAACAAAACAAAACAAAGCAGAATAAGAAAAAAGACAGTAAGAAACTAGTGAACAAATATTATTGACAATAAAGAAAATATAATAATAATTAATTAAGTGACAATAAAAAAAAAATTTAAGTGGATTCTAAACGTAAGAAATGTATTAAGAGGAGTCTCGACGTGGTGAAAAGAGAAAAAAAAACAAAAACAATGCAAAAGCAAAAAAATATTCAACCCTTAAATTCACCCATGAACAAAACAATTAATGTTAAAATGAAATACAACTTTTACTTATTATTACAAACAAAAGTAAATATAAAGATTAATAAAAAGAAACTGAAATGGTTGTATGATTTCATTTGTGGTGTGCCGGTATTTATTGTTCAGCCGCAACACAGTTCGGCCTATTATGAAACCAAAACATCCTCGATTTCGACGTCATCATCTGAAGTTTCATCCAGGTCGGGGTCACTATGACAGAATGGTTTCATTTTATCAGCTGAGTACACTTGGACTCCGGGTACGTCTTCTATAAGGGCCCTCGAAATTTCGGCTCTAGTTTACGGGAATCTCCGGTAGCTGGCGCCTCGTTTTGAATTACAACAATATCATTTTCTGCATACTGCTTCGGGGTGGTGTGTTTTGCATTAAAACGTTTTTCCCATTTCTCTCTCTCTCTTTTTGAATATTCTCCACGGTGATGAATCTTCATCGATATCGTCGTGAATGGCTGCTACTAGATAGTTTTGGGCAATATCCCTCAACTTGAAATAAAACACTAATTCATTAGGTGAATATCCAGTTGTAAAATTTTTCTGGGAATTTACGGTCCACTGGAGCTCTCGTAGAGTCAGATCCCAGTCCTTCGGATTCTCAACACTTGTACGGAGAATTGTCTGATTAGCACGTTCCACTTGCCCATTGGCTCTCGGTGTTCGAACAGCTGTTTTGATGTGTTTAATTGAATTTTGAACACAAAAATCTTAAAAAGTTTTTGAGGAAAACGCAGTACCTCGATCAGTGATGTTACGTTTCGGAAGGCCAAAATATGATGTCATCTCGTTTAAGGTGCTGATAACGGGTAACGTTTTCGTACTACGCACGGCTTTAACTACCAAGTTCTTACTGAATGAATCTGATAAGTCAAGAACGTAACATTGACCTCGTTTACTTTTTGTGTATGGTCCCAAATGGTACATGTACTGTTTGGAAAAGAACTGGGTCAACTTCGTCATAATGTAAACGGCTGATTTTCCGCCACGAGTTTTAATATAGCAGCAATTGATACAGCTATCAATGTATTCCTTAGTGTATTTCCTGATTTTAGGGAACCAAAACTTTTGTCGAATTCTTTGGATCGTCTTCTCCAAACCAAAATGTCCCATGTCATCGTATGCAAACTTCACAATGCTCCAGCGGATGTTCTTAGGTACCACCAGCTTAGGACCATCTTTATCTTTGTGGTAAAGTCTATGGTTTCGCAAACAGTAATCCATTTTAATTTGTTTACTTTGCTCTGTTTAATATCTCCTCGGAGAACGAAAATGATCTCTTGCAGTTTTTCATCGGCCAATTGCATCGTTACGACCTAGTCATCTACTTCGGTCGTAATTCTCATTATAAAATCTGGTTCGACTTTGACAGGTGGCATATCGGGAGCTCTGCTTAAAGCATCTACATGCAACATTCGACGGCGGTCACGGTGAATGAGAGTAAAATCGTATTCCTGAAGTCGCATCCTCCACCTAGCGATATTCGGTTTAAGTTCCTTGTTGGTGCTTACTTTCGCAACAGCAAAACAATCTGTTACCAAACGGAATAGCTTGCCAAGCAGATAAACACGAAAATGATCAAGCACTTCCACTACCGCCAAGGCTTCAAGTTCGTAGCTATGGTAACGATTTTCAGTATCCGATAAAATAAAACACAGGCTTCAACGCCCGGTTATTGGTAGATTGTAACAAAATCCCAGCAATACCCAAGCTGCTGGCATCGGTGTGGACCTCATGTGGACCTATTGTAAAGCGCAAGTACCGGTTGTTTTGTAAGTATTTCGATAAGTTTGTTGATCGGAACCCCATACAAAAACATTATTGGTTTTTCTGAACAGCATAGTGATTGGCTTAGTTATCAAGGAGTAATCTTGGACAAATTTTCTCACCTTAGTAATATTAGTCGGCACAGGTAAGTTTTTTATAGCCCTTGTTTTACCATCACTTGGTCGGATACCGTTCTCATCGATTGAGTGTCCCAAATAGGATATATTCGTTGCCAGGAAAATACATTTATCGAATCGAAGCGTAAGGCCGCTGTGGGTTAAAATCTTTAAAAATCGATCAAGGCGCGAAAGACCCTCTTTTACGGATTTGCTTGGTATAACTACATCGTCCAAGTACCCTAAAACTTCACCGCGGCCCATTTTTAAAATTAATTTATCCATGATGGTCTGAAAAACGGCTGAGGTATTAACAAGTCCGAATGGCATACGATTGTAATCGAAATGTCCGTCGTGTGTAACGAATGCATTATATTTTTTGGAATTTTCGTGAACTTCAATTTGGTGATATCCCATTCGAAAATCGAGTGTGGTGAAATATTTGTTGTTGGCCAAGTTAGCGAATTGTTCCTCCATAATAAGCATAGGATATGGCATTTTATGGTTATTGAGTTAAGTTGACAGTAGTCGACACACATACAGTGTTAATCATTGCTCTTGGCCACTAAGACCACGGGTGAGGCATAAGGCGATTCTGACGGACGTATTATATCGTGTTGAAGGAGGTCGTTTGTTATATCGGTTAAAATGGTGCGTTTGGCAAATGGAACTAAATACGGTTTCATTTGAATTGGTGTGTTGGAGTTTAAACATATTTCTAATTTAGCTACGTTACACTTACCAAGTTCAGATGTATTTTCAGCTTCCTGAGTACGGCTTTAAGTTGTTGCACTGCAGATGGTGGTAAGACAGATGAAAATTTTACGCCTTTTACTTTTTCCAATCGGCACGCATCGTTTTCTATAATAAGTTGTTTACCTTTTCCACAAAGTATGTCACTACCCAGTAGAATGTTTTCGCTTATAAAATTATCCTCTACAATGAGCAAATTTACTACAACGTTATTACATTCAATTTCTATACTTGTCTTTATTCGTCCAGTACATTCATACTGCCCTCTAGCAAAACCTTCAAGCAAGACGCTTGTACTCTCGATGTTACCTACTATAGCAGTGAAGGATTTACGTATCAACGATCGGTTACTACCAGGGTCAACAAAAGAAACTGTCGTGTGTCCATTTACCTTTACTTCTTTAATAATTATATTACTTTTTTGTATTTCAGCGTTTGTTGCGTCGATTTTATTTACGGTTGTTTTTGGTCCCAATTTTTCAGGGCAATTCACGGTGGTGTGTGTTGTACGTTTGCACTTATTACAGCGGGGATTACGTTGCGGTTTGGGGCATTTTATGGAATTGTGACCTACTTTAAAACAATTATAAAATATAACGTTGTTATCATTTTTAATTTCAGTAATTTTCTTATTTATTGGTGTTGAGGTCGCCAGCGTAGGGAACATTTTCTTTGGCATGTTAATGACCTGTTTAACATCATTATAATTGCAATAGATAATTATATCCTTTAATAAATCGTTGCATGTCAAGTAGTTATTTGATATTTTCCTTTTAAGGTCGACATCATTGATGCCATTTATTATATGACATATTATTGCATACTCAGAAAGATATGCCTTAGATCCTATAGCCACCATTTTATAAAAATGATCCTGCGATGATTCATTGTTTAGACGTTTAGTGTTTGAAAGTGATGACTATAAAGGTTAAATTAGAGATATAGAAGAAAACGCAGAAAAGTTGCCGGACCTTAAAGTGGAAAATAGTATGATATTTAAGAAGACATGCTTCCACCAAGAATTAGAGTATGAATGCCAATGGAAGCTGTGAATTCCGGAGAATATAATCGAAAAAGCTCATGCTCCTAATACAGTAGCCCACGGAGGTGTCTTAAAAACATTAGAAAGAATAAAACGCCTTTTTTACTGGCCAAAAATGACCAGTCAGATAAAAAAAACTACGTAGCGATATTCGGTTTAAGTTCTTTGTTGGTGCTTACTTTCGCAACAGCAAAACAATCTGTTACCAAACGGAATAGCTTGCCAAGCAGATAAACACGAAAATGATCAAGCACTTCCACTACCGCCAAGGCTTCAAGTTCGTAGCTATGGTAACGATTTTCAGTATCCGATAAAATAAAACACAGGCTTCAACTCCCGGTTATTGGTAGATTGTAACAAAATCCCAGCAAGACCCAAGCTGCTGGCATCGGTGTGGACCTCATGTGGACCTATTGTAAAGCGCAAGTACCGGTTGTTTTGTAAGTATTTCGATAAGTTTGTTGATTGGAACCCCATACAAAAACATTATTGGTTTTTCTGAACAGCATAGTGATTGGCTTAGTTATCAAGGAGTAATCTTGGACAAATTTTCTCACCTTAGTAATATTAGTCGGCACAGGTAAGTTTTTTATAGCCCTTGTTTTACCATCACTTGGTCGGATACCGTTCTCATCGATTGAGTGTCCCAAATAGGATATATTCGTTGCCAGGAAAATACATTTATCGAATCGAAGCGTAAGGCCGCTGTGGGTTAAAATCTTTAAAAATCGATCAAGGCGCGAAAGACCCTCTTTTACGGATTTGCTTGGTATAACTACATCGTCCAAGTACCCTAAAACTTCACCGCGGCCCATTTTTAAAATTAATTTATCCATGATGGTCTGAAAAACGGCTGAGGTATTAACAAGTCCGAATGGCATACGATTGTAATCGAAATGTCCGTCGTGTGTAACGAATGCATTATATTTTTTGGAATTTTCGTGAACTTCAATTTGGTGATATCCCATTCGAAAATCGAGTGTGGTGAAATATTTGTTGTTGGCCAAGTTAGCGAATTGTTCCTCCATAATAAGCATAGGATATGGCATTTTATGGTTATTGAGTTAAGTTGACAGTAGTCGACACACATACAGTGTTAATCATTGCTCTTGGCCACTAAGACCACGGGTGAGGCATAAGGCGATTCTGACGGACGTATTATATCGTGTTGAAGGAGGTCGTTTGTTATATCGGTTAAAATGGTGCGTTTGGCAAATGGAACTAAATACGGTTTCATTTGAATTGGTGTGTTGGAGTTTAAACATATTTCTAATTTAGCTACGTTACACTTACCAAGTTCAGATGTATTTTCAGCTTCCTGAGTACGGCTTTAAGTTGTTGCACTGCAGATGGTGGTAAGACAGATGAAAATTTTACGCCTTTTACTTTTTCCAATCGGCACGCACCGTTTTCTATAATAAGTTGTTTACCTTTTCCACAAAGTATGTCACTACCCAGTAGAATGTTTTCGCTTATAAAATTATCCTCTACAATGAGCAAATTTACTACAACGTTATTACATTCAATTTCTATACTTGTCTTTATTCGTCCAGTACATTCATACTGCCCTCTAGCAAAACCTTCAAGCAAGACGCTTGTACTCTCGATGTTACCTACTATAGCAGTGAAGGATTTACGTATCAACGATCGGTTACTACCAGGGTCAACAAAAGAAACTGTCGTGTGTCCATTTACCTTTACTTCTTTAATAATTATATTACTTTTTTGTATTTCAGCGTTTGTTGCGTCGATTTTATTTACGGTTGTTTTTGGTCCCAATTTTTCAGGGCAATTCACGGTGGTGTGTGTTGTACGTTTGCACTTATTACAGCGGGGCTTACG
This sequence comes from Phasia obesa, assembly GCA_949628195.1. NCBI lineage: Eukaryota > Metazoa > Arthropoda > Insecta > Diptera > Tachinidae > Phasia > Phasia obesa. Next base: position 109,108,038 of record OX451217.1, read on the forward strand.
TTGCGGTTTGGGGCATTTTATGGAATTGTGACCTACTTTAAAACAATTATAAAATATAACGTTGTTATCATTTTTAATTTCAGTAATTTTCTTATTTATTGGTGTTGAGGTGGCCAGCGTAGGGAACATTTTCTTTGGCATGTTAATGACCTGTTTTAACATCATTATAATTGCAATAGATAATTATATCCTTTAATAAATCGTTGCATGTCAAGTAGTTATTTGATATTTTCCTTTTAAGGTCGACATCATTGATGCCATTTATTATATGACATATTATTGCATACTCAGAAAGATATGCCTTAGATCCTATAGCCACCATTTTATAAAAATGATCCTGCGATGATTCATTGTTTAGACGTTTAGTGTTTGAAAGTGATGACTATAAAGGTTAAATTAGAGATATAGAAGAAAACGCAGAAAAGTTGCCGGACCTTAAAGTGGAAAATAGTATGATATTTAAGAAGACATGCTTCCACCAAGAATTAGAGTATGAATGCCAATGGAAGCTGTGAATTCCGGAGAATATAATCGAAAAAGCTCATGCTCCTAATACAGTAGCCCACGGAGGTGTCTTAAAAACATTAGAAAGAATAAAATGCCTTTTTTACTGGCCAAAAATGACCAGTCAGATAAAAAAAAACTACGTAGCGAATTGTCAACTTTGCAAAGAATCAAAACCCGCAAACAAAAGTCTGATGCCTGGGATAGGATCAGAAGTGATCACCGACCGGCCTTTCCAAAAGCTATATATAGATTTTCCCGAGGTCTAAAAAAAGGAACTGTTATATATTTATTGTAGTTGATCACTTTACTAAGTTTACTTTTTTAAAGGCAATGAAAGAATGAACAACGGCCAACGTATTACAGTTTCTTATTAACGAGATATTCCTTAAATTTGGTGTACCAGAGATAATCCATAGTGATAATGGAGCCCAGTTTATTTCTCAAGCTTTTGGTGATATACTGAGGCTTATAAAAACCACCATATTAAAACAGCTGTTTACTCTCCCCAATCAAATGCGTCTGAGAGAGTAAATCAGTCTGTACTAGCAGCAATAAGAACTTATCTAAATAAAGACCACAGAGATTGGGACCTCTACTTATCTGAGATCGAATGCACCTTGAGGACATCCATCCATTCGGCAACGGGTGTCACCCCGTCCTTAGCTCTTTTTGGCTATCATAGATTTACAAGCGGGTCGGACTTAAACTAGCCCCTAAGTTGTTGTCGTTTTCTGACCATGAGCTAATAAGAGAGAAAATTAAGAATAATATTCATAATGCGTATAAAAAATCAGCCAATAGGTACAACAAGCGAGCTAGAATTATTAAATTTAGACCGGGGCAAGAGGTATATCGGAGAAACACAGTTTTAAGTGATTTCAAAAATAATATAAACTCAAAGTTTTGTAAAAAGTTTTTAAAATGCCGGATTGTTAAACCGGTAGGAAACAACATGTACGAGTTTATTATTATTTTTTTGTGTAGTGAAATGCCTCGTGACCTAAATGTGCAGGATACTAGAAAAAAAATGAAAACTCCAAGTAATTTTAATCTTAAAGCAAACCAAATTAGTTTCTTCCCTAAATTTGATTACTAAAGCTTGACCAATCATATGCCTGATGAGAGACTGCAAAGTTAACAAAATAATAAAGTAAACGTTATTAACGCACCCGTCATTAATATTGTAGATTTTTCTTTTTTAAATACATACACACAAACATTCATACACAGTTGGGAGGGGTAATTAGCAATCCAAAGGGGAACTAGAAAATATAGATAGGCCCGGCTGAGGAGACATCAGGGCGTGAGAAGTCCCCACGTTTAAATCATGAGCCCAAGAACACCTTTAGTTAAAATCCACTGTTGACAAATCGGCGGTTTTCCCGCTAGATCTGGTGGTTTTTTACTATTAGAAACAGGAAATTTTGAATAAAAACCGCTAAGTGGGTTTTTTAGCTGTGAAACTTTTTAGTTAGCGGTTTTCTAGCGTTTTAAGGCTTTAATAAATACGATATTTCAATCATTAAATATCTGCAATAAGTATTTGTTTGTTATAAATTAAGTACTGGACTTATGTACATTGCCAGGGTAAAAGTTTCAGTACAAGACGAAACTAAATTTCATGTTTTCTGTTGTACCAAACGATATCTTGAGGTCAACTACAAAATATACTTTATTTCATGTTGAACATATTTAATTAGGGACTCTTAAAGACTGAAAACTTGCATAAATTAGTTGTCCAACTTTAACCTCGATTATCCTAAAACTATACTTTTAAAGTAGAAACTTCAAAACGCCATAACTTCGTCAATTTCTGAGATTTTTGCCTGCTTTTTATTTGCGTTCACACCAGAATTTTGTGCTTTATCGAAATACATCGAAAACTAAATCTTGGCACGTGGCAACATAAGGTTCCTTTTGTCAGCTTGCGGCACATACATATATCTACATAAGTAAAATTAAAAAATATATTTACTAGCTGTTCCCACCACTTCGTCAGCGTCCTTAAAATATTTTTGATTTTGCTCTGAAAGTAATCCACATCAAAATCTACTATATAACTATAACTACTTTTTCTCTATTTGCATTTATAAGGGAAAAAAGTATTCTATATTTGATCCAAAGTAATAAGATGTTCCTTAAAATTTTATTAAAATTCCATAAAATTTTATTAAAATTCATACAGTAGTTTTTACGTGAAGTGAACGCAGACAGACTTACATACAGAAAGTTACTGTCTTATAGATATACATACATAATCATTAAATATGGACACAAATTTAGAAAAGAATGGAAATCTAAACCAAAATTAAGAGATAGGATAATTAAGTTAATTTCTATATGAACATCGGCGACGTTGGTTGTGACGAGAAAATCTCTTAAAAATTTAGCGCAAAAATCGGCCCATGTAACAAATATTTCTACCGTGGAATCGATCCAGTATTTTGCAGGCCCTCATAACTTCTGCTGTACTGCAAACAACAAAATTTGGTCATCCCAATCATAGGCTTGCTTAAGATTGTTAATTCGTTTAATAAACTGTTGAGAGTTTAAAGAAATTTGCTCGGATGGATTAAATTCTGGCAACACAGCAACTATCTCACGCACATTATTATACGGGTTATACGAAGAATATTGGGTAAAATGTATCGGCAGTGGTGCAACAGCCATGCTGTTCAACGGATGAAACGTAGGTGCCATATAAGCATTCGTAGCCGCTGGGTAACATGCTTGTGTACCCGTAGTATATCTAGTCGGATTATACGGTTGTGCTTTTGTAGCATATGTTGTCGTATTATACGGCGTAAAATAAACACTTGTTGTTGGAAAAACGGTTGATTCCATACAATTCGTTGTGCCTGTTTGAACAGGTAACGAGTGATTTTTTAAGAGCTTGAGAAATTTTTTTTAAAAAAAAACGCATAAAGTTTGCAAAATCTCATCGGTTCTTTATTTGAAACGTTAGATTGGTCCATGACATTTACTTTTTGAAGATAATTTCATTTAAATGTTGACCGCGGCTGCGTCTTAGGTGGTCCATTCGGAAAGTCCAATTTTGGGCAACTTTTTCGAGCATTTCGGCCGGAATAGCCCGAATTTCTTCGGAAATGTTGTCTTCCAAAGCTGGAATAGTTGCTGGCTTATTTCTGTAGACTTTAGACTTGACGTAGCCCCAGAATGTTGACGTAGCCCAGTAGAATGTTTTCGCTTATAAAATTATCCTCTACAATGAGCAAATTTACTACAACGTTATTACATTCAATTTCTATACTTGTCTTTATTCGTCCAGTACATTCATACTGCCCTCTAGCAAAACCTTCAAGCAAGACGCTTGTACTCTCGATGTTACCTACTATAGCAGTGAAGGATTTACGTATCAACGATCGGTTACTACCAGGGTCAACAAAAGAAACTGTCGTGTGTCCATTTACCTTTACTTCTTTAATAATTATATTACTTTTTTGTATTTCAGCGTTTGTTGCGTCGATTTTATTTACGGTTGTTTTTGGTCCCAATTTTTCAGGGCAATTCACGGTGGTGTGTGTTGTACGTTTGCACTTATTACAGCGGGGCTTACGTTGCGGTTTGGGGCATTTTATGGAATTGTGACCTACTTTAAAACAATTATAAAATATAACGTTGTTATCATTTTTAATTTCAGTAATTTTCTTATTTATTGGTGTTGAGGTGGCCAGCGTAGGGAACATTTTCTTTGGCATGTTAATGACCTGTTTAACATCATTATAATTGCAATAGATAATTATATCCTTTAATAAATCGTTGCATGTCAAGTAGTTATTTGATATTTTCCTTTTAAGGTCGACATCATTGATGCCATTTATTATATGACATATTATTGCATACTCAGAAAGATATGCCTTAGATCCTATAGCCACCATTTTATAAAAATGATCCTGCGATGATTCATTGTTTAGACGTTTAGTGTTTGAAAGTGATGACTATAAAGGTTAAATTAGAGATATAGAAGAAAACGCAGAAAAGTTGCCGGACCTTAAAGTGGAAAATAGTATGATATTTAAGAAGAGATGCTTCCACCAAGAATTAGAGTATGAATGCCAATGGAAGCTGTGAATTCCGGAGAATATAATCGAAAAAGCTCATGCTCCTAATACAGTAGCCCACGGAGGTGTCTTAAAAACATTAGAAAGAATAAAACGCCTTTTTTACTGGCCAAAAATGACCAGTCAGATAAAAAAAACTACGTAGCGAATTGTCAACTTTGCAAAGAATCAAAACCCGCAAACAAAAGTCTGATGCCTGGGATAGGATCAGAAGTGATCACCGACCGGCCTTTCCAAAAGCTATATATAGATTTTCCCGAGGTCTAAAAAAAGGAACTGTTATATATTTATTGTAGTTGATCACTTTACTAAGTTTACTTTTTTAAAGGCAATGAAAGAATGAACAACGGCCAACGTATTACAGTTTCTTATTAACGAGATATTCCTTAAATTTGGTGTACTAGAGATAATCCATAGTGATAATGGAGCCCAGTTTATTTCTCAAGCTTTTGGTGATATACTGAGGCTTATAAAAACCACCATATTAAAACAGCTGTTTACTCTCCCCAATCAAATGCGTCTGAGAGAGTAAATCAGTCTGTACTAGCAGCAATAAGAACTTATCTAAATAAAGACCACAGAGATTGGGACCTCTACTTATCTGAGATCGAATGCACCTTGAGGACATCCATCCATTCGGCAACGGGTGTCACCCCGTCCTTAGCTCTTTTTGGCTATCATAGATTTACAAGCGGGTCGGACTTAAACTAGCCCCTAAGTTGTTGTCGTTTTCTGACCATGAGCTAATAAGAGAGAAAATTAAGAATAATATTCATAATGCGTATAAAAAATCAGCCAATAGGTACAACAAGCGAGCTAGAATTATTAAATTTAGACCGGGGCAAGAGGTATATCGGAGAAACACAGTTTTAAGTGATTTCAAAAATAATATAAACTCAAAGTTTTGTAAAAAGTTTTTAAAATGCCGGATTGTTAAACCGGTAGGAAACAACATGTACGAGTTTATTATTATTTTTTTGTGTAGTGAAATGCCTCGTGACCTAAATGTGCAGGATACTAGAAAAAAAATGAAAACTCCAAGTAATTTTAATCTTAAAGCAAACCAAATTAGTTTCTTCCCTAAATTTGATTACTAAAGCTTGACCAATCATATGCCTGATGAGAGACTGCAAAGTTAACAAAATAATAAAGTAAACGTTATTAACGCACCCGTCATTAATATTGTAGATTTTTCTTTTTTAAATACATACACACAAACATTCATACACAGTTGGGAGGGGTAATTAGCAATCCAAAGGGGAACTAGAAAATATAGATAGGCCCGGCTGAGGAGACATCAGGGCGTGAGAAGTCCCCACGTTTAAATCATGAGCCCAAGAACACCTTTAGTTAAAATCCACTGTTGACAAATCGGCGGTTTTCCCGCTAGATCTGGTGGTTTTTTACTATTAGAAACAGGAAATTTTGAATAAAAACCGCTAAGTGGGTTTTTTAGCTGTGAAACTTTTTAGTTAGCGGTTTTCTAGCGTTTTAAGGCTTTAATAAATACGATATTTCAATCATTAAATATCTGCAATAAGTATTTGTTTGTTATAAATTAAGTACTGGACTTATGTACATTGCCAGGGTAAAAGTTTCAGTACAAGACGAAACTAAATTTCATGTTTTCTGTTGTACCAAACGATATCTTGAGGTCAACTACAAAATATACTTTATTTCATGTTGAACATATTTAATTAGGGACTCTTAAAGACTGAAAACTTGCATAAATTAGTTGTCCAACTTTAACCTCGATTATCCTAAAACTATACTTTTAAAGTAGAAACTTCAAAACGCCATAACTTCGTCAATTTCTGAGATTTTTGCCTGCTTTTTATTTGCGTTCACACCAGAATTTTGTGCTTTATCGAAATACATCGAAAACTAAATCTTGGCACGTGGCAACATAAGGTTCCTTTTGTCAGCTTGCGGCTGACATTTAAACATATTTCTAATTTAGCTACGTTACACTTACCAAGTTCAGATGTATTTTCAGCTTCCTGAGTACGGCTTTAAGTTGTTGCACTGCAGATGGTGGTAAGACAGATGAAAATTTTACGCCTTTTACTTTTTCCAATCGGCACGCATCGTTTTCTATAATAAGTTGTTTACCTTTTCCACAAAGTATGTCACTACCCAGTAGAATGTTTTCGCTTATAAAATTATCCTCTACAATGAGCAAATTTACTACAACGTTATTACATTCAATTTCTATACTTGTCTTTATTCGTCCAGTACATTCATACTGCCCTCTAGCAAAACCTTCAAGCAAGACGCTTGTACTCTCGATGTTACCTACTATAGCAGTGAAGGATTTACGTATCAACGATCGGTTACTACCAGGGTCAACAAAAGAAACTGTCGTGTGTCCATTTACCTTTACTTCTTTAATAATTATATTACTTTTTTGTATTTCAGCGTTTGTTGCGTCGATTTTATTTACGGTTGTTTTTGGTCCCAATTTTTCAGGGCAATTCACGGTGGTGTGTGTTGTACGTTTGCACTTATTACAGCGGGGCTTACGTTGCGGTTTGGGGCATTTTATGGAATTGTGACCTACTTTAAAACAATTATAAAATATAACGTTGTTATCATTTTTAATTTCAGTAATTTTCTTATTTATTGGTGTTGAGGTCGCCAGCGTAGGGAACATTTTCTTTGGCATGTTAATGACCTGTTTAACATCATTATAATTGCAATAGATAATTATATCCTTTAATAAATCGTTGCATGTCAAGTAGTTATTTGATATTTTCCTTTTAAGGTCGACATCATTGATGCCATTTATTATATGACATATTATTGCATACTCAGAAAGATATGCCTTAGATCCTATAGCCACCATTTTATAAAAATGATCCTGCGATGATTCATTGTTTAGACGTTTAGTGTTTGAAAGTGATGACTATAAAGGTTAAATTAGAGATATAGAAGAAAACGCAGAAAAGTTGCCGGACCTTAAAGTGGAAAATAGTATGATATTTAAGAAGACATGCTTCCACCAAGAATTAGAGTATGAATGCCAATGGAAGCTGTGAATTCCGGAGAATATAATCGAAAAAGCTCATGCTCCTAATACAGTAGCCCACGGAGGTGTCTTAAAAACATTAGAAAGAATAAAACGCCTTTTTTACTGGCCAAAAATGACCAGTCAGATAAAAAAAACTACGTAGCGATATTCGGTTTAAGTTCTTTGTTGGTGCTTACTTTCGCAACAGCAAAACAATCTGTTACCAAACGGAATAGCTTGCCAAGCAGAAAATGATCAAGCACTTCCACTACCGCCAAGGCTTCAAGTTCGTAGCTATGGTAACGATTTTCAGTATCCGATAAAATAAAACACAGGCTTCAACTCCCGGTTATTGGTAGATTGTAACAAAATCCCAGCAAGACCCAAGCTGCTGGCATCGGTGTGGACCTCATGTGGACCTATTGTAAAGCGCAAGTACCGGTTGTTTTGTAAGTATTTCGATAAGTTTGTTGATTGGAACCCCATACAAAAACATTATTGGTTTTTCTGAACAGCATAGTGATTGGCTTAGTTATCAAGGAGTAATCTTGGACAAATTTTCTCACCTTAGTAATATTAGTCGGCACAGGTAAGTTTTTTATAGCCCTTGTTTTACCATCACTTGGTCGGATACCGTTCTCATCGATTGAGTGTCCCAAATAGGATATATTCGTTGCCAGGAAAATACATTTATCGAATCGAAGCGTAAGGCCGCTGTGGGTTAAAATCTTTAAAAATCGATCAAGGCGCGAAAGACCCTCTTTTACGGATTTGCTTGGTATAACTACATCGTCCAAGTACCCTAAAACTTCACCGCGGCCCATTTTTAAAATTAATTTATCCATGATGGTCTGAAAAACGGCTGAGGTATTAACAAGTCTGAATGGCATACGATTGTAATCGAAATGTCCGTCGTGTGTAACGAATGCATTATATTTTTTGGAATTTTCGTGAACTTCAATTTGGTGATATCCCATTCGAAAATCGAGTGTGGTGAAATATTTGTTGTTGGCCAAGTTAGCGAATTGTTCCTCCATAATAAGCATAGGATATGGCATTTTATGGTTATTGAGTTAAGTTGACAGTAGTCGACACACATACAGTGTTAATCATTGCTCTTGGCCACTAAGACCACGGGTGAGGCATAAGGCGATTCTGACGGACGTATTATATCGTGTTGAAGGAGGTCGTTTGTTATATCGGTTAAAATGGTGCGTTTGGCAAATGGAACTAAATACGGTTTCATTTGAATTGGTGTGTTGGAGTTTAAACATATTTCTAATTTAGCTACGTTACACTTACCAAGTTCAGATGTATTTTCAGCTTCCTGAGTACGGCTTTAAGTTGTTGCACTGCAGATGGTGGTAAGACAGATGAAAATTTTACGCCTTTTACTTTTTCCAATCGGCACGCACCGTTTTCTATAATAAGTTGTTTACCTTTTCCACAAAGTATGTCACTACCCAGTAGAATGTTTTCGCTTATAAAATTATCCTCTACAATGAGCAAATTTACTACAACGTTATTACATTCAATTTCTATACTTGTCTTTATTCGTCCAGTACATTCATACTGCCCTCTAGCAAAACCTTCAAGCAAGACGCTTGTACTCTCGATGTTACCTACTATAGCAGTGAAGGATTTACGTATCAACGATCGGTTACTACAAGGGTCAACAAAAGAAACTGTCGTGTGTCCATTTACCTTTACTTCTTTAATAATTATATTACTTTTTTGTATTTCAGCGTTTGTTGCGTCGATTTTATTTACGGTTGTTTTTGGTCCCAATTTTTCAGGGCAATTCACGGTGGTGTGTGTTGTACGTTTGCACTTATTACAGCGGGGCTTACGTTGCGGTTTGGGGCATTTTATGGAATTGTGACCTACTTTAAAACAATTATAAAATATAACGTTGTTATCATTTTTAATTTCAGTAATTTTCTTATTTATTGGTGTTGAGGTGGCCAGCGTAGGGAACATTTTCTTTGGCATGTTAATGACCTGTTTAACATCATTATAATTGCAATAGATAATTATATCCTTTAATAAATCGTTGCATGTCAAGTAGTTATTTGATATTTTCCTTTTAAGGTCGACATCATTGATGCCATTTATTATATGACATATTATTGCATACTCAGAAAGATATGCCTTAGATCCTATAGCCACCATTTTATAAAAATGATCCTGCGATGATTCATTGTTTAGACGTTTAGTGTTTGAAAGTGATGACTATAAAGGTTAAATTAGAGATATAGAAGAAAACGCAGAAAAGTTGCCGGACCTTAAAGTGGAAAATAGTATGATATTTAAGAAGACATGCTTCCACCAAGAATTAGAGTATGAATGCCAATGGAAGCTGTGAATTCCGGAGAATATAATCGAAAAAGCTCATGCTCCTAATACAGTAGCCCACGGAGGTGTCTTAAAAACATTAGAAAGAATAAAACGCCTTTTTTACTGGCCAAAAATGACCAGTCAGATAAAAAAAACTACGTAGCGAATTGTCAACTTTGCAAAGAATCAAAACCCGCAAACAAAAGTCTGATGCCTGGGATAGGATCAGAAGTGATCACCGACCGGCCTTTCCAAAAGCTATATATAGATTTTCCCGAGGTCTAAAAAAAGGAACTGTTATATATTTATTGTAGTTGATCACTTTACTAAGTTTACTTTTTTAAAGGCAATGAAAGAATGAACAACGGCCAACGTATTACAGTTTCTTATTAACGAGATATTCCTTAAATTTGGTGTACCAGAGATAATCCATAGTGATAATGGAGCCCAGTTTATTTCTCAAGCTTTTGGTGATATACTGAGGCTTATAAAAACCACCATATTAAAACAGCTGTTTACTCTCCCCAATCAAATGCGTCTGAGAGAGTAAATCAGTCTGTACTAGCAGCAATAAGAACTTATCTAAATAAAGACCACAGAGATTGGGACCTCTACTTATCTGAGATCGAATGCACCTTGAGGACATCCATCCATTCGGCAACGGGTGTCACCCCGTCCTTAGCTCTTTTTGGCTATCATAGATTTACAAGCGGGTCGGACTTAAACTAGCCCCTAAGTTGTTGTCGTTTTCTGACCATGAGCTAATAAGAGAGAAAATTAAGAATAATATTCATAATGCGTATAAAAAATCAGCCAATAGGTACAACAAGCGAGCTAGAATTATTAAATTTAGACCGGGGCAAGAGGTATATCGGAGAAACACAGTTTTAAGTGATTTCAAAAATAATATAAACTCAAAGTTTTGTAAAAAGTTTTTAAAATGCCGGATTGTTAAACCGGTAGGAAACAACATGTACGAGTTTATTATTATTTTTTTGTGTAGTGAAATGCCTCGTGACCTAAATGTGCAGGATACTAGAAAAAAAATGAAAACTCCAAGTAATTTTAATCTTAAAGCAAACCAAATTAGTTTCTTCCCTAAATTTGATTACTAAAGCTTGACCAATCATATGCCTGATGAGAGACTGCAAAGTTAACAAAATAATAAAGTAAACGTTATTAACGCACCCGTCATTAATATTGTAGATTTTTCTTTTTTAAATACATACACACAAACATTCATACACAGTTGGGAGGGGTAATTAGCAATCCAAAGGGGAACTAGAAAATATAGATAGGCCCGGCTGAGGAGACATCAGGGCGTGAGAAGTCCCCACGTTTAAATCATGAGCCCAAGAACACCTTTAGTTAAAATCCACTGTTGACAAATCGGCGGTTTTCCCGCTAGATCTGGTGGTTTTTTACTATTAGAAACAGGAAATTTTGAATAAAAACCGCTAAGTGGGTTTTTTAGCTGTGAAACTTTTTAGTTAGCGGTTTTCTAGCGTTTTAAGGCTTTAATAAATACGATATTTCAATCATTAAATATCTGCAATAAGTATTTGTTTGTTATAAATTAAGTACTGGACTTATGTACATTGCCAGGGTAAAAGTTTCAGTACAAGACGAAACTAAATTTCATGTTTTCTGTTGTACCAAACGATATCTTGAGGTCAACTACAAAATATACTTTATTTCATGTTGAACATATTTAATTAGGGACTCTTAAAGACTGAAAACTTGCATAAATTAGTTGTCCAACTTTAACCTCGATTATCCTAAAACTATACTTTTAAAGTAGAAACTTCAAAACGCCATAACTTCGTCAATTTCTGAGATTTTTGCCTGCTTTTTATTTGCGTTCACACCAGAATTTTGTGCTTTATCGAAATACATCGAAAACTAAATCTTGGCACGTGGCAACATAAGGTTCCTTTTGTCAGCTTGCGGCACATACATATATCTACATAAGTAAAATTAAAAAATATATTTACTAGCTGTTCCCACCACTTCGTCAGCGTCCTTAAAATATTTTTGATTTTGCTCTGAAAGTAATCCACATCAAAATCTACTATATAACTATAACTACTTTTTCTCTATTTGCATTTATAAGGGAAAAAAGTATTCTATATTTGATCCAAAGTAATAAGATGTTCCTTAAAATTTTATTAAAATTCCATAAAATTTTATTAAAATTCATACAGTAGTTTTTACGTGAAGTGAACGCAGACAGACTTACATACAGAAAGTTACTGTCTTATAGATATACATACATAATCATTAAATATGGACACAAATTTAGAAAAGAATGGAAATCTAAACCAAAATTAAGAGATAGGATAATTAAGTTAATTTCTATATGAACATCGGCGACGTTGGTTGTGACGAGAAAATCTCTTAAAAATTTAGCGCAAAAATCGGCCCATGTAACAAATATTTCTACCGTGGAATCGATCCAGTATTTTGCAGGCCCTCATAACTTCTGCTGTACTGCAAACAACAAAATTTGGTCATCCCAATCATAGGCTTGCTTAAGATTGTTAATTCGTTTAATAAACTGTTGAGAGTTTAAAGAAATTTGCTCGGATGGATTAAATTCTGGCAACACAGCAACTATCTCACGCACATTATTATACGGGTTATACGAAGAATATTGGGTAAAATGTATCGGCAGTGGTGCAACAGCCATGCTGTTCAACGGATGAAACGTAGGTGCCATATAAGCATTCGTAGCCGCTGGGTAACATGCTTGTGTACCCGTAGTATATCTAGTCGGATTATACGGTTGTGCTTTTGTAGCATATGTTGTCGTATTATACGGCGTAAAATAAACACTTGTTGTTGGAAAAACGGTTGATTCCATACAATTCGTTGTGCCTGTTTGAACAGGTAACGAGTGATTTTTTAAGAGCTTGAGAAATTTTTTTTAAAAAAAAACGCATAAAGTTTGCAAAATCTCATCGGTTCTTTATTTGAAACGTTAGATTGGTCCATGACATTTACTTTTTGAAGATAATTTCATTTAAATGTTGACCGCGGCTGCGTCTTAGGTGGTCCATTCGGAAAGTCCAATTTTGGGCAACTTTTTCGAGCATTTCGGCCGGAATAGCCCGAATTTCTTCGGAAATGTTGTCTTCCAAAGCTGGAATAGTTGCTGGCTTATTTCTGTAGACTTTAGACTTGACGTAGCCCCACAAAAAATAGTCTAAAGGCGTCAAATCGCATGATCTTGGTGGCCAACTTACCGGTCCATTTCTTGAGATGAATTGTTCTCCGAAGTTTTCCCTCAAAATGGCCATAGAATCGCGAGCTGTGTGGCATGTAGCGCCATCTTGTTGAAACCACATGTCAACCAAGTTCAGTTGTTCCATTTTTGGCAACAAAAAGTTTGTTAGCATCGAACGATAGCGATCGCCATTCACCGTAACGTTGCGTCCAACAGCATCTTTGAAAAAATACGGTCCAATGATTCCACCAGCGTACAAACCACACCAAACAGTGCATTTTTCGGGATGCATGGGCAGTTCTTGAACGGCTTCTGGTTGCTCTTCACTCCAAATGCGGCAATTTTGCTTATTTACGTAGCCATTCAACCAGAAATGAGCCTCATCGCTGAACAAAATTTGTCACATTTGAACATTTCGAACCGAACACTGATTTTGGTAATAAAATTCAATGATTTGCAAGCGTTGCTCGTTAGTAAGTCTATTCATGATGAAATGTCAAAGCATACTGAGCATCTTTCTCTTTGCCACCATGTCTGAAATCTCACGTGATCTGTCAAATACTAATGCATGAAAATCCTAACCTCAAAAAAATCACCCATTACATGCGGCTGCTTATTTACAGTTGTAATAACGGGAGCAGTGCTCGAATTTAATGAACACTAAAATGAAAAATTAACGGTGGGCTGTGCGTTTACGTTTAAAGACGGTTGGGCAACATGTGGAATACTGCTTACGGGTGAATATGATTGCGTGAGTGTAGGTTGTGGTCCTACAGCCGAGTCAGACATTGTTACTCTTGGAGACGATACAACGTCTGGTCGGAAACTATTATCACGCAGTTCGACGAGAGATTTTTCTAAAGCGTGCACTCTCCGTAGTAGTCCTGACCTGTTACAGAACGCCCTATAATGTTTCATGGAAGTGCCATCACTATTCCAATATATGTGCCATCCTTGTTTCAAATCATCTGTTTTGTAAACCCCGTTTTTGCATTCCTTTTTCCTCTTATTTTTTGCATACCCTTTGCTGTAAATTAAATAACTTTAATGTTTAATGTCGTTTTAATGTTCATAAAAGAAAGAGGTACAAAACTGCGGTGAGTAAATTCGTATTATTTTGTCTTTATTTGTAAAATTAATCGTTTGCCTTTTTATAGAAATAAACTGAATATTTTTAAACAGTATTTTGTTCAACGCAAACCTCTTTTTATTTCTGTCAACAACATTGCTTTATTTCGCAGTTTTATTTTGTTTATATTTTTTGCCGTTTCGTACAAAATAACTGCGTGTTTGCCGCCGTGGAAAATTTCTAAAATATAAAAATTTTAAAATAGTTGTTGCACTCAACCATTATGATGGAGCATTCTCCTCGCCGGAGTCCTCGTCTACAAGGAAGCGATAATGCAGGTGCATTATCGATTCCTTGTAAGCTTCAAGATTTGCCAGAATTTAGTGGGGCAGCGGAAGATTGGTCAATATTTTATACAGCTTATTTTCAATCGAACGCAACTTATAATTATTCAAATTTTGAAAATAATCAGCGCCTACAAAAAAGCCTCAAAGGTGATGCTCGTGACTTAGTTAAATCATTGTTAATTCACCCCGACAACGTTGGTGCTGTCATCGAACAGCTTCGTACTAGATTTGGTAGACCGGAACAGCTGATTCAAAGCCAGTTGCGTCAAATAAGAGAAATACCACATATTTCGGAAAATAATTTATCAAAATTAATACCCTTTGCTACGAAGGTAAGAAATTTGACTGTTTTTCTTTAGTCTGTGGAAGGTCACCAACATATTGCCAACCCAACATTGTTGGACGAATTAATTTTAAAGCTGCCGATGAGCAAAAAATTAGATTGGGCCAAAGTTGCCGCTACTATTAAACCATATCCTACTCTTCTTAATTTTAGTAATTTTATGGATGAGCTGGCTCTTTTAATCTGTTCAATACAGGATACGGACAACAAGGAGCCAAAGCGTCGCGTCTTGCTTCACACAATCGAAAGGCAGCCACAATGCCCTTTCTGCAAAGGTCAACATAAACTTTATGATTGTCGTAGTTTCATAGACTCAACTGTTAATCAACATTGTTAAGAAGATCCGTGCCTGCTTTTCATGTCTTAATGTTGGCCATTCAACCCGTGATTGTCGTCGTAAAAAAACGTGTTTACAAAATGGTTGTCAATGAAAACACCACAAATTGCTCCATGAAGTTGCCAATGTTGCTGTGCCAGCTGTCATCCCAAATGAAGAAAGTGAACCCCAACAAAGCGTACTCAGCTGTTCATCGGCCGACAACAACAAAAAATTGTTGTTTCGTATTTTACCAGTTACTTTGTATGGTGAAAGGTGTCGTATGGATATTTATGCCCTTTTCGACGATGGATCGTCAATTACAATGTTGGATAAGGACGTTGCCGAACAGCTTGGAGTACGTGGTCAGAAAGGTAACTTAAATATACAGTGGTTTGGCGGTCGATCAGCACAGGAGTCGGTCTTTTCGTTTAACATTAAAATAAGTGGTTAGGCAAATCTAGGTGCCATTATATGCGTAATGTTTATGCCGTTTCAAACTTAAATCTGCCTATGCAAAGTTTAACAAATAAAGATTTGGAAAATAGTTTCCAGACATCGTCATCTTTTCCCGTTAAACCCTACACCAACGTTATACCTCAGCTGTTAATTGGATTAGATCACGCCCATTTAGGGTTGCCAACTAATACTCAAGTAAATTTGTCTGCAGGTCCGTTTGTCTGCAATACCTAATTGGGTTGGTTAGTGTTCGGCCCCTGTCGTACTTTGTCAACAAATCATCCCAAATGCCTTATGGCCAACATAGAAAGTGACAGCAGTCTTCATCAGCTTGTTAAGCATTTTTTCAACGTAGAAAGTATTGGTGTAAGGTCAGCCCCTCCTATTGAGTGTGATGATGACGTAAGAGCAAATGGAATTCTGCTAGAAACAACAAAACGAATTGGGGACCGATTTCAAACTGGCCTCCTATGGAAACATGATAACATAAAGCTACCAAATAGTTATCCCATGGCCCTTAGACGTTTGGAGGGGATTGAAAAAAAGATGAATCAAAACGAAAACTTTGCTGCTGCATACAAAGAGGTAATAAAGGGGTATGTAGACAAAGGCTATGTTCGTAAACTTCGTTTAGAAGAGATAGAGTTGCCAAGTGACAAAAAATGGTATTTGCCTCATTTTGGGGTAATAAATCCCAATAAACCAAAAAAGGTTCGCTTAGTATTTGATGCAGCTGCACAAGTGAATCGGATTTCTTTAAATTCTCATTTATTAAAGGGCCCTCAAGATATCGCATCGTCAACAACAATTTTATACAATTTTCGTCGTGGTAGAGTTGCCGTATGTGCTAACATACGTGAGATGTTTCACCAGATCGTTGTTCAGCCCGAAGACAGAATCAGCCAACGCCTTTTATGGCGCGGTGGAAATCAAAACAACGCTCCTGAAGAGTACGAAATGGTGGTCATGACTTTTGGAGCAGCCTGCTCTCCATGCTCAGCACGTTACGTCATGAAAGCCAATGCCACGGTATACAGCCAATCTAAGCCAAGAGCAACAGCAGCCATCTTAAATCACCATTACATTGACGACTTTGTAGACAGCTTCGAAAACGTGGAGGAGGCAGTAAATGTTTCAAAACAGGTACGTGATATTCACAAAAAGGGTGGCTTTGACTTACGAGGTTTCATTTCAAATTCCAATGAAGTCACCCTGGCATTGGGTGGTAGTACAATTTCAAAAACAATGCTAGCGGATGATGATACAGAAAAAGTGTTGGGCTTATATTGGGACTCCCTTTCTGACAATTTTAAATTTAATTTAAAGTTCCATAAGGTTGATTCATACATCATGTCTGGCTACAGAAAACCTACAAAAAGAGAGTTACTCAGTATCATCATGTCAACATTTGATCCTCACGGGTTTTTAAGTAATTTTATTGTTGGTGGAAAACTAATTTTACGCGAGGTGTGGAGGCGTGATTGTCGGTGGGACGAAGCTATCCCGGAAGACGTTTATAAATCGTGGGAGCTGTGGCGCAAACAAATGAAAAAAATTATAAATTTTCGTGTACCCAGATGCTATTTTTCAACAGGGTTGCCAAATCGTTTTGATCTTCACATTTTTGTGTACGCTAGTGAGGACGCCTTTGCTGCTGTGGCATATTGGAGGTGGATTGCTGATGATGGTAAAATATGTACTAGTTTTGTGACATCAAAAACAAAATGTGCACCTTTAAAAAGAGTAACAATTCCACGCTTAAAGCTGCATGCAGCAGTACTAAGAACCCGATTAATGCAAGCAAGTTTAGATGGTCACGAATTTACGCCTAAAAAATGTGTCTTATGGAGCGATTCCAAAACTGTTTTAAAATGGATTGCTAGTAGTCATCGTCTGTACAAGCCATATGTAGCACATCGTATTGCTGAAATTTTGGAATCCACCGAAATTAATAGCTGGAAGTGGGTGTCAACCCATGAAAACGTAGCTGATGACGCAACGAGAGCGTTTAACAACGTTGACTTTTCCTCCTCTTTCCGTTGGCTTACTGGGCCAGAGTTTCTTTTACGTAACGAAGATGAATGGTTGAACCATGATACGGCTGATGATTCAAATCATTAAGACGAGGAAGAGCTTCACCCTAAAATCTCTTTATTGGTTGTAAGTAATGCCTTTATAAATTTTAATCGTTTTTCGTCTTTTTCTAGAATAAAGAGAACAACTGCATGGGCTTTACATTTTATAAATCGATGTCGTAAAAAAGAGAGCGATGTACAATATTATGGTTTAACAGCTGGTGAACTTGAGTCAGCCGAACTATTGCTATGTTTACAGTCGCAGAAAGAACGTTTTTTAACTGATGTCCAGTGCATTAAAAATAAACAACCCTTTCCTAAAAATAGTAATTTAGTGCAGTTAACGCCTTATATTGATGAAAATGGTTTGCTGCGTGTGTATGGTAGAATTGATGCAGCCAGCTTTTTGCCTTATAGTTCAAGACGACCAATGATATTACCATATGATCATGCCTATACAACACTCGTAGTTCATCACTACCACTGCCAGATGAAACATCAGAATCACGAGGCTACAATATGTGAAATACGTAATAGGTACTGGATTCCTCAAATTAGACGCTTACTTCGGAAAGTTATTTCAAATTGCATGTTATGCAGGTACAGTAAGGCTACTCCTCGTATACCCATTATGGGTCCACTTTCTTTTGATCGGCTTGAGCCAAACGTAAGACCATTCAAATTTACAGGTCTGGACTATTTTGGTCCTTTGACTGTATCTATTGGCAGGCGTTCTGAAAAAAGATGGGTGGCACTCTTTACGTGCCTCACAATTCGAGCAATACATTTGGAAGTAGCCCATGACTTGTCAACCGACTCCTGTATTATTGCTATGAGGAATTTTATGAATCGCAGGGGTGTTCCAGTACGTTCGCGTTTCGACAACGGAAAAAATTTCGTTGGTGCCAACGAAGAGGCTAAGCGTTTCAACGAAGTTTTTGAAGCCGAACGAATTCAAAGCGAGCTGTCTGGGAAAGGTGTTGAGTAGGTTTTTAATTGCCCAATAAATCCGTCCGAGGGTGGAATATGGGAAAGAATGGTCCAGTGCGTTAAAAAAGTGCTGCGAAAAACATTAAAAGAAGTTTCGCCTAAAGAACATGTTTTGCAGTCCCTTTTAATAGAAGCAGAAAACATTGTCAATTCACGTCCATTAACGCACTTGCCAATAAGCCCAGACGAAGAAGAACCCCTCACGCCAAATCATTACCTTGTCGGTTATGGAAACCTCGCTCAAACTCCACCAGCTGATGAGGCAGATAGTAAGCTATGTAGTCTTAGAAAACAGCGGCGTGTTGCAAAGAGTCTTCGCGATAGATTTTGGAAACGTTGGGTGCTCGAGTATTTGCCAACATTAACGAGACGAGTAAAATGGTGTGAAAGAACAGCTCCATTAAATAATGGTGACATGGTATTAAATATGGTGATCCTAATATTCCCAGGAGCTAATGGCGACGTGGTATAGTAATTCGTGTGTTTGCTGGTGCTGATGGTGTGGTGCGTCGAGCTGATGTAAAAACTACGTCCGGCGTTCTACAAAGGGCTGTATCCAAGTTAGCCGTTCTAGATTTGGATGTTGGTGAAGCGGATCGCTCCACGGGGGTGGGGGTGTTGCGGAACGCCCTGTAATTTTTCATGGAAGTGCCATCACTATTCCAATATATGTGCCATCCTTGCTTCAAATCATCTGTTTTGTAAACCGCGTTTTTGCATTCCTTTTTCCTCTTATTTTTTGCATATCCTTTGCTGTAAATTAAATAACTTTAATGTTTAATGTTGTTTTAATGTTCATAAAAGAAAGAGGTGCAAAACTGTGGTGAGTAAATTCGTATTATTTTGTCTTTATTTGTAAAATTAATCGTTTGCCTTTTTATAGAAATAAACTGAATATTTTTAAACAGTATTTTGTTCAACGCAAACCTCTTTTTATTTCTGTCAACAACATGACCCATCAGTAAAACTGGAAAACTGCTCATCAGTGTAGTACTCTTCTAAACGGTCGATTAATTGTTGTTTGTCACCAGAAGTTGGTAACCCAATTTCCTTACATTGCTTTTTCAATTCATCGGCTTTTAACTTCTCAAAATTACGTCCAGGTGCCATGCTGTTCTTTTTATTTTTTTCTATTTTTAAAAAAACTCTAATTTGCTTTCCTGGTATTTAATGTCCGTTAGAAGTTTTTTTCATACGAAACGACGCCTGCATCGACAGGTTATTTTTTTCAATGATCGCAGTCACAATAGACAATATTATTTTGTGGTCAGCGTCTATTGTATTATACACACAAAACATACAATAAAAAATGTTTGCAGTTTGTTTTAAAATAATACAATCACGCACGCGTCTGTTCTTTTACGAAGTTTTAACGTTACTCTCTTCTTTTTCTTAACATCTGTGTATAAAAACTAAAAGTGGTTTTACACGACGTGTATTTGTCATATGACTTGTTACTTTTCCATGTGTAAATTCTATACACGTCGTGTAAACCCTTTCAAAAATAACATGTGTATTTTTCATGTGTACAATACATATGACATTTTTCATTTAGATCGTGTTCTATTTTGACGTGACAAAGCATCTGACATCCTGTAATGCCAACTTGATATTTTGTTATTTTATGTTTTTTGTGGTACCAAAAGCGCTAAAAATGTGGTAAAAGCACTAGGTTCTCATCTTTGCATCAGCTGTGGTTGCAAATAAAAAACTGTGTGGCGGCAAAATTATATATTGTTACGATTTTACTTTACGTTGGGTTCTTTTAATTGCAAAATAAATACACACTGTTATTACTTTTACTGTAAGTTACTTAATTTATTAACACCACTGTTCAAAAATACAGCAAACTGTTAAACACTCGTAAAATTCGACAACTGAACTCTTTGACTTCTTGATTGATACTGCCATACTACTCGCCAGCACGATTCGCTTATATAGGTGATTTAAAAGCACCAGAATGTTATATTCCAGACAGATCTGGCAGGTTCGATTGTTATTGCTCTTCTTTTCTGTTTGTGTGTTTGTTTATTTCTTTATACCTGTGTGGCTGTTTATTTGTTTATGCTTGTATTTAGGTATGTGGCTGTGTATTTAACAGAAGAGTTTTTATTTAATCTGTGTGTCTATATGCGAATGTTTGTATGAGGCGTTTCTTTCTTCCATCATTGTAAGAAAATATACCATTAATGTTGTTGTTGTTGTTCAGAGCCTATAATGAATAAATTCTTCTTTCGTAACAATATTGTAGGTTATGTCACATGTAATTACACATGTACGTTTGAGAGCAAAAACTAATACCGTATGTAAAATGGCTATTTTGACAAACACATGAAATTACATATGGGTTGTTAAACTGACAAGTCATATGACAAATACACGTCTTGTAAAACAATTTTTAAAGTGGTTTTACATGACGTGTATTTGTCATATGAATTGCCAGTTTGATAACCCATATGTAATTTCATATGTTTTTCAAAATAGGCATTTTACATACTGTTTATAATTTTTGCTTCCAACCACAGCTGATGCAAAGATGCAAACATTGTGCTTTTGCCACGCTTTTAGTGCTTTTGGTACCACAAAAAACCTAAAATAGTAAAATATAAAGTTGGCATTACAGGATGTCAGATGCTTTGTCACATCAAAATACAACACGTTCTAAATGAAAAATGTCATATGTATTATACACATGGAAAATATACATGTTATGTTTGAAAGGGTTCACACGACGTGTTTAGATTTTACACATGGAAAAGTGACATGTCATATGACAAATACACGTCGTGTAAAACCACTTTAATGACACAGAATGCTAATGATATTATAAACACAGGGTTACATATGGATTTTGACAGTTAATCTTACAATTTTTTGCCTTAAATAGAACTCGAACTATCAAATTCCATATAAAAAAATAGAAATGTTCGCCCTAATATTTCCACTTCGTAGTGAGGTTACCTGATGAATGTGCCTTGGTTAATTTTGTTTTCAGTGGATCAAATTTGTCTGATTTGAAGAATATTTCATACGAAAGGGGTTTATAGCATAGAAGGTTGATTGGGGTTAATTGAATTGAATATAGTATTGATTTCTGAACATGTAACTTCTGCCTCGTGGCTTTCAAACATTTTTCTATTTTGCTAACTGAATTCAGCTGGCTTCACTGAAACCGAACGCAAAAATTCCTCTATAGTATAACCAACTCTAGCTTCGCTGACTATAGGCAGAATTTCATTTAAATATTTATGTAAAAGCACTCCCTGTAGTGCAATTCACTAACTTTTAACAATGCGACAATCGCTATATTAGTCAATGGCTTCTATTTGCAGTAACGACCGCAGTATTTACTAACTACTTTTTATCGATAGTAGACAACACTATTTTTCTACCTATACAAATTACTAACATGGTGCATCGCTGTCCAAAAAAGTGAAGAGGAATAGAAAAGGAAACAAATTATTATTATTAAATTCTGTTACTAAAGTCTTTATGAAGTTGTTATGTGGACTTTTATTTATTTAAATAAATAAATAAAAAAACAAAACAACTATTTACGTGCTGTATTGAAATAATTAATTTAAGTTGGCAAAAATTTCAATGAAATAAAATGTAAATATAATATGTATTAATTTTTAGTAAATATGTACATATTATCTATCTTTAAATTATTTGAGAATTTTAAGAGTATGAAAACCAGACTCGTTTTGCAAAAATTCATTTTCTAATTATTCAAAAGCCATTACAATGAATAATAAAAACGCTCGTGTCGACAAAATAAACAACTCAAACATGATGGCTGTTTATTTAACGACAATAGATTTGTCAACAATAACAAATGACTAAACAATAACGAGCATTGTTTAAAAGTGTTGTTGCGTAGCAAAATCGATAATTTTGTTGTTTAATTTTTTAACGATTCGATATTCGTTAAAACAGATTAGTGCATTGCACTACTGGCCTCCAATGACTCAAATTTCCTCGATAATAATCAGAATTCCAATAACATTTCCAACGATACTGATATTACCTCATTATCTCATAAAATAGCCAAATATGCCATATATACATAGAAACTTTAGAGATCAGTAACTCCGAAACTAAGAGTTCCTTAATCAGTTGATATTGTTGTTGTCCCCTAGAATATTTAAAAATCATTTTTCTCCAATAAAAATAGTCAAACTTCATATAAAAAAAATTATTTTTAATACTGGTTTTTTATATGAAGACAACCAAGGCGAGACTATTTTTTGTCTCCATCTTAAAATGTCAAAATGTACTAACATTTATATTTTGACAGCCTAAAAAGATTTACACAAAATCAAAATGTACGTATTTTTATTACAGAGTTATACTTTTTTTTTGCCGCGAGTCTACCTTGTTTATTGTGCCATGAAGAAAACGAACTAGGAGTCGTAAAGTAGCTTTGGATTGAGGAACACGTGCGCGCGTCATTGTCATTATCGTTTAAGGTCAATCAGGCCATCCTTTTTGTTCGGTCTTCAAGTGGTTTGCGTCTCCCTCTCGCACTGGCTGAATGGCTTCCACGGTTAGCTATACCATGGTACAGTTAATTGGTGTTTGCATTGATCAGCCACGTGTAATCGATCTTGTTATCGTGTATATCCTTAATTTTACATATCGTAACTACAAGAAAATTTTACATAAGACAAAAAAAAAAAAAATATAACAAAAGAATAATAAATTAACAATAAAAATGAACAAGCTAAAGAATATTAAAATAATGAAAAACAATAAAACATAATAAAACTAAAAACCAAGAAGAAAAACATTGTTTAAAATCCAATCGTCGTTTCTGGACATGACCAAAAGGTGCATCTAAGAACTAGTGTTTACGGCAGCTTTTTACAATTTGGCACCAACATTGTTGCTCTGTATGAGCAACAATCCAGAAGAAGAGGAAGAAGGCAACGAACAATAAACCAAGGCGAATATAAACAGATGAGTACAAAAATTTGGCATTAAATGAAAAAAGAACAAAAAAAAACATACTTACATACATAAGCTCGACATTAAAAGAGGACTAATTAAAATTTTTATACTAGGATTCCTAGATTTCTGTTTTTGTGTTGCTAATTTACTAACAATTGTTTTACTAAAATACTTATCTATTTCATAACCTAGTGATAAAAATTTGTCTTGATAAAAGTCAAACTTCATATAAAAAAAAAAACATAACAATGTTAGGAGCTGGTTATACTACAATTTTTTTGACTTTTATTAAGACAAATTTTTGTCAGTTATAGACAGTAGGTAAGCGTTTTCTTTGACTTTTATCAAGACAAATTTTTGTCATCAAGTGCTTTAAACTCCGCCAGACTGTATGCCTGCAGCTATTTGGAAGACGAATTAAAGAGTCATCTAATTACCAAAAAGAATATCAATTCACTAAAAAGAATATCAAAATATATTTGGCGGGAACTGATTGAGGCAATGCAAAAAACGTTCAAACGCTATAGTTCAGAAAAAAGGGTTTGTAACCAAATTACCCATTATTTATACATAAAAGCGTTATCCAAGGCGAATTCATAACAGGTAAACTCGAGAGCTCAGCTGACTATTTGTTGTCTCCATCTTCCAGTGTCAAAATAACCTAACATTTTTTATTCTGACATCCAAAAATGATTTATACAAAAACCAAGGCGAATTCATACCAGGTGGAGTCGATAGCCCAGCCGATTGTTTTTGTCTTGCTAATGTCTTGTCAAAAAATACATTGTTTCATATCTGCTAATCTAATGTCAAAGTTGTTGTTTTGTTGTAGTTGTTATCCTACTGCTCACACCTGGTATGAATTCGCCTTGAAAAAACAAAATGTACGTATTTTTATAACACAGTTGTATTCTTTTTTCGCCGCTTGTTTTTTGTGCCATGGCGTTATCCATGGCACAATAAACAAGGTAGACTCGCTTCGAAAAAAACGTACAACTCTGTAATAAAAATACGTGCATTTTGTTTTTGTATAAATCATTTTAGGCTGTCGAGTTTACCTGTTATGAATTGGCCTTGGCGTTATCAAACCAAATAATAAAAATCCTGAACATAAATCAAAAATGTTGCACTTTAGTTAATTCTAGATAGGGCTGGAGAGCTATGAATATGATTATATTGGACAAATTTATTATTGCAAGAAAAAGTAAAAAAAACATTCAGGGGTGTCATAGAATCCAAGTCGGTTTTACTAATTGTCGGTTTTGCAAAACAATATTGGTTTCATTTGGTGTCATGAAACCAAGTCGGTTTTGTTATTTTCGAATGCAAATAAAACCGATGTTCGAATCAGCTGTTTTGAATGTTTATGTAAATGTTTACATTTTAGTTTTATTTTTTTTGTCAAATACAAACTGTGTTTATTAAAAATATTAAAAATTAGTGGTTTTATCAATATAAAATATAAAAATTTAGTGTTTAATTAATTAAATTGACGAATTAAAAGAAACTTATAAGTAAATAAATGAAATGGCCGCTGCTGTTCTTGCATTTTTACTATTAGAGGAAGAGCGTTCAGAAAAGGTAAAAAGAAAAATTTTACGTGACTATAGCAATCCCCTTGAGCTGCCGGAGACAACGTAAGTAGTTCTCTTATACTTTATATACAAACATACTTAAATCTGCTTTGCAGATTTGTAGGTTGTTACCGGTTAAATAAAGACGCTTTTTGTGTGGTACTCAACACAATTAAAGAACATCTTACCCGTTCTAAGATTCCGCCTTTACTGCAACTTGCAGCTTCTTTGCGGTTTTTAGCAGAAGGGTCGTATCAAAGAGCTGTTGGTAACGACTCTAGCATATGCTTGGGTAGAAGTACAGTGTCTACTATTTTAGATGATGTGCTAAATGCTATAGAGCGGTTTATTTGTCCACAATGGGTGCAACTGGAAATGGAAACTACCGAAAAGCACAAATCAAGGGACTATTTTTACAATAAATACAAAATTCCTTCAGTCGTTGGTTGCATCGATGGGACTCATGTAAAAATCATAAAGCCCAGATGTAACGAGCATTTATTTTATAACCGCAAGGGATATTTCAGTATGAATACCATGATTGTAAGTAATTTATAAGTTACAAACTGAACTTATCAAAGTAATATTCCTTTTGATATATTTATATTCAGATCTGTGATCATGATATGAAAATACGAGCAGTAGATGCACGGTATCCCGGCTCTAGTCATGATGCGTTTATATGGAACATTAGTAGAGCCAGACATCATTTTCTTCAGATGTATGAGTCAGGAGAACGATCTTCCATACTATTGGGCGATGGTGGGTATGGAATTGAACCTTTTTTACTAACGCCGTACAGAGATCCATCCTACAACTCTAAAGAATATAAATTCAACATGGCTCATTCATCGGCTCGTAATATTGTGGAAAGAACAATAGGCGTGCTGAAAAGCCGGTTTCGCTGCTTGATGAGCACCTTACATTATCATCCAGAGAAGGTTGTTAAAATCATCAATACTTGCTGTGCTCTGCACAATATATGTAGAAAGTACAATGTACAAAACAATGACACTGACATAATTTTACCACAAAATGACACTGAAGATGATGTATCATTGCCATCAAACACATCTTTGCAAAGCGAAGGTCAGAGGATTAGAAATGAAATAGCTAATACGTTGTATCAAAATTAAAAAAACAAGTCATGTTCAAAAATAAAACAACATTTATTAAAAAAAACAAAGGCAAATTAAAAATTCAGTCTTACAATTTTGTAAAAAAAAGGTACGTTGTATGTTTGTAACAAAAAACTTAATAACTAGGGCACTTTGTTGAAAAATAATTAAAAAATCACATGTTTTTTTTTTGGTATTCAAATTTTTGTATCTCGAGATCCAATTGTTTTTTTTTTATTTCATTTTTTTCCTGCATGGTTTTTAAAATTCCATTGTTCACCCGCACAAATTCATTTTTAAAGTCCTCCACTGCATTAGTTATGGACTCTTGTCCCTTTTCTAATGCCCTATAAACCCGTCGTAAGCTGCTGGAATTTTCTTTTTCAATTTTAATCAGTTCGTCCAACTTTTCACTTAGTTCCGCTTTTCTTTCACTGTCGTCGTCTAAAAACTTTTTTATTCGCTCAGCCGTGGTTTCTGTTTTGAGCCTTTTAGGGGTACTTTTTGAGAACAGTGGAGACGGTGGACGTTTTGATGACGTTGACGGCATTTCCTCCTCTTTCCCACCACCGATGCTGTCATTGAAACCAATATCAATGCCAGAAACACCTTCCACCGAATGCGCAATGCTGCAAATGCGTATAACTGCTTCGTCGCTGCTCGTTAGTTGATGCTTCGAAAACGGTCCACCACCGGTTGCTCTGGACTCTGCTTTATTTTGGGCGAGTTTTCTTTTAACGTCGCTTTTCCATTCAGTCCATGTCTGCAAAGGTTTAAGCAACACAATTTTACAAGAGTAATGTTTGCTACACAGCTTTTACGTACCTTTTTCCAACCACTCACATCTTTTTGCGGTGGACCTGCGCTGTTTAGTGACTCTGTCAATTGTTTCCAAAGATCATCCACAGCCGGCTTATCCCGCTTCGTAAATCCGCGCGCTATATCTGGATATTTTTCCATAAACTCTATAATTATGGAGTTTTGTGTAAAGTTTTTATGCTTTCCCCTGTTGAAGAATAAAAATTTATAAAAAAATTGTCTTTTTTAAATAAATAAATTCAATTAACATACATCCGTACTTACATTTTTTTAAAATATCCAAAAAAAAAAACAGAATTAAACGAAAATGGCCGTGAACTTTTTTAATTTGTTTACAAAAATAAAAAACCGACAGCTGTTTGCTGCTTGGTTTATTTCCAATAACAAACCGATAACATTGGTTTCTGTGACACCTAAAACCGATAAAAATTCAAGTTCGAACACAAAACCGATAACATTGGATTGCATGACACCAACAAGATTTTTTTGTCGGTTTCAAATCCAATTCCAATAATATCGTTTTCTATGACACCCCTGATTACTTAAATAAAATTGTTTTGAGTAAATTTTATATGAAATAGTACCAAAAAAGTATGGAGTGTACCACGGATTAGTCTTCTGTACCAAATTTGGTACAATCGTTCCACGAATTCCAACACAGTCAGAATCGTTCAGTTTCCTGAATAGTTCAATTGAACTAGCTCTTACATGACCGGCACAGTTCTAGTGGTAATTTCAATAGTCTATGGTAATTTCGTTAGAAATCTAAATCCAAAGGCAAATTTATTATCTCTTGTCTAAACCTTTAATTTTAAATGAAAAATCTTTGTTTTGATATTGTTTTTGAAAAACATCGTAAAAATGACGACCAACAACATCTCTGCAAGGAATTTCGTGCCAATGGCAAACAAGTATGATCGAGTTGTACTTCTTGTCGATATGGATTGTTTCTATTGTCAAGTTGAAGGTAAACACATAATTAGAATATTTATCAGTAATAAATATTTCTTTATGCAGAAAAATTAGATCCTTCGTTGAAGAATCAACCACTTGCTGTTGTGCAGTATAATGCATGGAGAGGAGGAGGGTAAGATAAAATTAAAATTTTTGGAAAGAGGATTGTATTACTTATAATATGTATGTATCTAGTATAATTGCAGTAAATTATGCCGCCCGTGCCAAAGGTGTTACTCGACATATGCGGGGTGATGAAGCTAAGGAACAATGTCCAGAAATTCAACTGGTGAAAGTACCAAATGTTCGTGAGAAAGCAGATCTAACCAAATATCGTGAAGCTGGCAAGGATGTTGCAAATGTGTTGCAGCGATTCACACCACTGTTAGAAAGGGCATCAGTCGATGAAGCTTATCTAGATATAACTGAAGCTGTTAACAAACGTCTCCAAGAAATGAATGATGTTTGTTAAACTTAAAATGTAACATTATCATATTTATTATACCTACTTATTTTTATAGGGCACGTTTATTTTGCAACCGCAAGAGTTGGTAAATACATATGCAGTGGGATTTGAAACGATAGGAGATTTTGTGACAACAATTACGACAAGTTTTATTACCAACCCTTTGGCAGACGATGATAAATTTTACCGGAATTATAATGAAAATGATATTCCCGCTCTGCGTCAAAGTAACATTCGGTTATTAATTGGCGCTTCCATTGCAAGTGAAATTCGAAGTGCGGTGAAGACGGAAACATCATATGAGTGCTCTGCAGGCATTGCACATAACAAGATTTTAGCTAAATTAGCTTGTGGTATTAATAAGCCCAATAAGCAGACTATATTGCCTTTAGATAAAATTTCTGATCTTTTTGAAACACTGCCTGTTGGTAAAATAAAAGGACTTGGGGCAAAGTTTGGTGAGGAAGTTTGTGAGCGCTTAAATGTTCGTTATTTAGGTCAGCTACTTAAGTTTACTGAGGCCGAATTACAAAGAAAATTTGATGAAAAAAATGGGTACGTAAAAAAAATATAAAATTTATTAAGTTTTCAAATCACTTAGCCAAAAATTGGTTTGCAAATTAAAAAAAACCAATCGTGTGAATAATAATAGTTTAGTAGTATCTATATCTATACATATAATAAAATAGTGACTCATTTTCGTCCTGCTTTTAATTTGTGTACGCATGACGTAAAAACTACTGGATGTATTTTAATAAAATTTTGTGAGGATGTACCTTAGCATCCTGCATCAGCAATTTTTGGATTTTTATCACGTAAAAACTATGGGATGCATTTTAATAAAATTAGGTGAGGAGGTACCTTATTATCTCGGTTGAAATATAGGATACTTTATCCCGTAAAAATATCTCTCTTTCCAAGAGAAAAAGTATTGAAATTAAAAAATTTTACTTATTTAAAAGTACTGCAAACGTGACAGCCTCTTTTATTTTTGAAAGCGGTATATTTGAAACACTATTAACATAACTCTACAATAATTTTAGAATTTTATTTAAAGCCATTGCTGCTGAATAATTACCCAGAGATGGGTACCTCTATATAAAGTTAAACATAAACCATAACTAAAGCACTATAAAAGTAAGAGTTTTAAAATTTAGTGTGGATTACTTTCAAAGCAAAATCTAATTAAATGTTGTCAGAACACCTACGTACGTTTTCGAGTTAAAGCTTAGCAGTATTGGACAACTGGTGCACTCTATATTTTTAATACTGTTTATTATGTAAAACTATAACAGTAAGAGGTCATAGGTTTGGTGGGGGGTTAATTTAAAACAAAATTATCTGTAGAACAAAAATATTGTCAGGATAGAAGCCAGAGGTATTATTAAAAAAGTAATTATCAACATCGATAAATGTCAATGTTGACAACTAGAGTACAGTATGACAACAAACTTTAAAAAAAACCGTCATCTAGTGTTGACGAATCCAAGTATAATAAGATGGGTGAATGATTATAGTAAAACTACTGCAATGACAAGCAATTGTTAGGTAAATAATTAGTCATTCTATTTAACTATGTACATCAAAGTTTAAATAAGATAATGTTAAATCAGTTTTATTAAATATATATTAGTAGTAGTGAACCCAACATAAAACTTGAAAAAACTTTTTTTATGTATGTAACAGTAGAAATCAACCATTTTTGAACCAATTTTAATTTTTTTTTCTTTATTTGAAAGGTTATGCTTTCAGTTTGGTCCCGTTTTAAAAAAGTTCATTATATTAAAAATTAAAAGGTGTCCCCATATAAGATACATGTTGTTTACGTGTATTAAGAACAGTAAAGGGCACCAAACTAGGGCACCCAAGAGCAGGAATTAATAAAAAAAAATTTTAAAGTTAAAGGGTGTCCCCATAGGTGACGTAATTTAACCATAATGGGCCTATCTTTTAAACCGTTATAGACAAAACCTTGAAAATTTGACAGAATGTCGATTACTATAACCGTTATAATAAAATGTATAAAAATTCAAAAGTTTAAATTAAAGGCTGCTCATAGTTCATTTAATTTGATGTATATGGCTATACTTTTGAACAGTTGTACACAGACCGCTGAAAGCAAAAAGATTTATATGGCCAAACTTTTGAAGCGTTATAGACAGATAGTTGAAATGTACAAATAACACAGCACAACAAAATAAAAAAAATTTCATGTGCTCTTAAAACCACTATATAATTTTGATGTATCATGACTACCTTTGTACAAAAATGGTAAAATTTTTAAATTCTATGGATAGATTTTTTTTTAAAAAATTTTTTTTTAAAATTGCAATTTTTTTGAGACGTTTCTTCAAATAATTAATGATAACTCAAAAACTACTAGTCCGATATTATTAAAATAAATTCAGAAAAATTAAGATTTGCATAGCCTTTAATTCGTCTATATATCGCGTTTCAATCGGATCAATAGTATCGGAGTTATAATAAAAAACTTAAGAAAAAAATATATTTTTTACGTAAAAATGGCAAAAATTTTCGTTTTAAAAAAATCATAAAAAATCGAAAACGGCAAAAAACTTCCAGATTCATTTTTTTATCGCATAGCGACATATAATAGCAACAAAATGAGATATCGACCATAAAAATCGATTGATTTTTTTCGAATTTATTCACATTTTAGTGAATTCGCTCATTTTCATAAAATTTTAGTTTTTTGCTTGATATACGCATTATAGCGGGTTTTCAAATGTGTGAAAAACATAAATTTTCCAATTTCAAGGGGTGCATGTCGGATTAATGTTAGATTTGATGAGAAACTTCCACCCACAAAATTTTAGTCGAATTCGACAACGTTAACACGTAGCGCATAGGCCCCAAATCTGAAAAAAAGCGTTTAAATCGAAAATAATTGACAAATTTTCAGTTTTTGCAAAATTAACGCTATTTATTTCCCCTTTTGCAAAAAAGTGGATCCTGGTCCTTAGGGCAAACACAATGAGATTTACAATAAGCTACATGTCTTTAAGTTTTCGAGTTATTACAATTTTCACTGGCCATTATATGTCCTTGAGAACTTGCCGAAGACAATTTACAAAAACATTTTACTTTTAAAATTTTTTATTTTTTTCTTTTTTAACAATAAAATATAAAATTTCGCTAAAATTGACTGATATCTTCCTATTATGCTTCTGTTACCGCAAACACTTGTTGAATGAATAGAAATGGCTCAAGGAGCTCTTATAAATAATGATACTAAAATTTCGAACAACCCTTAATGTGGTCCTATTTTTTACCTATTCCCAAGAATCGTAAAAAACATTAAGGAATGCTATGCAAAAAATCAATCTTTACAGGTAGCCAGCGGAAAAACCCAATTCGGCGTGTACGCAAATTTATGAACGTTTATTACTTTGCCGCCGCAATTGTCAAAATGAAGCAAGGGCGACAGGTAGCCAACAGAAAAGGAGCATTTCATCGTTTATCAGATTTCTACTGAAATCGTAAAAATTAAAAAACTTTTCCTTTATTGCTTACTTTTTTTAATTCTGAAAATCATAAAAATGCCATAAAGATCTGTTCCAAACAATTTTCTACATTCAATACTGTATTTCCACAGTAACACGTGTCCCACAGAAATACGTGTTTTGCCCAAAACAGTATTTCGCGTACTTGTTTTGCCATACATTTCTCCTTCATCCAAAACACTTTGGCAGTACCTGGATATTGTATAGTGGTTTCAAAAGCATCTAATTTTTTTATTTTGTTGCGTTGTGTAATAGGAAGATATCGATTTAAACGCTTTTTTCAGATTTGGGGCCTATGCGCTACGTGTTAACGTTGTCGAATTCGACTAAAATTTTGTGGGTGGAAGTTTCTCATCAAATCTAACAATAATCCGACATGCACCCCTTGAAATTGGAAAATTTATGTTTTTCACACATTTGAAAACCCGCTATAATGCGTATATCAAGCAAAAAACTAAAATTTTGTGAAAATGAGCGAATTCACTAAATTGTGAATAAATTCGAAAAAAATCAATCGATTTTTATGGTCGATATCTCATTTTGTTGCTATTATATGTCGCTATGCGATAAAAAAATGAATCTGGAAGTTTTTTGCCGTTTTCGATTTTTTATGATTTTTTTAAAACGAAAATTTTTGCCATTTTTACGTAAAAAATATATTTTTTTCTTAAGTTTTTTATTATAACTCCGATACTATTGATCCGATTGAAACGCGATATATAGACGAATTAAAGGCTATGCAAATCTTAATTTTTCTGAATTTATTTTAATAATATCGGACTAGTAGTTTTTGAGTTATCATTAATTATTTGAAGAAACGTCTCAAAAAAATTGCAATTTAAAAAAAAAATTTTTTTAAAAAAAATCTATCCATAGAATTTAAAAATTTTACCATTTTTGTACTAAGGTAGCCATGATACATCAAATGTATATAGTAGTTACTCGAGCATATTTTTGCTGTTGCCCTGTGTAATCTTTGTGGCTAAGTCCTCTATAACAACAGGTCTATAATTTAAAATTGTAAATCAAAGGGTTTCCCAATAGGTGATGTTATTTTATCTATGTGATACCATCTTTGCAACCGTTATAGACAGAGGCTTGAATGGTGTTCTCATAATAGACGGATGCTGGTGAAAATAGCTTAACTTTTGAACAGTAATCGGGAGGCTTGACATTCATATAGTCTTTTTTCCTCCTCTAATTTTGGCGCATCTTTTATTTGGTTTAAATCTAATACTTACAGATTACTTCTTAAATTTTTAGTTTAGAATTGGTGCCTTTCTATCTGTCTTGAAGTCGGTTTTTTTTTGCAAGAATTATGTTATATATTTACATAATTAAAACAATAAAATATTAATATTTTTAACAAATTTAATTTTAATTTCAGCACTTGGCTATATAATATATGCCGTGGAATTGATCTTGAAGCCGTAACTCCACGCTTTTATTCTAAAAGTATCGGATGTTGTAAAAAGTTTCCTGGTCGGAATAATATAACTGGACTAAAAACAATACAGCATTGGCTTAACGAATTGGCAAATGAAATAACTGAAAGATTAGAAAAGGATATATACGAAAATAATCGACGAGCAAAACAAATGGTTGTCAATTTTATACAAGAATTTAATGGCGAAGAAGTGTCAAGTTCACGTTCAGCACCTCTCCAGTGTTACGATACCGAAATATTAGCTAAAACAAGTTTAGACATTATTAAAGCAAATACAAAGCAATTTTTTCGCTCTGGTAGCGAAAGCGTTCTAAATAATCCAATAAAATTTTTGGGCATAAGTGTTGGTAAATTTGAAACCATTTCTAATTCACAAAATAACATACAAGAAATGTTTGCACAACAAGCAGCTAAGAAGCAAAAAAATCAGGATGATTTTAAAATTGAAACGCAATCATCACCTTCTTCTTCAAATTCAATTTTAGTTAAAAATCAAATCATTTCAGGGCCAAAGAGTGAAGATGAACCTGACATGAATGTACTAAAACATATGCCAAAAGAAAAACCATCCCTTAATTTAAAAAGTTTCTTTTTAAAAGCTTTAATGAAAGAAAAACTCAATGAAAGTGTGACGTCATTTACAAAGAATAATATTAATGTTCAACCAAAGGCAAACTTTAATGATTCCGAGTTTAGCGCAAGTAATCCGATTAATATGGAAACTATATCCTCTGATGAATTAGTGATATCAAATGACTGTATTAAACAAATACCAGAAACAAGTTTCTTTGCAAGAGTGTTTAGCAAAAAAGAAGAACCACCTAGTGATTTAGCGTTGCAACCATTTTTTGCCACAAATAATTTAAACGAAAAGCAAAACTCAAATAGGATCGATAGTAGTTGCAGTGAATTAAGTAATTTAAACACTGAAATAAATACGTTCCAAAATGTTGAATATGAAAATAATTTAGAAGCACAAAATAAAAATGAAAACTTTACTTTGACCAATCATATAATTGAAAGCGATTCTCAAACGGTTCCTAAATCAAACGAGAAAACATTTAATGTTTTAGGGATAAATAACATTCCAACAAATATGAAAAGA
Organism: Phasia obesa; assembly: GCA_949628195.1. Classification (NCBI taxonomy): domain Eukaryota; kingdom Metazoa; phylum Arthropoda; class Insecta; order Diptera; family Tachinidae; genus Phasia; species Phasia obesa. Next base: position 109,142,759 of record OX451217.1, read on the forward strand.
AAATACAATAAAATTTCTGACACTGAAGAACTCAATCAACAGGATTATCGCTCCCAATATGCAGAATTCGCTGTACCAGATTTTACACCAGAATCTTTACAATTTATAAATTGTTCTAAATGTGGTACTAAAGTTCTTGATGATCGATTATCTAGGCAGACACATGAAGACCATCACTATGCCCAAGAGCTCAGCCAGCAACAACGTGACGAATTTAGAGATGCATTTCAATCAAAAATTAATTTATCAAAATCTCCACCCAATAATTTCAGCAATAAAAAAACGAAAAAGGATAAAGTTTTAAAGAGTTCAGTTAGAAAAACATCGAGTCCGGATATAATAAAATTTCTAAAGCCTTCCTTGTCTTCTAAAGTCCCTGAGAGCAGTACATGTAATACAGAAATTTGTGATATTTGTAAATTGCCTATTAAAATTGAAGAGATCTTAGAGCACAAAGATTTTCATGTGGCCAAAGATTTACAAAGAAAACTTAATCAATTAGATGTTCATACGGTAGAGGTTGCAAAAAAGACACCATCTGACTTATCTCGAAAATCTGTAAACTCGTCCATGAATATGTCATCGCGAAGTGGTAAGGTTGCTGCTAAACCTATAACGCAGTTTTTCACTCATTCGAATACATAACCAATATCTTTGTTAATCGAAATGTTTTATGTTTGCAAGTACAAAGTTTTTAAAACATTTACATACCTACATATATTTAAGAAATTTAATTTAATAAATATTATAAATTTCTTTTTAAGTTTGTTTGTCGTTTTCTTGACAAAAATGTTTTATTTTCGGATTGCCGTTTTGGTTATTTTTAACTAAAATTATTAAAGAATTATAATTTTTCAGGCTTGATTAAGTTCATTATTATAAAGCTATTAAGTAATATTAGTTATAAATGCAACTGAAGATATAAGGCATAATAAACATTTTTAACGCGAATTATTACTTCACTTTCATAGTAAAATTCAACTTAAAATAATTTTTTATATTTTCAGCCCAATTCTGAATAGAAATTCCTTAGGAATTTTCTCCCTAAATTTTTCACATTCCGTTTCCCCTTATTCTAAATGAATTCGAAAATGGGAAATTTTTTTTTTTTGTAATCGTTTTAGGTATATATTTTACATAAGTGCACATTCCTGTTGCATATTTTTCATACTCAAATTTAGTTATTAATACATACATATTTTCTTTCGATTTTGATTTGTGTTTTGGTTTACAAAATTACATATGTATATTAATAAATGAATAAGTTTTTCCTTCTGAGTGTTTACGGAGCACAGTGAGACAACGCCGGCATAAAATACAAGGAGTCATTGTAGAGCTCTGAAATTTTGCACAGATTATTTTTGAGACAATTCCAGTTAAAAAAAAAAGAAATAAGAATAAGAAAATTCGCCCACTTTTACGCCCACCTCCCATACAATCGAAATTTGTAAAACGCCGTACTGTCCTTAATACTTTAGGTATAACTTTTAATTTTGGTATACTTGCATGTTATATTGTTACAAAGATTATCGAAAAAAAAATTTTGAACTTTGGCAAACTTTTATCCCCTCCACCCATACAACCTCAACATAAAAAGTGCCGTATTTTCTAAAATATTTTAGGTACAACCTTCAAATTTGATATTACTGTAATTTATATCATTTAAAATGTTTCATGCAAAAATTTCAATAACACGACCACTATAACGCCACCTTCCATTGAAATGCAATAAAAAAGAACAATTTTTATTTTCATTCTATCAATAATTTTTTAACATCATCATGGTATTCTAATTTTTTCAATTTCATTCTCATTCTAAATGAATTAATATAAGGATCTGATGATATTTGCAAATAGTGCATTACATCTTCAATCGTAGAAATACGTGTATATTTACGAGAATGGAATAGCCTACAACAATTAAACTAACCACATTAGAAAGTGAGCATAACACAACTTAGATAAGAACAACAGCTTGCACTATCAATTTAAATTAAAAAAAATTATGCAACTATCTAACCCAAAGTCAATGACCTTCAAAAAAATTATCAATCAAATGAATAATGTAAATAAAATAATAATAAACAATAAATGAAAAAAATAAAAGTAAAAAGTTGTAAACATGCTATTGCATGCTAACATATGTACGTTTAGCGACAGAATGTGCGCATTGCGTATTTTTTGCAGTTTTTTGTATGTTTAAAGTACTTCTGCAAACTTTTGCTATACATATGTCCTTTACTTCAAATGAAAACTGAGAATTCAATCTTTCATTTGATATAAGTCTGCACCTATGGCGAGGGCTGCTCTATATTTCCTAGTCCATTGAAAATGCAAAATGTTCAATTTTTACACCCCAATTCTGTTAAGAAGTTTTTTTTTTTAATTTATTTTTTCATCTACTCATTCTACAACAACTAAATTAATTTAAAAAAATACTTTAAAATTATATTTATTATGTATTTTTTTATTAATAAGCTTTTGAATATTACATATTGAACAAGGTGAATTCATACCAGGTGTAAGCAGTAGGACAACAACTACAACAAAACAACAACTTTGACATTAAATTAGCAGATATGAAACAATGTATTTTTTGACAAGACATTAGCAAAAAACGAGAGAAAAAAACAATCAGCTGGGCTATCGACTCCACCTGGTATGAATTCGCCTTGATATTGAACTAACATATTTCAAGCGCGTTGGCATACCTTACCTTTGACTTGTTCTAGACCAAAAAGTAGTGAAGTTATGAGGCTTAAATTTCAGGGAATTGTTACTCATATATCTGATAATATACTGTAAAAATTTCATCCAAAGTGGACGACACTCCAAAAATCATTTTTTGCCGCGGTTACTATAGGGCGGAGTTGCCAAGCCAAATTTAATTTAGTTAATTTTGAATTTTTTGTTGTCATTTTTTAGCAAATTAAGATAGAAAGAGAGATCATGGCTTTATGATTGGCTAATATTCTTATTTTTTTTAGCTATCTTAGAAGTAGAAGTAAAAATACATTCTGCACTGCTCCTACTGACAGTCTATCAAACAAAAAATCAAGCAAATACGTTGAGTTTAAGTCGGTTAAAATGGCTCTTAACTTTTTTCACTTGCCTATTTATATATATGTAGATTTATAAAGTTTAATTAGCACAGCATTTTATTAGAGATTATTTCGGATAATATTCCTAATACTTTGGGCAAAGGACAAATATTGTAGTGGCGCTAAGGACACCACATCACTATCTTGGACGCGTGAACTATCTAAATTGTCTATTCCAGCGTTGAATTTAAAATCAATACTGCTATTAGAGAACGCACAGCAAACATTTGTTATTTTGGCTTTCTTTTCTTTGACGAAGAGCGACAATCTAGCAACTAGAATGAACCTCCATGTATTTTTCAAGACACTATTGGTTTGTTCAACCGCATTGCGGCACTTGGAGTGAATTTTATATAGACGGATTCATCCTGTGGGTTCAAATCCACGGTCAAGGGTAAAGTCTTCTAGTAAAACATTAATTAATTTTTTTTTTGGGTTTTTGGTTTAAAATGGCCAACACTTTTGGGTTATATTGCCAGAGTCTATCAACAGTAGCAGTTTTTTCTGGAAAATCCAGCTGACCTGTACCTTTGCACAGGAAGTAGGTTCGCCAGTGTCCAATCCTAGAGTATTATTGGTCTCCACCAGTATTAATCTTAGTATTTTTATTGGTACTATACCTCGTCAAAAAAGTGAGGTTACAATCCTCACTTGTGAGTTTTAATTGGTCGTCCACCAGGTCCTATCATCCAATTGTTTAATTTCTTCTTGTTACTTAATGTTAAGTAAATTTTCAGTTTTAATTTGGTCTTCACCAGGTTGTTTCATCCACTTTTTTTTATTTAAATTTTTATCCTCTCGTCAAATTGTGTTTTTAAAATCTTGTGCTTATTGCTTTGTTGATTTTCTTTAATGTATGTACATACATATGTAGGCTGATCCAATAAATTGTTTTTTCTTCCTTCTTAAGTATATTTTCCATGTTGATTTATTATTTCTGACATGTAAAATTTTCTTTTCGTTTATTAATTTTCATAATGTAGTTAAATATCAAAATTGAGGTTATACCCGATAACCAGAACGATTGCATGTGGGTGATTAATGCAAACACCAATTAACTGTAACATAGTACAGCTAACCGTGGAAATCAATCACCCAGTGTGAGAGGGAGACGCAAACCACTTGAAGACCGAGCAACAAGGACGGCCTGATTGACCTTAAACGATAATGACAATGCCGCGCGAACGTGTTCCTCAATCCAAAGCTACTTTACGACTGGACATTAATTTATGAAAACATTTTTTTGTCATTCAGCCCGAGGTGAGCAATTCGACGATTGTATTAAGTTATGAAACGTTTTTTGGTTAATATTTAAGTTTTGTTTTCACTGTTTCTAAAAACAATTTGCAAATTTGTAGTCAAAACAGAACAGCTGGAGCTGATTTCGAATATTTAAAATTCTCTCTCCATTGTTATTACCTTCCCCAACTGTTTAGAATAGGAGGATTTTATTCCCGGGGATATTTAGAATTGGGGCGATTTTATAAAAACGTTTGGGGTTTTTTGCTTAATATCACTTAGAGAAGCAAGCCTCGAATTTAGGAAAGAAATTGGTGGAATAGAACTAGGGGAAATGGTCCTCCCCATACAATGGATTTAATAATAATCAGTTATCTGGAAAACTATAACACTAAGGCCCATTATTAAACTTGCTAATAACTAAAGAGAGGATTTTATCTGAGAGATAACAAATTTTTTGTCATAGTAAGAGGGTAAGGCTCGTTTCTACATCTTGCCTTTAATGAACCTACGTGGTAGTTAAAAGTTATTTTTAGATTACTTACATATAATAACGAAAAACTAAAAAACAGAATTAAAAAAAGTAAAGTGCTATGTTCGGCCATGCCGAATCTTCTATACCCTTCATCCAAATGTATTAAAGTTTGCAAAATCTGCAAAACTTTATTATAGAAAATAAGGCGACATTCTGCGTAATCATTACAATATCATATGTACGCCTTCTTACTAAAAAAGGAAAATTATTAAAAAAATTTATGTTTAATACCCCTCTTAGGTATTAAAACATGAAAAAAAGGCCCTAAAATGGAGATGGACGACACATTTTTATGTTTTGCATTATTTTAGGTGTAGTTTTAATGATATTAAAATAATAAACATAAAAAATCACAAATAAAAAAATATATAAAATTTTAAAGACAAAAAACTATGTTCAAGGCTTCTGCGGCACCTCAAGATGTTTTAACACAATAAAACTTTGTAGAATAGCTTTTCACATAAAAAGACAATTATTACTCAACATTAGAACGGCTAATACAAAATAATTTTTTGCCCTATACAAACGTTCCGCCCTATTGTATGTACATGTACAGAATTTATTTACACGACTAACAGAATAAAAACTAAATCAGCGCGCTAAGCGCAACGTTGTCTATCGTCTAACTTTAAAGCTGCAACGACCAACCTAAATAAGAGCTCAACATTCTGTCATAAACAGTAATTCTGACTTATTTTGTTCAATCAAATTCAATAAGTCGCAACGCAAAATATATATTAAATCGCTAAATAAAGCAGAAAGTAAAAAAAATGACTGGTTGTTTGCAGCTAACTTCCATTCTTTACGCTCTATCAAAATCGGAATTTTAAATTACAAATCGTATACGCCGCGCTATTTAGACTTGCTTCTTATGAGAATTTTTAACGTAGTTAGTTAGCGCTTAGTGAGCTAATTTAGATTTGGCTGTAAACAAGTAGAAGGTTTAAAATTATATTTACAAAAGAATTATTAACAAGAATATGTACAAAAATACTGCAGGTATAGATTATTTTTTATCTCTTAAGCCACCAATGTTATCTGCTTCCTTCATAGTTGTTGGAAGAACTAAATTCGTCGTTTCTGGAAAGAATAACGACAAAAATGCACTTACGACGGCAGTTGAGGCAAATAGAATTGCCGGGGCATTTTTATAGTATTTGGCCTAGAAAAAGTATTTGTAAAAGAAGTGTGATGAGCTTCTTAGAAGATCATTTTAATATTTCATAATACTTACAAGTAGAGGAGTTTGTGGCGCAACCATTGATCCAAATCTACCCATCATAGAACAAAAGGATAGCAAACTATTGCGTAGATTTGTGGGAAATATTTCAGAAGTAAAGAAGTATAAAACCTGAAAGCTGGCCGTAATTGCTAATTTGCCGATTAAAAAAAGTGATATTTGTAAATAGTAGGAATCTGAAAATAAATGGAAATTAAGTATTTAAAAATTAAATTAAAAAAAAATAAAATTACCGGGTGGCATAAATATTGTTGCCAAACAGCACAATCCACTTATTAACATGCAACTAAACAAAGAGTATCTTCGGCCTAAACGGTCCATTATCAGTAGTGGCAGCAGAAAGCCTGGTATTTCTACCATTGCTATCAAGATAAAATTATTATACTTGTTACCATCTAACAAAACTGAATTTAGACTAAGTCCATAGTACACCAAAACATTTACTATCCAACAAAATGAACAGTTCATTATGCGCCAAAATAATTTTGAAAAGGCCTCTTTTATTGGAAATTTTCCTTCTGAAACATTTTGAAGTTTATGGCGATTTGCAAAAATCAGCTTGTCCAAAGAGTGATCAGAAAGTTTACGCTTATTCACTTTTGCTGCCCGCTTTAAAATATTCTTGGCTTCATCTTCTCTACTCTGGCTTAAAAGCCATCTTACGCTTTCCGGTAATATCCATAAGTAAGCGATTAACGATAGCGCTGGTATATACAATATGCGCAACATGACCCTCCAGTTTGAATAGTATTTGGCAAATATGGCCAACAACATTTCTCCAATTGCATAGAAAATTGTAATTAAGCTGCACGCAATAACTCGCCTTTTTGGACCCACAAGTTCAATCCCAACTATAAAACATACGGAATATAAGGAACTGGCAGCCATACTGTCCAAAAATTCAAATATAACGAAATATGTGTAAGATGGTGCAAACGAACGCATTATTCCCAAAATTGCTCCTACGAATCCACCTAAGGCAAGAGCAAAGACACGTCCATATCTAAAAGTTAAGAATTGATTATTAATATACATATATACAAATAAGTTTATATATAAAATTAAATTTGTAAAAGGAAACAATTTTAAAATAAGCATATGAATGCTCCAGTTCTAAAATCCCGAAGGTCACGCATCATCTGAGAGCGTATTTTTGTTTATGGTTTAGTGTTGACGGAATTTCACCTTTAAATTGATTTTTTGAAAACTGTGGACTAGGATTTTAGGAACTGCAACATTCAATTTTTATTTTTTTTTTTAAATACTTTAGTCTATAAAATTTAAAATATACCTCTAAAGCCCATTATTATAACTTTCCAATAGCTAAAGTTAGAATTTTATGGAGGTGATAAGTAGTTTTTTGTTTGTTGACTAGTTAAAATAACCTACCTTTAAAGTACGTGATACTTAAATGTTATTTTTAGCTTGCTTACTTATAATAAAGAGAATCTACTTATCGCTTCGATAATATCCTAAATTTATCTATTGGCCGGTTATAATAATGGGCCTAAGTGATGAAAGCCAGATGCAAAACTGTGAAAATTACCAAAACATGAACTGCTCTGTGTTATTTTAGTTTTGTATGAAATGAGCAGAATAAAAGAATGGCTTAGCTTTGTCATGTGAAAATTGTGTTTGAAAATTTTAGACTCCTTGACAGTACCGCTCCCTACTGTGGGTAGTTATTGTGATTATCAAATTAATGCAAAATTATTATTCACCATGTAATATTGGCAATTTGTTTTTGATATACGAATAGATCTTTTTAACGATACCTTTTTATTCAGTTTCTTCTCATTGTGATTTATTAAAAAATTGGACTTAAGAACTGTTCAATAATACCTATATGTAACGGTAGTGTATTTGGACAAAAATAGAAAACGGGTTCGATGTTAACCAAATGTTGAACAGAGATGTTACCCGTCACCATTAAGAAAAAAAAAAAAAAAAAATAGAAAATGGGGTGTTTACGCCCACTACTATGCCTCCAGCCTATACAAAAAAATTTAGGGTTTTTTAAATTGGTCCAACTGATTTCGGGAGATGATAGTCCTTATTATAAAGAAGAAAAAAAAGTACCCACAATAAGGGGGTCTAAAAGTAACTGTTCATCCCTAATGGGTTAAAAAGTCTTTTTCTTCTTTTATAAATATTTTATATATACAAATATAACTGTTTTGGAAAATCATTTTTGCCCGTACATCATAATTCTCCTATTCACGCTACAAATTCAGTAAAAAGTATAATAAATTACCAATTGTTGCATTAGTCAATATGAGTCCATACTCCCCAAACCTGAATATAATAGAAACAGTTTGGGATGGTTAGCCAAAAAAGTGTATGAGTACGGGAAATATTATGAAGCCAAACCTAAATTATTTGAAGCCATTCAGAAACAATGGGACGCAATAAATAAGAAAATTTTATATTAATCAGCTGACCACTAACAGTGCAAAATTTGTATGTAGCGACAGTGTTAGTAATTCTAGGGTGGGCCACAGCAACTCTATGGTGGGCATTGCTTTCTCTGTGTAGGTTTAAATTTATTCATAGTTTATTTACAATCAGATTAATTTAGCCACATAACAATAAGAAAACTTATTTGTTCAAAAATGAAATTTTTAATTTTTTTATTTTTAATATTGTGACGCAGAAAAAGTATATAAAACCGAAGATAAAGTTTTTTATACTTTTTCTGCGTCACAATATTTTAATTTTTAAAGTAAGCTTAAGAGTGAAACAAATAATAATAATTTTCTTTGTATACATTTTATAGGTAACAAATTTCGTTACTTTTTTTAAGATAAACTTTTTGTTTGAAAATTATAAGAATAAATGTTAATTTACACACAGAAATTTGTATCTTTTAAATTGACAAAAACCTCGTCACCGACAAAATTTGCAATATGCTGTTTTCGCCAAAAGCACGTAAGCGACAGATTTGGCTACAGTTACTTATAAGTAACAAATTTCTTCAAAACAAGGTTTTTACACCCTTTAGAGAGTCACACAGCCATATTTTGAAAAAATAAAATTTTTTGAAATCCATATTACAAAAGTTAAGTTTTTTTTGTTTTCTGAAAAATTATATCTTTGCGCTAACGTGGCTTAAGAATAAACGCGACGATATGGGGATGCATTTGAATAAGGTTTTAAATCTCTTATTCATCCAAAGGAACCGGCGAGCAGATACTATGCCGAAATAAAGGAAATATTGATTGGACACTTTGATCAGAAAAAAAAAACAAATGTGCAGAGAGTGTCAAGATCCGACAACTGATACAGAATAAAGGGGAATCAATTGCAAGTTTCGCACTTCGTTTAAGACAGGCAGCAGTCTATTGGGCGTATGGTGAGTTTATTGACCGTATGTTAATTAAGCAATTAATTTTTGGTATCGAATCCAGAATTTCATGCAATGAAATAATTTCAAAAAATCCAATTACTTTTAAAGAGGCCTATGAAATTGCACATAAATTGGAAGCAACAATTCAGACATCATCATCTGTTAAGTTTTCACCAGAAAACGTTTCCGAACAAACAAACAAATAAATCAGTGCAAAGGAAAAATAAACCGACCCCGTCGGATTTAAATCGTAACCAAACAAAATTTTGAAGTGATGGAACTATTAAGACTATGTGTCACGGATGTGGGGGCAACACCTATGTGTTCAATGCTATTTCGAGATACAACATGTTTTGCTTGGGAAAGAAAAGGACACATTTCAAAAGTGTGCAAGTCAAAAACGCACCAAGTCATATAGTGACTGCGATTCCGTGTATACAAATAATGATCACCATGAAAATGGAGCTTGATACAGGTGCACCGTGTGGGATAATAGACAAAAAATATCATCAGAATGGTATCCAGTTACACGGTTAATCCAATTCCTTGCTTAGATCGTATACCTGTGTACGTGAAGTTAGGTCAGACAGTTCGAAAAGTTAATCTTTATGTTATGGATGGCGACTACGAACCTTTATTTGGTGGGGAGTGGATCTCCCATTTCGATAATAAAATGGCTTTACAATCACTTAACGTGACACAACAACAGAAATTGAAAGAAGTTTTATTTAAATACCAAGATATGTTTAGCAAAAATGCTAAAACGCTCATGCCCTTACTTTAAATACACCGACACGGACTAATTAGGCCAACAAGATCCGTATACGGCGCTGCGAACATTCCACCTATTTGGAAAGTGTATTGCTCGGGGTAACCAATGTTTTCAGCTTCTACGATGATAGATGAATTCAGATAGTCTTAAAAAACATAGCCTGCGTTTTAAGAAAGAAAAGTGCGTTTTCGCTGCCCCGTCGGTAGACATAAAATTGACATAAAATTGACTCCAACGGAATACATAAATCGGATGCACACAATAAAGTTATTGAAGAAGCTCGAAATCCCTCTTCGGCTGAGGAACTACAGTTATTTATTGGCATAGCTTGTTATTACAATTCTTTTATTTCAAATTTATCAACGTAGAGCACACCTTTAACAGAAATTCTTAAAAGGGGACCATTTCAATGGACGCCTGAAGCCAATAAGGCATACGAAGACATCAAAAATTCCCTAATTTCACCAGAAGTGCTAATGCCATATAATCCAAAACTGGCTTTAGTTTTTGCCACTGATGCTAGTAAAGGTAATTATGGTGCCCTTCTATCACAAGAAAGCATATACCAGTCGAACGTTAACATCAACAGAACAAAAATAGCCTCAAATGGACCTGAAGCGTTAGCAATATTTTGGGCTGTGCAAAAATTGTTTCTTTATTTGTACGCGCGTCACTGGACCCTTATTATTGGCCACAAATCATTGAAGCAAATTCTAAACCCACACAAATCACTGCCAATATTGTCATCAGTCGTATGGCAAACTAGGTAGAACTTCTGGCAAATTTCGATTATGAGGTAATCTGTAAACCTACAAAAGCTAATGCCAATGCCGATTTCTGCTCTCGCGCAGCTTAAAGAGAAAAATAAAAAATAAATCAAGTTACCTTTTCCACACATAACGATTTCTGAATTTATGATGAATTCGATAAATTTGTTGTTACACAAATTCAACAGCTTCCAATAGGAGCAAAGAAAATAGCAAAAGAAAGCTTAGTGGATAGCAATCTAGGTACAACTGTGAGGCAGTTAGAAGCTGCAGAAACTAGAGTATAGATCCCCAGAAAGTAATTACAATCTTAGCTCGCTCTTTCGTATACTAGCCGGGTATAGACGTCAATATAGAGCATATGGCTCTCAGCTGCGAAATCTGTGCGGAAAATACACATAACTAAATGCAAAGAACATCACTCTGCCTATAACGCACATTTCGAACGATAAGTTCAGTCAATAAAAATGCACTTAAGGCCATGGGAACAACAAAATCCTCACTTAAAGAAAAAAATAAATGAGCTTCTTCGTCAATACAGATACGCCTCATTCAACAACAGGCCAATCACCCTATCACCTCTTGGGACGGACCTACCGCAGAAGACTCGACCTAGTTTTTCATCACTATATTGCATCTTTTTTTTTTGCCTTGTAGCCAAAAGCTGCTCGTAGAGGGTTTGAATAATAACAAAACGGCCACTAAATTTTCTAAAATCTGAAAACATAATCTTAAACCCACAACTCTGCGCAATTGAAATCTCTCAGAGTATTTAAAAAAAACTCTGATAGATTTAAGAAACGATTGAATCATTTTATTTTTTACATCATGAATTAAACGCGACTTTTTACCATATTCTTGTGTCTTTTTCCCATAGTTTGTTTCTTTTTACGTTCCCGATAAATTCCCGTTCCCGGGAAATTGTTTATAGCTTTTCCCAAGAATTTCCGTTTTCCAAACCCTAATCGATACTTAACCACCGAGTACCAAGTAGGTATCGATAAAAAAGTATACTCGTATCGGTCAAAACTACTCGTTTCATATTGACGGACAATAACATAAAACAATATCGAATGCCTATCAACGTGTCACTCTTGACATTTGGACAGAGATCATAAATGAAAATGGTTTATGGGAATAACCATTTAACAAAAAATCCCTTTACCAACTTCAAGATTGCCACAACGGAACTTAAGTTATATATCGTCGCTTTTCTTCTTAAACCACGTAAGCGTCATTTTTTCGAAATTGACTTTTTTGGTTTTTATGGTAGAAAATAACATTTCCCACCAGACTACATTCTCATCTTAACAAGTTTGTATGAAAAATAAAAAAATCCATTTTCAAAACCTCGTAAACGCCATACAAATGACATTTGCATGCAAAATATAATGGTCTTTATATTTCAAGTTGGAAATGTTTTTAAGTTTTTTGTATTTAAGAATAAAAAATCAGGAAAGTTTTAGGCCAATTGGAGCATTTTTGGTAAAGTTAAAAGTTTTTTTTTTTGATAAATACAAAAATAAATGTTAATTTTCACACAGAAATTTGCAATTTCTGTGGTTGCGCCAAAACCACGTAAGTGACAGATTTGGCTACAATTAATTGTAAGTAACAAATTTACAAAAAAGTTTCTATACCCTTCAGAAAGTCGCACAGCCATGTTTTGCAAAAAAAATTGTTTTCAAACCCATATTAAAGAAGTTATTAAGTTTTTATCGTTTTCTGAAAAACGACTTTTTGGCGCTTACGTGGTTTAAGAATAAACGCGACGATATGCATATCTATTCATTTCGCCGTCATTTATAAGGCAAAATCACAGTAGAGGAACCACATAAACGATCAGGACCCGTCCAGTGCCTAAACTGTCAAGAATATGGTCATACTAGGGCTTACTGTAAGCTGCCTTCTGTTTGCGTGGTGTGTGGTGAGCTGCATTGTTCCGCTCAACGCGATAAGTCAAGGGATGACACGAAGGTTAAAAAATGTAGCAATTGCGGTGGAAACCACACTGCCAACTACAGAGGATGTCCTGTTTATTCTATTGTAAGGAAGACGTCTCAAAAACCAAATACTCCCCCTAAGCAAAAACAATATCGACCAAATGACCATTACCCTCAGCTAGGTCAACCAACCACCCACGCTGACATGCTAAAAAACAACCAACTTAATAAAGCGCCATCGTCAGTTAACCCGAACCAACTTTTGCACCCGGAACCTAAGGACCAAACACCTTCGGTTAACTATAGTCGTCTGGAAGGACATTGAGACATTAGTACAGTCGCTAAACACTTTTATGAGCTCTATGGGTAATATGATGCAAGAAATGTTAAAAATGCAATCTATGATATTGCAGGCAGTACTTAGCAAACCATGAACTGTTTAAAAATATGTTTCTGGAACGCAAACGGCTTACGCCAACATAAAAATGAACTCGAATACTTCCTTAAGAACCAACAAATTGATGTCATGCTGATTGCAGAAACAAGAAATAGCTTTTTTAAAATCAATGGCTATATTTTATATGACACCAAAGACCCCCGTGGCAGAGCATGTGGTGGTTCAGCAATACTTATAAAGGCCCGCATCAAACATTATTTACTGTGTGATTTTTGTGAGGATTACCTTCAAGCAACAAATATCTGCCTTGAAGAATTTCATCAAAATTTAGTTATTTCTTCAATTTATTCACCTCCTAGATTTCAAGTATCAGAGAATCAGTATAGCGACTTCTTCAAATCACTAGGTCCCTGTTTCATAGCATCAGGCGACTACAACGCTAAACATACATTTTGGGGATCACGACTAATAACACCAAAAGGTCGTGTTTTGTTCGACACACGTGTTTAAGGGTATTTCAAGAGAAATTATTAAAGCTGAAACATCACTAGAATTATCCTCAGATCATTCACCCACTATTGTCTATATATGGAATCAAAAAATATCGTATCACCAACAACCAGGACAAGCATAAATTGGCTGAAATAAAGAAAATATCTCAGCACGCATTGCTCGGAAAACATCCCGCTAAGAACACCAGAAGACATAGAGCAGTGTATAATTGATTTTGATCGAAACATCAAATTAGCTGCCCAACATGCAACTTTAACCCGGCAAATAGACAGATGCAATCACATTTATTCTGCAGATGTCGAGCGGCTCTTGACTGAAAAAAGAAAAATTCGTAGAGAGTGGCAATCATATAGATCTCCTCAACTTAAAAATAGACTTAAAGATTGCACGAAGCGGCTAAGAGACCTACTAGAATCTCAAAGGGTAGCATCTCTGAAAAATTACCTGGAAGATCTGGACCCAACTCCACAATCAGATTATTCATTATGGCGTGCATGTCGAAACCTCAATAGACCAGTCGTACGTAAGCCTCCACTGCGAACTTCTTGTGGAGACTGGGCAAGAAATGATACCGAAAAAGGTAATGTGTTTGTTGATCATTTAAAAAACGTGTTTACTCCAATTGTCTCGACTGATATAGCTGAGCTCCCACCTATAGATGTTAGTCCGGCAGTTACCCTAAGGTTCGAGCTTCGAGATATTGAAAAGACAATAACTGATTTAAATACTAAGAAAGCACCTGGCATTGATAAAATCAGTAACAAGATGTTATTTGAATTGCCCCGTATAGCCCAAAAAATCATTCTTTTTGTTTTTAATGCCATTTTACGTCTTGAGTACTTTCCTACAAAGTGGAAAATTTCTTTGATTACTACTTCTAGGTTAAATCATACAGACCTATAAGCCTATTATCAAATATATCAAAGCTGTTCGAAAAAATATTAATAATTAAGTTGAACCCAATTCTGAGCGCCAAAGGATGTATTCCGAACCATGAATTTGGCTTCAGAAAACAACATAGTAAGATCCAACAAACACACAGATTAGTAAATGTAATTAAAAAGACCTTTGAAGAACAAAAATACTGTTCTGCACTTTTTATCGATGTTTCTCAAGCATTTGACAAGGTATGGCACGAAGGCCTTATATACAAGTTAAAGCTGAATTTGCCCAAAAACTTCTATAAGCTCATAAAAAATTATTTAACTGATCGAAAGTTCATACTAAAAGAAGGAGATTTCTTAAGCTCGCCTCAGCTTATTAATGCCGGAGTTCCACAGGGTAGTATTTTGGGACCCATTTTATACTTGCTGTACACATCCGATATGCTAATTAGCAATCAAGTGCACACATCAACATTTGCTGATGACACAGCTTTTTTAAGTATTCATGAAAGCGCGCAAGTAGCATCACAAGATTTACAAGATCACGTACTCAAATTGGAAAAATGGTTGAAGAAATGGAGAATTAAGGTGAATGAACAAAAATGCACTCATATAACTTTCACACTGCGTAGGGACTCATGCCCCCTATTCGCATAAATAATCAAATGATACCCCAGCTTTCAGACGTCAAATACCTCGGTATACATCTTGACCGGCGCCTTACTTGGAAAAGCCACATAGAATCCAAATTGATACAAATGAAGTTGAAAGCAGTCCAACTATACTGGCTTATTGGCAGAAACTCTATCCTCAGATTAGATTGCAAATTACTACTCTACAAGTCGATACTTAAACCAATTTGGTGCTATGGGATTCAATTATTGGGTACTGCCTCAGCTAGCAATGTTGAAAAAATACAAAGGCGCCAAAATAAGATTCTTCGAATGAATACAGTTGCCCCCTGGTATATCAAAAACTCTAATATTCACAAAGATCTAAACGTGCCAACAGTTAAATCAGAAATAGCGAAACATGTGGTAACGTATTTGAAAAAGCTTGAAACTCATCCAAATCCACTGGCGCGTAACATTCTTAATGCTCCTGGTTACATTAGACTAAAAAGAAGAGATACTGCTTTTCTTGGCCGTACAATAGAGGGATGACCCGTAAATAATTTCAACAATCGTGGAACATACATTTTTGTTTGTCTTGCACTGGCTGGACTTAAAAAGTATATTTTATTTTAGACTTAAGATATGAGTAATTATTGTTAGTTCAAACATATTGAAGATACAATAAATAAATATGAATTCCAAAAAAAATTATAAGGCCGGAGAATGCCATTGCATAAAGTTACTTGAAACAAATTTGCAATGTTCTGCCCAAAAATTCAAACTGACGAACTAAAAAAACTTCAGCAAAGCAACGCCTTAAAGTCATTCAAGTTTACAGACCAAAATTATGTCACTTTAACGAAGATCTTACATTTTTATTATATGTATGTACATATGTATAGATAGATTATTATTATAGATTAGGGTAGAAAACTGCTTTAATTCTTTTTTGCGTTGCTATTTAGCAAAATTTATTACATTTTGAATAGAAGAGTAGGTGTCTAGCGTTCTCAACTTTGAAATTTCAAAACGCACCAAAGTGGAGAAAAAAACGCACCATTTAAGAGAAAACGCACCAAGTTTTGCAATTTCCTTTTTATTTAAAATCTTGAATGAATTAATTTTCAAAAAAGTATAATATTTTTGTTTTAAAAATATAACAATAAAACAGTCTTAAAGTTAAAGGTTAAAAAAAAACAAAATTAAATCATAAAACTTAACAAAAATAAAAAAACTAAACAAATATGTTTGTATTCAGTTGTACTAGATAATACATTTTTTTTATTTCATATATTGCATACACAACTTTTTAAATAGAAATCAGCGATCATTCACAATATACATAGTTTAACAAAAAAACTTAACAATAACATTTAACTCCAGTCCAAAATTCTAATGTTGAATCAATATTTTTCCATTGCATAAGGTAAACAATTCGCCATCCGTTTTCAATACTAGGCAATATTTCGATATCGGATGCAAATTGTACTGCTAATGGCATGATATCATTTTTGCAATAAGATAAAACATTTTTTACGTTTCAAACGTTAATTTTTTGTAAAATTTCAACATTAGAAGGCAGTCTCGCCCGAATCTTTTCAACTAATTTTTTGGTGAATTTACAACAAGTTTTTGATATATCTTTCTTTGCTTCAATGCTTATTTTCTTTAATGCGCAAGCTTCTTCAAACTTAAAACCCAAATAACAAATATCAAACGATGTATTGATATCACCTGTTAAAAAATTCGAATTCAATGTCAGGCTCAGTGAGTTTGGATATCAAAATTTTTAAGAGATTAGGCAAATCACCAAATAATTTAGTCTGGTCGGCATTTTTTGATTCAAATGTGAGATTAACACGTTGCACCTCTTTTAAAATATCGGATAAATATACTAAGTAAACATAATTAATATCATCATTGTATATATTTTTTAGTTGGTTAGATAAAAAATATTGCTGAGATGTTGGAAATGTATTAAATAGCGTTTTCAATTCAAGCCATATTTTTAAAATTGCTTTGACTTTTCTATTAAAAGCCAACGAGTGTCTGCAATCAATGGAACTCTTTATCAGTATTATCAGGATACTCATTATCAGTATTTATTAATTGATATATTTGTTCGCAGGTCTTTTGCCTAACAGCTGAATGGGAAAACCAATGTGTTTTGTAGGGATAGCAAATTCCTTACAGTGAAATGTTTCTTTTTTAACATAACACAAAGTAATACAACAACAATACCGTTTTACTTCGTGCATGTGATTTGGTATGTCTTAAACATCATTACTAGTTGTTCTTATTATGGTCTGTAAAAATGACTATGAATATTTTGCACTGTTGGTGCCACCAAAAATTAAAAAAAAACCAAAATTAAAAAAAAAGCGCACCACGCACCAACTCGTGGAATTTTCGCACAAAAAAATTGAAAAAGCACCCAAAATGGTGCGACAACGCTGATACATACATACATACATACATATATACATACATATATATATATATATATATATATATATATATATATATATATATATATATATATACATATATATATATATATATGTATACATATATATATATATATATATATATATATATATATATATATATATATATATATATATATATATATATATATATATATATACATATGTATGTAGATTGTAGTATGGAAGAATATTCTTCCATACTACATAACTTTTTCAAGAAATCAACTAACAACATCAATATCTATCTACTGTAAAAATTCCAACGTATTCTGATTACTCTTTCATCTCGAAACCCATATATGAGACCATTTTCGTGATAGTGTCTTGAGTTCCTTTACATTACTTTGATAATAATAATATGTTCGGATTTTTAAATTATCTTAAAATGTAACCACAAACAGTTTTTTACCTCTACTGAAAATTTTAAAATATTTTTTTAATACCCTCTTGTTGATCTAGTGCGATATATATGTATATTGTAGTGTGGAAGAATGATAGAAACAAGATTACGACATGCGTATGATTTGCCATTAGATGACGTAATTTGTCCATTACAAGGGTTGCTTCATCTTATTTGGGTCAAACAAATTTATATAATAAATAAAAATATATGCATAAATTGGAAACCCTGCAAATGAAATCACTTTTATACGCCAATAACCATTATTAGCCAATACGAGCGCAATTGCGCAGAAAAGTGTATGTACGGGATGGCGTAATTTTGTTTTTAACATCATTAGTTTGTATGTATCAATATTTACTGATTACAAAAAATACGATTTTTTAATTGAGAATATAGTTTTGAATTGTAAATAACGCACATACAGTGGGTTACATTTCAATGGAATTCAACAAACCAGATAGCAATCAAACTTTAATACAACTTGAGAATAAGCTTATATTATAATAGTGTGTTTTAAGCTTTTCTTAAGCTGAATTCACCCATTTTGTCCGGACAAAATTTTTTACTGATAATTTTCTGCAGCACGGTTTCGAAAAATTTGTCTGGACAAACAAATAAATAAATAAATTGGTGTAAAATTACATATTTTTTTTTATTAATTTAACGATTTGTTTATTAATTTATGTTAAAACATATCATTTTTTATTTACATGCAAGTAATTAAAACAAACAAACAAAACAAAAAAATTCCCAATTGCAAGCTAAGCAAACACTATATGATGTTGCAACTTAATTCAGCTGTTTTTTAAAGAATTATGGCCCCTATTACGGTTTACAACTCAACTCTATTTCAGTTGAAATTTTACAATTTGGTATTATCAATTACAACTCAACTTGTAAAAAATTTTTAAGTTGAATTTAAATTGTGTTATAACTCAGTTTTAGTTTCACCGTTTACAACCCTGTGTTAGTTCAGTTAACAAAAGTTTAAAAATATTACAACACATCAGTAGTAGTTGGCTTTCAAGTTGTCTTTTAGACAACTCAACTGAGTTGAGTTGTAATCGGTAATAGGGGCATATATTTAGTGGCAACTCAGTTATATTTTGTCCGCACAAAAATTAATATTAAACCAATTCAAGCTGAGAGATGCGTGGACAAAATCACTTCTCCCACTCTCTGACAGAAATGTCAAACTAATATACGAGTGTAAAAAAAAATTTGTCCGGACATAATTTTGTCTGAATCCAGCTTTAATTTCCTTAAGCTGGATTCACCTGTTTTGTGAATCCAGCATCCACTTTCAAATTTAAAATATTTTTAATTAATGCAAAACGTCGCCTGTTATAGTCCTTTTAACCTTGTTCATCAATATCATCCCATTAATTCCACTTGGTTTTTGTCCATTTTTTTAAAGTACGATACTTAATTTTCTGTTTAATACCAGCGGTGTGATCACTGATCAGCTGAATAAATGTCAAACTAAAACACTATAATTGCAATGTGAAGACTTTGGTTTAGTTTGATAAACAACTCGCTTGAACACGTTAAATTTCAGTACTGTAAACGCCATATTACATTAATATTTATAAAATGTAAATTCACAAGCATTTTTCAAGCTTTCACAACTGTTTCTAAACAATTCGTTGTGTTTCTTGACAAATTTTTAAATTCCTTTGTTTATTTATTCAAAAATAAATTTCCAAATTATAGAAATGAATGTTTTGGGCTACTAGGCCATTACACCATATGATTAGTTATGTATGATTAGTTTCAATTTCTTTTAACAAATTAGCGGATCTAAGAGCCTGTTTTTGTAAAACAAAACCTTCTTACATGTAGGTTTCGTTTTCAAACGATAAAACTTTAATTATTAATAACATTTTTTGGGAATTTAAATATTAATTATTTAATATTATGCTAATTACCCATAACATTTTATAATAAAAATGCAATTTATTTGTTGGGGGAAAAGAGCTAGTCCCTATACGTATTTCACTGGTTGCTCAGGCCAGATCATCAGGAAACCTTTTTCCTACTTTTAGAGAAGCCAAAAATACTCTATAAGTAATAAAATTCTACAAAACACAATGAGAATTATGCATGTTAATAGAATAATATTACAGAATATTAAAGCTTCAACAAAACACCAACAAACAAACCACGTTTTTATTTTTCCTTACAACGCGTAAAAACTACTGGATGGATTTTAACAAAATTTTGTAAGGTGGTACCTTGGTATCCTGATTCCAATATAGGATACTCTTTTTCGGCAAAAATATCTTATTTCCAAGAGAAAGTGAAGAATAAGCATTGAAAGTACACCGATTTTTTACCGATTTAAAGGAAATGCATACTTTAAGGCATCTTTTATTTTTGAAAGCAGTATATTTTAAGCAATGTTGCGCAACAGAAGGCGCTGTTTTAAAATAATGAGTAACTCTTTTCAGGTGAGTCTTTTACAGAGTTTGAAAATAATTTTTAGAATTTTATATAAATTTTTAATATATAAATTTTTAATTTTAATCTTATCTATGGAAGTTAATACTTAAATTTTGGTGTGGATTACTTTCAAAGCAAAATCGAACTAAATATTGTCAGGACTCACCTAACGTGTGTGGGCACAGCTAGTTATAAATAAGATGATTGTATAAAATAATATTTATAATTTTTATATTAAAACTAGTTATTTTATTTATTATACGTGGTTGAATTTTAAATTAATTGTAATATCGTACAAAATCTAACTATATAAAATATATTATGGACTTTAATGGTGTTACTTCCTTTGGAAAGGGATATGAGTATATACAGACAGTACAGTGTTGCAGCGTCTCTGGTGTTATTATTTTAATGTTGGGGGAATATCGCAGCAGGCCACTGCTTTATTAGTCAACATGCTAACCACTTGAGCTACAGCACACTCAAAATATACTTTGATATAATATCTCTATGCTTAGAATATTTCTTTCACAAAAACAAATATGAATTGTTTCCAAAACTACAAATTACCATTAACATTTGTATAGTGACGAAACGATACCACTAGGGTATTGATATTTTACTCGATACGGTATCGGTCGTAAAGCATCAATACCTACTTGATATCGAATATATAGTATATACACCCCAAGTCTTTATTTACACGGACTTTTTCACTCGGTTTGAAAATAAAAAAATTATTTTTTTACACGATTTTATTCCATTTAGCACGATTCAAAATCTTTTGAGCTTAGATTTTATTTGTAAAATTTAAGTTTTGCGAAATATTTTCATATCAAAAATTTGTAGGATTTCCCTTTTTGTGCATACAAGCATTTTCACTTGTTAGAGCAATTGGAATGTGTTAATATTTTGTGAACTATCAGTGAATCTCTAAAAGAAGACATTGAAAACTACAAATAAAAAAATACAACGTAAAGTCATTTCTTCAGAAAACAAAATTGAAGATCGCCTTCGAAATGGAGAAGGCTCAACATTTCTTGGCAAAATGTTCGGTTTAAACGAAGTCGCAGTAAGAACAATAAAAAATTAAAATTCAATTAGGCAATCGTTGATTTCTGGAACGAAACTATCTATTAAGTCTTCATCATACACAAGATGCAAATAAATGGTGCAAATACACATTATATGTACAAGCATATAAGTGTAAAAATAAACATGATTTCTAATTCTTCAAAAAAAAATTTCGTTTTTCACTAATTTTAATAGGTTTTAGAGATAAGGTAGAGATAACCAATCACCTATTTTTATATATGATCAATGTCTTTTTTTACAGGGTTTTTAACGAGTGATTTTTTAAGAGCTTGAGAACTTTTTAAAAAAAAAAAACGCATAAAATTTGCAAAATCTCATCGGTTCTTTATTTGAAACGTTAGATTGGTCCATGACATTTACTTTTTGGAGATAATTTCATTTAAATGTTGACCGCGGCTGCGTCTTAGGTGGTCCATTCGGAAAGTCCAATTTTGGGCAACTTTTTCGAGCATTTCGGCCGGAATAGCCCGAATTTCTTCGGAAATGTTGTCTTCCAAAGCTGGAATAGTTGCTGGCTTATTTCTGTAGACTTTAGACTTGACGTAGCCCCACAAAAAATAGTCTAAAGGCGTCAAATCGCATGATCTTGGTGGCCAACTTACCGGTCCATTTCTTGAGATGAATTGTTCTCCGAAGTTTTCCCTCAAAATGGCCATAGAATCGCGAGCTGTGTGGCATGTAGCGCCATCTTGTTGAAACCACATGTCAACCAAGTTCAGTTGTTCCATTTTTGGCAACAAAAAGTTTGTTAGCATCGAACGATAGCGATCGCCATTCACCGTAACGTTGCGTCCAACAGCATCTTTGAAAAAATACGGTCCAATGATTCCACCAGCGTACAAACCACACCAAACAGTGCATTTTTCGGGATGCATGGGCAGTTCTTGAACGGCTTCTGGTTGCTCTTCACTCCAAATGCGGCAATTTTGCTTATTTACGTAGCCATTCAACCAGAAATGAGCCTCATCGCTGAACAAAATTTGTCGATAAAACACATTTCGAACCGAACACTGATTTTGGTAATAAAATTCAATGATTTGCAAGCGTTGCTCGTTAGTAAGTTTATTCATGATGAAATGTCAAAGCATACTGAGCATCTTTCTCTTTGGCACCATGTCTGAAATCTCACGTGATCTGTCAAATACTAATGCATGAAAATCCTAACCTCAAAAAAATCACCCATTATTAGGTGTACTGATACTATACCGATACACATAGAACTAGTAACATGTGTGTAGTTGTTTATTCAAATCTGAGTTATTACTTAAGGTCCTGCTATATATCCTTTTTCTTAAAAACGCTATATTACATACAAAAATTGTCCGATTATAGAATCGGATAATTAATACATGATGAGAACGTCATCTATGTACACAAAAACGAAATTTGATCCTCGAACAATTTCACCCATGAGTCGTTGAAAGCTCTGTGCGGCATTTCGAAAACCAAATGGCATTTTAAAAAATTCATAAACCCCAAAAGGTGTGATGATGGCTGTCTTGGCAATGTCGCACACTGTGGCCTTGTAGTGTATTTAATGGTCTTAAATCAAGAAGGTTGCGGAGCTTCATGAAATTTTGCACACATTTATTTTAAATTTTTTAAGAATTTCAATTTCTTTTTTTACAAAAATACGCCCACTTTTACGCCCACCTCCCATACAACTTAAATAGAAAATGTGGCATAACTTCCATGATTTTAAATATATTAACTCAATTTTCATAAAATGTTAATATTATAATTGTAGAATGACCTCCTGAAAATATGAACTTAATCCGCCCACTTTTACGC
Source organism: Phasia obesa (assembly GCA_949628195.1). Taxonomy (NCBI): domain Eukaryota; kingdom Metazoa; phylum Arthropoda; class Insecta; order Diptera; family Tachinidae; genus Phasia; species Phasia obesa. Next base: position 109,166,330 of record OX451217.1, read on the forward strand.
CCACCTCCCATACAAACGATATTTCAAAAATGCAATATCTTTATATGCAATATGTTTATTTTTCGCAAAAATGCATATAACATCCGTCCACTGTAACACCCACCCCTCATACAACTCCAATATAAAAATTTTCCATACAAATCAATGTACAATTTTGCCGTGTCTATACAATATACTTGGAATTTCTTAGCGTCTATTGCCTGACTGCAACTAATTGTGGATAATATAATTTTCAACCGAAGATTTCGTTCTGGCATTGCTCTCCCCAAAGCTTTTCGTTGGACGTCCACGTTTACCATCCACTGTATCATCCACTACTTCATCAGTCAACGTATAATAATGTGTTAGCCATTCTTTATTGTCATTAAAAAATCTTTATGAAGTACGCTGACTCTTGTTCCACTACTTTAAAAATTGAGGCATAAATGTTTGTTTCAAAAACCGTCTGAACTTTTTTTGAGTTTTCTCACACACTATTTTATAATTCCGAAAACTACACGAGTTATAAGATCAATATCTTTTTTACATTGAAAAACAATTTCCGAAAGCGTGCTGAAAGATATTTTTGGCTTTTCCATAAAAACTTACTTATCACTATACCACTCTCAAATATAATATAAAATATATAATATGTTTATAACGGATAACGGAGTTAATTTTTAAGAGAAAAAATGTGATCAATGTTAAGTTATTGATTAAGTTATATATAAAGCTCTTCATTTAATGTGTAGTAAGTTTACATTTAGATTTTTTGTTGTTTAGTCAACGTAAACAATATACCGATATTACTTTGATAAATACTTTTGTGTAGATTTGTTTTTGTAATCGGGACTCAAATCTAAGTTTTTTCTATATAGTACACATGCAATGAAATTTTCGTATTTCTCGATCCCAAATTGGCACCGGCTTCGTGAACGAGTAGCAAAGAAAGGAAGAATGCACAATTGTTTTTGCACCTGTAAAATAACGCATAACGCATATTTTTTACTGTAATTTTTTGGTTTTTCATTGTTTTTTCGGCGGCGGGCAAATTGGGGCAGGTTTTTTTTTTTAGTCTGTTAGCTGAGACTCTCAGCTTTAATTTGGTATAGGACTCCGTGTGTCGCACTGCTTCGCACACAACTAAAAGTCTAACGGAAAATCATAAATGTTTTTATTTTTGGTTTAAAATATATTGTCAAAAGAATTTTTTTTTTTTGCAATTTTTAAAATTTTTTTTTAATATACATATAATGCTTAATGTCCATTTTAATTGAAAAAATACTTATAAGGTACATTCGGTGTATAGTTTATAAGTAACAGGCTTTCTTATATGACATAGAAAACTATCACATTTGAGACTTGTTTACATTCTTCAACTTTGCGCTGCTCGGGACAGAAAACCAATGGAGATATTTGCATGAAATTTTTTACACATGACCTTTAGATAGTTTTTAACCATCTGTGCAAAAATCATCAAAATCGAAAAGCAGATCCAAATTGATTTATTGCCGCAGTGGCCACAGTGTGTGTCGTCCGGGTTCATTGCTATTTGATGATACGCACGAATAAGGTAAATTTTAGAAATATGGTATAGCCATTGAGTTTCGATGAGTAATTAGTAATAAAAGGAATGCGGTATCGATCGGGAGTAGTAACTTTAATTAAAAATCTATAATCCCCGCATGGACGACATTCACCGTTCTTTTTTGGAACCATATGGAGTGGATTAGACCACATAATTTTTGAAGGGCGAATGATATCATTGTCGAGCATAAATTTGAATTCTCTTTTAGCAATGTTTAATCGCTTTGTATTTAATTGCCTTACCTTAGCATGTACAGGGAGTCCAGTTGTTTCGATGTGATGAAAAACTCCATGTTTTTTTGCTCCCAGTGATATTGAAACATTATGTATTCCTGAGAATTGTTGAAGAAGTTTGTGAATACATGACTTGTCTTTTAAAATTGTTGTTATACTCATAGATGGCTCACGCGTAAGTAATGCGCTGGTAGTCAACAATGTTGTATCATCTACTAACCTTCTGTTTTTAAGATCAGGAAGTAGATTAAAGTGCTTTAAAAAATCAGAACCAAGAATGCATTTCGTGACATCTGCAATCACAAAAAGCCAGGAAAATGATCTACGCAAACCTAAATCGAGCTGTATCACCATAGTTCCAAACGTAGGAATCTGTGTACCCGTTCGCTGCAAATAAACTGGAAGATGAATTAAAATTCTTATATGTCCTTTTTTTGGAATCACAGAGATGTGTGCCCCCTTGTCGATCAAAAAGGTCCTTTTAGATGTTTTGTCTGAGATAAAAAGACGGCCAGATGTTGAATTTAGCGATTTCGGCGGCCGCAATATACGAAACGCATATTAGTTTTTTGGAAAACAGCAGGGTTGGATGCATTTTGTTGCTTTGTCACCAAAACGATTGTGATACCAACAATACTCAGATTTCCTAATGTTAGACTTAGACCGTAGACGAGATAAGTTACGATATGATGAGTCACGATGTATTGCGCTTTTATTTTTGTTATTACATCTGCTGCAATGTAGACTTTATAGTTTGTGTTCAATAGCTTCAATTTGTGCTACGATTGCATTTTGAGTCTGAATTTCAACACTAGAAATGTTGGCAGGTTGCATCATAACCACTATTTTATCTGCTTGGACAGCGAGCTTGTTGATATCTTGGTTTTGCATTGTGCGCAAAAATTGTGTTGGTCGTTGATCTCCAAGTACTTTACCGCTTAACAGGCGTTTTAACTTTCTCTCGTCTGATTCCGAAAATAGTGTGATGATTCTAGATTTAAGGCTCTCATAACGACTTTCCATTGGTGCGTTCTCGAAAATATCGCTTAATAAAACCAATGTGCCTGGATCAACATTCGCCACTAAATGGCGAAACTTTGTTTCATCCGAAGTTATGCGCGTGAGTTCAAATGTGGTATCTACTTGGCAAAACCAGATTTTTGAATTCTTTTGCCAAAATGGAGGTAACTTGTGAATCGTGTTTGCTTCAATTTGTGGTGTGTTGCCGCTGGTCGAATTTAATAGTGGTTCCGTTGGCGGTGACTGACCATCTCCTCTATCCTGATGTAACTCCAAAGGTCTGTCTGCGCGTGGGCTGTGTAGTAAAGCCATGTTCTTTATTTGGGGTCACCAATGTAGGTTTTTTAATATCCCTAACTTTAAATTAAAATCAAAAAAGATTTTTAAAAATAAAACGATAGAAATGTTGGTTGCTTTATTTTCCAAAAAAAAAAACTAAACTGACAAAATTAAAACTATTTGTAGTCAAAGAAAACAATACGAACTAGATGAAAAAATATTAAATTATAAAATTTAAAACAAAGTATTTTGTGTTAAGGTAAGCGCCACAATTTCATTAATTTATTGCAAAAATTAACAAAAATGTGAATCTGGGTTAAGTTAATTTGCAGCTGGCTTAAATTAAATTGCATTTGGAATTAAATTTGATTTGTGTTTGGGTTAAAAAATGTGCGAATGATATACACAGGTTTTAAACTATACAATTATTCCAGCCTGTTTAAAAGTGAAAACATGATTAATATTCGTAGTATCCGCTTTTGGCCAACTAATAGGTGCTGTATCCAAAAACTAAAGTCTTTGATGGAGACTTCAAATTTTAATCCACCAAATTTTAATAGCCATGAGTAGTCCCCTTAAAGACTATTTTTAGTTTTCAGTATGGTCCACCCTCATTAACTATGATCTCTGATGTGGAGGTTTTTAAGTCGCGGTTTGAAACGGATCCCAACTCTACGTATCTCTCATACAAAATCTATTGCATGAATTCTATCATAAAAAATCTTTTCTTGATTCACGCAATAGTTTGGTTTACAACTGTATGATACATTCCACCGATGAAGTAAAATTTTGAAGCTTCCATGTAAGACACTATAAACATATCATTTGTAAAATCTTCATTAAAGTGACATAATATTGATCTGTAAACTCGAATGACTTTAAGCCGTTGGTTTGATGAAGTATTTCCTAGTTTGTTAGTTTAAATTTTTTGGCAGAACATTGCATAATTTTGGCATCACAAGCTTCTTGCTTCACTACAAAAATTATATGTATAATCGCCATTGTCACAACGCAAGTAACTTTAGGCAATGACATTCTCCAGCCTTATAAATGTCAGCGAAATCAATAGAAATATACTGTTACGTTTTTACTTTAAGTTGGGTTCTTTCAATTGCAAATTAAATTCACACTGTTATTACTTTTACTGTAAGTCACTTTATTTATTAACACCACAGTTCAAAAATACACAAACTGTTAAACACTCTCTTACAATACGACAACTGAACTCTTTGACGTTTGAAATATTACTGCCATACTACTCGCCACCACTATTTGCTTATATAGGCGATTTAAAAGCACCACCATGTTCTATTCCAGACAGATCTGGCAGGTTCGATTGTTATTGCTCTTGTTTTCTTCTTTATACCTATTTGTGTGGATTTTTATTTCATTATACCTGTTTGTGTGGGTGTTTATTTCTTTATGCGCCTGCGTTGCCCACTGTTGCCAGATTTGCTGATTGCCAGATTTTTCATCGTAAAATTGGCTACGTGAGATTTGCCGATTTTCCCACTAAATTTGTATTGAAAAACGCCAGAAACCGCGTAATTTTTCGTTTAGCGGCAATTAAAGTTAAAAAATAGCTAAAAATATAAAAATTACATTATTCAGTTAATCGACAGTCTGTTGCATTCTAGGCAAATTTTAAAGTAATTTTTATCAGATAAAAATTACACCTGTCTTAAACAACAACTTGTAAAATTTATAAGAAAATTTAGTTTAAATGAATAAATCCAATCGACAACAGCCTGCTGAGTTCATTTTTAATACAGTTATATTTTCAACGTTTATTGATAAAGCCCATTCTAAATGGTTATGGAGCAAACAAAAAAGGCCTCGGCCTCGGGTTTTTTGTTACAATACAGTTACAATTATATTCAAAATTGTAACTTAATTTTACACGCTTAATAAGTAATACCTTTTGCTGAAGTGACACAGATTCAACCCGCAAAATAAACTGCAAGAACAGTTACTTGCTTACTGGAGCACATCAAGACAAAGTTGTTGTTTTGTTTACATCTCATCCTGGTGGATTAATTCATTCCATATATTTTTGAAAAAAAAAAGATTATTTCTGTGTTGTTACTTACAGTAATCGATACATTTTCAAAAATGTTTTAAAAAATACCATGTCACCTACCAATCGATTTATTGCGAATAAAATTTTAACCCAGAACTAGATTTTTAGCACTTATATCTTATTTTAACTTGAAAAAAAGAAATACGGCACTAAACGTGCTATTTCTGAGAAGTCGTGGCTCTCGCATGAAAATAATTTTCAACCGTCATTCTGTACAAAGAAAAAGTGTTTGCTCCCCCCAGCAAGTTTGCTTTGTTCAAATGCATTGGATATTTGAAAAAAATGTTATCTCTTGAAATCGATTAAAAAATCGCTAGATTTCCCGCTAATCGCTAAGAGGCAATTTTCCCCACGATTGGTATTGCAAAAAGAATAGATTTAGCTGCAAAATCTCCAAATTGACAACAGTGGTGTTTAGGTCACACTCTCTTTTGATCTTTGATCTTTGTCAACTTCATTTCGTTGAATAAAAATTCTTCAGAAGTTGAAACTTTACCTTGGACAAATGAATGAAATTCAAAGATTATTAGCAATAAAACATCTGAACAAATTGTATTCCTGTCAATATTATTGGCTTCGAATCGAAGACGTTGTTTAGTAGATTTATTTTGCTTTCGTGGAAAACGTAGAAGATACAGCTCAGATAATGTTAGACAATTTAAATTAAGATATTTAAGCAATTGAATCCAATCGAAACACTCGATGCTAGTCTACTAATCTGAGGGTTGCGGATTCAATTCCACCCAAAGACTTTGAGTGTTTTCTGAAGACAAGCAAGAAGTTGCGCAGGTAGTGTTGTTCAATTCTACGATTTTTTATGGTGTTCTCAAATTATGTATTTATATAAAGATAAAAGATACTTATATTTTTCTGTGGAATATTAATTAATGAACCTGAATATATATTATTTGATTTTATTTTACACTAGCTGTGCCCACACAAGTTGTATATCTGTAAAATTGCGTACTTTCACTGCTTTTTCTTCTCTTTCTCTTGGAAATAAGGTATTTTTGCGGAAAAAGGTAACCTATATTTGAATCAAGATGCTAAGGGACCTCCTCATAGAATTTTATTAAAATCCATCCAGTAGTTTTTTCGTGATGCTAACAGAGGCAGGAAAAAAGTTACTGCTTTATTTTATGTATGATGATTTTGTGATAATTTTCCTATAAAAAGCATAAAAACCTCGTATTTATATGTTTAGTTATTTTACCAGATTTTTTGCTGATTTAAAAAATTTTATCCAGATTTTTTATACCAATATTGATGATTTTATAGGTTAGGTAAATTTTCTGGCAACATTGCTCATCCCGTGCTTGTTGTTTTATGAATTTTTGTACATGAGGCATTTCTAGACTAATCTTTTTTTTTCGCAATTTTTATTTATTGTATTTTCAATATAATTAAACTATCAATACTTACTCATACCTTAAGTGTAATAAAATAAATATACTTGTTAAGTCCAATCACCGCTGGACAAAAAAAATGTATGTTTCACGGTTACTGTAATTTGCGGGTTATCCCTCTGATGTACGGATGAGAGAAGCAGTGTCCCTCCTTCTTAGTCGAATGTAACCAGGTTCATTTGGTATGATACGGGCCAGTGGATTCGGATGAGTTTCAAGCTTCTTTAAATACCTTATGGCAAGTTTCGCTATTTCTGCTTTAACTGATGGCACGTTTAGATATTTATGAATGTTCGAGTTTTTTCTATGTTGATAGCTGAGGCCGTGCCCCATAATTGAATGCCATAACTCCATATTGGTTTTAGAATTGACTTTTATAACAAAAGTTTGCAATCTTAAGCTACAGTAGAATTTCTGCAAGATTCTCTACGCAGTGTGAAAGTTATGTGAGTACATTTTTGTTCATTAACTTTTATTCTCCATTTCTTCAACCAATTTTCTAAATTGGATATGTGGTCTTGTAAATGTCGTGATGCTACTTCGGGTCTTTCGTGAATGCTCAAAAAAGCTGTGTCGTCCGCAAATGTCGATGTGTGAACTCGGTTACTAGTTGGCATGTCTGAAGTATACAATAAGTATAAAAAGGTCCTCAATATACTATCTTGGGGAACTCCGGCTTCGATTGGCTGGGGTGAGCTCAAAAAATCTCTTTCTTTCACAATAAACTTTCGTTCGGTTAAATAACTATCTAGCAGCTTATATAGGTTTACGGGCAAGTTCAGTTTTAGCTTATATATTAGGCCTTCATGCCATACCATATCGAATGTTGAGAAACGTCGATAAAGAGCGCAGAGCAGTATTTTCTCTCTTCAAAAGTCTTCTTAACAACATTGACTAACCTGTCAGTTTGTTCGATCGTACTATGTTTTTTCTTGAAGCCGAATTGATGGTTTGTCGCTTAGAATAGGGTTTTGCTTAGTTATTAACATCCTCTCAAACAGCTTTGACAAATTTGATAAAAGGCTTATGATTCTGTCTGTATGGTCTGTATGATTCAATTTTTGTGTGGTGTTTTCCTGGTTTAGGAATCATGGTAACCAAGGACACCTTCCACTCTTGGGGTAAAATCCTTTTTCAAATGTCCAACAATTTAATTGTCTTTTTCGGTATCACTCCTTGCCCAGCCTCCAGATTTAGTTCACAAGGGAAGCTTACGTAAGACGGGCCTTTTGAGGATTCTACAAGCACGCCATAATGAATAATCTGATTGAGGAGTTCCGTCTAGGTCTCCCAAATAGTTTTTCAGGGATGCTACTCTTCGAGATTCCAGCATCTCTCTTAGCCGGTTCGTGCATTCTTTAAGTCTGCTTTTGAGTTGAGGAGATCTCTGTGATTGCCATTCTCAACGAATTTTTCTTTTTTTAGCCAAGAGCCGTTCGATATCTGCAGAATAAATTTGATTGCATCTAGCTAGTTGTCGGGTTATTCTTGAATGTTGGCAGCTGATTTGAGGTTTTGTTCAAAATCAATAAGACTCCGCTGAGGTGTTCTTAGCGGGATGTTTTCCGAACAATGAGTACTTTCTATATTTCAACTAATTAATGCTTGTGTTAGTCGTTGGTGATATGATGTTTTGTTTGTCCCATACATAGACGATAGTGGGTGAATGATCTGATGATAATTCAAGTGACGCTTCAACTTTAATCATTTGTCTCGGAATACTTTTAATCACGCCAAAATCAATAACATCAGGTATTTTTTGTCGATCAGTAAGCCAATAGGTGGGGTGCCCACCCGATATCACATTCAGACGCATTTTTGAAATTGTGTCAAACAAAATAGGACCTTTTGGAGTTATAAGGCGTGATCCCCAAAATGTATGTTTAGCGTTGTAGTCGCCTGATGCTTTGAAACAGGGACCTACTGATTTGTAGAAGTCGCTATACTGACTTTCGATACCTACTTGGCACTCGGTGGTTAAGTATTTATGATAAAAGTACTTAGCATCAAGGGAAAAGTAGAGTATATACTTATGCTTACTCGTATAGTTTCAACCCTATCCATACCACACGTTCTACGCAACGCTTTCTATGCGCCAAGTTTTTTGTTTTGATCATATAATGGTAAGTGAAATGGTGATTTTAAAAGAATTTATATAATTCACTAAGTTTATGCACTTAAAAATTCAATGCAAAAGTTCTAAATTGTGTACATACATACGTATGTACGTACATACATACATATGTATTTGGAAAGTGCAACGATATACCTATAGAGGTATAGTGTCTTAACGTGAGGAAAACTTTTACTCTCCCATGTGTGTGGAAATAATACCGTGCTGATATAATTTACAGTTTTAATTTCATTAAATGTTTTAGAAGTTTTTCCATAGTCAGTGTTTTTGTACATACATATACATATATATAAAAAATGTCAGATGTGAATACAATATCAGTTGTTTTAAAGACGTCATTATTTACATTCCTACATGTATAAATCCTGTAGAACTATTGCTTCTAGAACAAGTTAAATATTTATTTATCGTTTTCAACTATTTTGCTTCTTACCTGTCTGAAATAAGGCCTCCAATAGGAATTCCAACGAATTGTCCAACGTTATTAAGAGTGCCAACCATGGATAGTTTCCATTCGTCCGAACAGAAAATGTTGAACTGTGAAGAAAATTAAAACATCAGTTTTGAATACTTATTTATAGGTATATAAGTAATAGGACGCACAGAAAACACTCTCTATTAGTTTATAAATAACTAGCCTTTGGGCACAGGCATTATATAAAATTCTCAAATTTATATATGTACATAAAATTCAACAATTATTGTAGAATTCTGTAGATAGTTTTTTTAAATATTCCGCTTTCAAAAATAACAGTTGCTCTCAAGTTTGCAGTATCTTTAAATCGGTTAAATTACGTACTTTCAACTCTTTTTCTCTATTTCTCCCGGAAATTATATTTTTTGCTTAAAAAAGTATCCTATATTTGAAACGAGATACAAATTGTGTTCTAAAACTTATTCAGTAGTTTTTAAGTGATGCCAACACAGGCATACGTACAGACAAAAATTCCAAACATTTCTGGCAAGGTATATTTATTTTACTAGGTAGTGGCATCCCTACAACAAATACAACAATACAAGAACAACATGGCATTTTGTTGTTGCTTTGTAGTTCGAAATGTCAAAAAACATATAAGAAAATTAAGAAGGCGTGTATGTGTTTTATTGCTTTCTCACTTCTACACTATAAAATTTCTGAACACATACAACTTTTGACATGTCGAACTACTAAATCAGCTGGGCGGACGACACTACCTAGTAAGATAAATATACCTTGATTTCTGGCTTGTATTCCAAGAAGGAAATTATTAAAAAACAAGTAAAAGTGATATATTCGGCCGTGCCGAATCTTCTATACCCTTCACCACGGTGATTTTATTTATACAGACATGTACAGCATTATCCATATTGTTGACTCTTTACTTAAATAAATTCGTATGAGAAAAAATCATTATTCATAAGTTAAAAAAATAGAAGACAAATGAAAACAAATTCCGTTTGCTACAATTGTCGCCGTGTTGTCAGCTACTTAATGATATTGAAGACGACAGCTACATCGTAAACTCTGACATTGTTGTAGAAATACTTATTTTGATTTTATAAAATTAAATAACTTTTTCAAAAAATTATAAATATTTCCTCCAAAACTTTTTGTTTGTATATGAATTTGCAATTTACAATTTTGTGACATTTTCTTTTGTTGAATAAAATAGAAATTAGCCTAAGTTGACGACAGCCACAACGTTTCATTTTTGACAGTTTGTAGTCGGTATTCTGATGATGTCTATGTGTTTAATGCACCTAGGTTTTAAAACGGAGATATCCTATATTAAAAAATCAAACGCATTTAAAAAAATATGTTACTCTATATACACACATCCATACATATGTATATTCTTAATATTAAATATATGTTATGTTACAGTCATGATTTTCATTTTCAAAGAAATATTGAAATTTTTGTTTTAATTTTTCGAAAATTGTGTATAAAAATTTTTTGTAAAAATATTTTTTTAAAAATTTTTTGTAAAATTTTATTCGAAAATTTTTTGGAAAATTTTTAAAAAAATTTTTTTTTTGAATATTTTTCTGTTAAATATCTTTTTGAAAATGCTTTGTAAATATTTTTGATGCTCCTATTTATCAGTGGGTACCCTGTGGGTCCATTGGCTACCTCTATGTGTATTGCTTTCTATTAAGGTCACTAATACAAATCAAAGCAGAAAAACCCTACCAATCTAAAAACAAAAAAAAAAATCGACCCTCGCAGGGGGTTATTGATCCCCCGAGATCTGTATGTACTCCTTGCGATCTACCTGTCGCAGTCTAATATTTATTTGAGAAAAAAAGGCAAAACAGAATCATTAAAGCTGAAAAAAATTTAAAAAAAACCTGAAAAAACATGAAAAAAATATAGGTGGGCGTGGTTTTTGGCCCGCAGCCTCCAAAGGAATGATCAGATGTTGCTGAATTGCAATACCAAAATTTTCGAAACTATGCCTGACAGATTGGTGTGCTTAAATTTTTTATATCTCTTCTGGTGCCTTGGCAAATGACATTACCACACTAACACGGACAGACGGACGGACGGACAGACGGACAGACGGACAGACGGACATCGCTTAATCAACTTCTCTATGTATAAGGATCCAGAATATATATACTTTATGGGGTCGGAAATGAATATTGTAGAAATTACACACGGAATGACAAACTTATATTAATTCTTCTATTATATAACTGAGCTCATAAAAAAAAGCCTTATATAGTTAATAAAATCTACTATACAAAAGTACTACAGTACATATATATATACCCTTTCCACCTGTGGTGAAGGGTATAATAATATTAATTATTAAAAAATAAAATTAATTAGAAAATATTTGTAGTTCTGTTGTACGTGTTGTATAACGTATACGTAACTTATACCATGAAATCGTTTCATGAGATTTCTTCAATTCTCTTAAAACTTTATTGTTTTTCCTTGCCTCTCTACACCTCTTGCCAACACAAACCCGGCTTCATGCAACTGATTTCATTAAAAATGTCATCGTGTAATTTAGCTATTAGTATGTAAGTACGTATTGTATCTGTCCTCTATTCTATCCCTTTATCCCACATGTATATGCTATCTGTGCCCGCCACGTCGCACAGAGGTGTATTTTGCCAATCTAGCCGGACATTAGGCAAAAAAATAAATTTGAGAAATGTATAAATTTAAGTACACATAACGATAGACTATAAAATTCCGCATCTTATAGTAAATTTTCAATTCTTTTGCTTGAGATTTATCATTTTGGGACACTGTTAAAATCAGGAAAGTCAATATATTTTTTGTGGCTAAACGAATAAAGATTCTGTATCGATTTCTTTTTTTCTGTAAAGGGCAATATTAACAGCTACTTACATATGAGCCGTTTATTTTGAAAGTGGCATAAGTCACTTACAAAAAATACCAAGTAAAGGATAACATTAATTAAAATTTAACGGTATTTCTTCATTTTTACAAAAATTTGCAATCAAATGTTAAGCGCCACTTAACCAATGATCATGAATTTGGTGTAATAGAAATAGCTTTGGGGATAGCAAAATTTTATTTAAATTTTTCTGATAAAAAATTTCGTTCGAAATTAAAAAAAAAAAAACGATTTTGAAAAGGTTTTTAAAAGTGAGGGCTCCTAAAAATGTTATATATCACTATAAAATTTGGGATCTCTACTTTTAGACCAGGGTTCAGAATTTTTCATTTAAGAACATTCATGATATTTGTCATAAATGAGAAATCTAAAATTTTAAATTTAATTTTCACGCGCATAAACGAACAGCAAAAAATTTTGTGCCTATGTTCATACATGAATGCGTGTACCTGTTTGTTTTTTGTAATATGCTTACATGAATAGAGATAAATTAGCGTCCTCTCATTAATGTTCTTTTTTACAAGTGTACATGTTCATTTATGAATGTTGAACATTTATAAAATTTATCATAAATGAATATAAAAAAATTTTCTGCCTACGATCGCACATGTAGAAGAAAGAAATAAAGAAAACATTTTGTTACTGCATACGCCGGCAGATGCACATTACAAAATATGTGCGTACATTTAAGTATGCGAATGCTTAGCGCACATTTTTCCTGATTTTTTCATTAATGTAAAATTTTAAAAATTGTAAATACTCAAATATGAACACTTGTCTGAACAACAGAAGAAAATATAAATCATCACATTCATAAATGAAAAAATACAAAATATTTTGTAGTCTCACACATGTATCAGAAGATGCAGCTAAAAAATAAAATGTACACATGCATACATGAATGAACAGTGGGTGAAGATTTCGGTTCTCTGTTTTAGACTGTAAAAAAAACGTTGCGCGCTTTTGCTCCAGTTTTTTGCTAATTTTTCCAAATTTTATTTTTTTCTGTTTTTGCTCATCTTACATAAGAAGATACGAGTAAGATACCTTTTTTGCCGGTCACAAAATGGTTTTGGTTTCTATTTGTTATCTTCTATATATATAAAAATGAATGTTTGTCTGTATGTTTGTATGTTTGAATGTCCTTTATAGAATCGTAAACTATGCATCTAAACATGTTATGATCTTAAGCAAAGTTGTTGCCCATGAGCCGGCGAAGGTTTCTAAGTTGGTTCCATTAATTTCCGACAGGTGGCGCCACGGAAAATTACTCAAAATTAATTATCTCGTAAGCAGTGCATTTGATGATGGTATGATTGTTAGCAAAGTTGCTGCGCATGAGCCGACGGAGGTTCCTAAGTTGGTGGGGTTAATTTCCGACAGGTTGCGCCAAAGAAAGTTACTCAATACGAATTAAATCGTAAACTGATCATGTATATAATGTAGTGGGAATATCGAAGCAGACCACTTCCATAATGGGTCCCTTTTCGACCCCCTTCCGTCCTCTATGATTACAGGCAACCGAAATGTAATTTACGACAACCTACTTACATTGAGTCATGTGCTACAGCCAGCCCTTAATCTTGACTTAAGTGATTTGAGACTGTCGACTGGTAACTGTCGGCCTTCTTTCTCATCACGCAGTCTCTAGTAATTGCTAGCATTTGTTCAAGGCTTAGGTCCCCATGGCATCCACAAGTGGTGGATGCTTTTTTTCCTTTCCCCGTCTGCTCTTCTGCCTCTGCCACTCACTTTTAGGCATGAGCTGTAGAGACTCCGACTCGACGTTGAAGGAACGTTTTGAGGTACCTGCTTCCGAAAAGCATTTGCCTAAGCCCACAGGGACAGATGCGTCCAATTCATCCACATTTACCTCCATAGCCGCAGGAGTATCTTCATAGACTGATCAGTCCACCCCTTGCGAGATTTCTTTGTCATTCTATTTCGATATCCTCCCCTGGCCAGTGGCGTAAGCTGTTCCACCGTGGATTAGGGTGGGGTTCTTCCAGATTAAGGTTCAAGGAACATTGGCGTCTGGTGCCCCCATTTTCCCCGATAGCACTGCGTTAAAGCTTTGAGAATAAACCGCAATGACAATAAGTGCCCCGAGGGCTGCAATTGATCATGTTATGATCTTATGATCGCGTTAGAGGTAGTCAAATAGAGCAAAAAATAGCGCGAAAAGAGTTGAGTTGGCATCGCTGAATACAACACTAATGTTTTCTTAGGGCCAGCAACGCGGACCGGGTCAGCTAGTCTATACATATAATAAAACTGTGATTTTCTGCCTGTCTGTTTGTGTTTGAATCACATAAAAACTATTGGATGCATTTTAATAAAATTTTTTGGAGAGGTTCCTTGGGGTCATGGTTCAAATATAGGATATTTTTTCCCGTAAAAACATCGCATTACCAAGAAAAAGAGAGAACAAGTAGTGAAAGTATGCAATTCTATTGACTCAATGGTACTGCAAATTAGGCGAAACTTTTATTATAATAATTTTAGAATTTTATACATGTTTCTGAGTACTTACCTAGGGATAGGTACTTTTAAATAAAGTAATTACATAAACCATATCCGAAGCATAATAAAAGTAAGATCTTAAAGTAGACTACTTTCAAAGGAAAAAAAAGGACGCTGACGAAGTGGTGGGCACAGATAGTTATGAATAAATTAATTATTCTCAGATAAATTATATACTATAAAGTAATGAATTACAAAAATGAATTTTATTAATATTTTTCTTTTCGACATAAAAGCTTAAAAATTAATATTTTATGGAAATAGGAAAAAATTAAAAAAAAATCACATGGACGTTTCAGGGGTGGGATTAGAGAGATACCTCCCCCTGTTTATCAAAACCTAAAAATTTTATTTTTATGATATCAAGGTGTATGTTATCCTTTTCTTTTAATATTTACATTATTTTTGCAAATAATATTTTATGTCCCCTCCCATAAAAGAGGACGGGCGAAAATGGCATTTTAGAATCTCCAGGGTCAAAGTTTAGGTTTTTGAACATTTGCTGACTATAAAAGTTGCATTTGCTAAACAAAAGAAACTGATTTTTTCAGAGGTAGGATTAGTTCTTGAAGGAGGAACTTTCTTCTCATTGGTCCGATTTTTCTTATTTTATAGCTTTAATAGCCATAAGATGCCAAGTTTGTTTAATCTAGGAGCAGTCAATAAATATTCAGAGCCAATATAAGCTTAAAAAAGTAATGTCCGGTTAGATTGCCAAAATACCCCTATGTGCGTCGCAGTTGTACTGACAATATTTTGGTCGATTTTGATTTGAAAGTAATCCAGACTAAATTTTAAGACACTTACTTTTATAGTTCTTCAGTTATGGTTTGTGTATTTACTTTTTATATAGAGGATAAAATTCTAAAATTTATATAAAATTGTAAAACTATTGTAGTGTGTACTTTCAGTAATTTTTGTATATTTTCTCTTGGAAATGAGATATTTTTACGGAGAAAAGGTATCCTATATTTGAACCGAGATACTAAGATACCTCCTCATATTCAACCCGTAGTTTTTACGTGATGCGAACACGGACAGACAGGCCAAAATTCTATAAATTGCTATTTTCTCTTTATTTCGATTACCTACTATCTGCACCAGCGATAAAATTTAAAAAAGTATATTTCATGTACAGAAATGGACCTGTTACAGTGTTTGTTACATGTTAGATATACCTCATATGTATTTAGATTGATTACTTTGCCTTTCGTGTAATAAATCGAATAAATGTTGACATCTGCTAGTAAATTTACTTTCCTGTTTTTTTCTTTCATGAAATGTTAAAACGAAGAAAATGTAATGTACATAAATATGAAATTTTGCTATACATAACTTCCACAGGTCAAGTTTTCTTGTAATGTAAAAAATACTTTTTACGTAAAAAAGGTTTTTAATTGTTAAAAATTTAATTTATTGTCAAATTAAAATTTTGTTGTTACTACAAACTGTTTTGTTGTTAATGTTTTTAAAAAAAATTTGCAAATATGTACATATGTGTGTGTACATGTATACAAATTAGTACAATTATTAATATTGAATAATGAAAATCCCACAGCTTTTAGAATATTTTAAAAAAATTTTCCACAACTGTTTTTTTCGTGTTGTGTTTACTACTTATTACTCTAAGAGAGAAAATCTAGATTAAAGGTCAGAATTTTTTTTTAATGTCGAATATCTCCACAACTTTAAACGATAAATTCAATTCAAAAATAAGAAATCGGTAACGGTTTTAATTTTTAATGTATGTAAAGGCATTTTGGTGCACTACAAGGTCCAAGTTAAAAACTTAAGATAGATAGAATTGGCGGTGTTAAGTTGGGATAGCCAATTGATCTTTGTTTCATATTTAGCATTTTTAGTTCAAAGTTTACCCATTGTAAACCTTTGTTTATTTTAATTAAGAAAATATGAAATGTGTTGCTCTTTTATACACTAATGGTGTTTTCTTTTCTGACAAAAATGTTGCATACATATATTTTACGATTAATAAATTTTCGTGTTCTTTTCTATAAAAAATGTCAGAGTGTGAAACATTATATTCTTTTCGAAATATGTACATATGTATGTCGCACCAAAAAATATGCTACATTTTTTACGCTCAACTTTTATTCAGGGTGAGATATTACAATTTTTTATAATTATGCCTGATAATGAAAGCAAGAATTTTATTTTGAATTTAAATTTTTATGAGTATAATTATATTATTTTATACATAGACATACATAAATCATAAAAGCGGCACTACTTTGCAAGGGTTGGGAAATCCATAAAAATATGGCAACATCGGGTGATTCTATTATTTTGA
Source organism: Phasia obesa (assembly GCA_949628195.1). NCBI lineage: Eukaryota > Metazoa > Arthropoda > Insecta > Diptera > Tachinidae > Phasia > Phasia obesa. The sequence continues at coordinate 109,183,236 of OX451217.1, forward strand.
AAAAAAAAAAACGATTTTGAGTACCTGACGTTCATTATGCGGCATAATTAAAAGAGAATAATTCAGCGGAATTTATAAACACAAAAAAAGTATTACAAATATCAAATAGATGTTAAACAAGTAAAAGTGCTATATTCGGCCGTGCCGAATCTTCTATACCCTTCACCACGGTGATTTTATTTATACAGACATGAACAGCATATTTTTGACTCTTTACATAAATTAAGTCACATGGGAAAAAACTGTTTATTCATATCTTAAAGAAATAGAAGACAGCGGCGCACTGTGGTCAATATTTTGAGATAGCGGCCAAAACTCCTTTTGGTTTTTGTTCTCCGATTTTAAAGTTATTAGACTCATATGAAAGTAGACAGTAGTAAACCTCGGGAGCCAAAAACTTAGAACTCTATTTCAACTATTTCACTGAGAACAGGGTGGTCCAAAATGGGCTTTTCAGAATTTAGTAAATTTATGATATTTTTAGTTAATTTTTAAAGTTTAAATGATTATAACTTTTTTGTTTTTCAAGATTTTTGGACGAAATAAATTTTGTGTTGTAACTTAACTTATTTCCTATTACTGGTAATAGCTCTGAAGCTCTACTGTTTTCAGAACAATTTAAATATTTTTTTTAAAAAAGGTTAAATTTCTCGGAAATTTCCTACTTCATAGAGCACAACTCCTGTGAGTCAAGCTGAGTCAAAACACAAATTTACTATTTTGTAGTCCTAACTCTCCCCTACATTCCTATATATACATGTCCATGCATCGGGACTGCACTTTTTGAGCTACAGCAATTTTTCTGACCCAAGGTAAGATATTCGGTACAAATGCACGTCATATTTTTTGAGAAGTTATTTGTATGTGAAAGTGGCTATTATGCATATATTTTGATGAAATTTTGTACAAGAGTTCTTATTGACCCAAAAAAAAAATGCTGTTGAAATTAGGAGAAGTTGGCCCATATTTGGACCTAGTCCACATAGAAGGGTGTATCAAAATTTTGACAAAAATGACAATACAAATCTCAAATTATGTGGTATCTGGCAATTCATTTGGAAAAGGTAAAAAATTGTTTCAAAAAGGAAAAAAAGAAGATCATGTTGAAACTTCGAGCAATAGTATATTAATCCATGCATTCATTTTTTTTCTTCATTATTGTTTAAACAATGGCTAAATTCAGTTATAGTGTTCTATCTGATGTATATTTTGAACGGAAAGATGAAAACGACATTATTTTACATATAATGAATAATCCATTCTTCAAAATATGCGACAAACAAGAAATTAAAATTCATAACTTAAAAATAAAAAACTTTTTAAATACTTTAAGAAAACGGTACAATCAATGTTCCAGAAACAAGAAGATAGGCCTTATAATTGACCAGCCAAAGCAAGGAGAAGGAAATTCTAATGATGGAAACACAGCAAGGAGATTTTTTCCGATCCAGAAACTGCAGCTTCTATAACGACGATTCCAAATCATATTAGAAGTTATAGCATGTAGCAAAAAGATAGATGCAAAAAAATTTGGTCAGTATGCTAATGAGACAGCAACCCTTTATAACTAAAAATATTCTTGGAGACATATGCCAACCACAGTTCACAAAATTTTGTTCCATGGGGAACAAATAATTCAGCACAATATGCTTCCAATTGGAGATCTCTCAGAAGAAGCGCAAGAAAAAAGGAACAAAGACTACAGATTCTTTCGCGAGCACAATACAAGAAAAATTTCCAGATATTGTACTAATGAAGATCTTATTAATATTTTGTTGTGCACATCAGACCCATATATGTCCAGTATTCGACAAAAATGGAAATCAACCTCATCAGAGTTAGATGAAGAAGCTAAACAAATACTGCAAAATGAAAATCAAAGCTATTTGGAAGAAATTTTTACTAATATTGTTTAATTAATACTAGTTTAAAGATTATAATTTGTTTCTAATTTTAGTATAAATTTTTATTAATACATTTAAATAAAATATATGTGCACTTTAAATCAATAGTAAAAGTTTACTTAAAATTTTATCGATGTTGTGTTCTGTATATAATATATCCAAATGGTATTGATATTGTTGGGAATTACAGTGTTATTTTTCAGTTTAATCCTCACAAGAATTAGCTTTCTTCCAAAAAAACCAACCTTTGGCCCCTGTGAATATTGAGACTAAATAAATGTCAGGGGCCAAATGTTGGCATTTTCTGACCAAAATTAAGTTTAGGAATAATAAATAAGTATTGGTTGTAAAATACGATTGAAGAAAATAAGAAATTATAAAAAAATACCTATTTAAAATGTCAAAATATTCAACTTTTACATGGAAACTCAACAAAAAATTAAAATGCATTTTTAACTCCACATTACTTACGTTCCTATCAGTCGATTTTTACGTTTGAACACGCAAATTGAAGCTTAAAGTCCCTCCTATTGAACAAAACAAATTGCGTAAAAAAATACCAATCCGGTCAAAAGTTATAGAGTTTTGACCGCTATCTTGCGAAATTGACCACTGTGCGGCGCACAGTGGCTGAAAATCGTTTTTCGTTGGCCAAAATTCTGTAACTTTTGAACCGAACAAAATATTGAAATAATTTTTTTTTTAATGGATAGATATTTAGCTCAGTTTGATTCAGTTTTAATTACATTAAAATTAATTGAGGACTTTTTAAGGAATTCGAGGTCAAAGTTGAACATTTTAATTTTTTTAACATTCAGAGTGAAATATGGGTTTATTCTGTGTGTAACATAGTAAAATATCCCTCTAAGATCCAAAAAAGTATATATATTCCTGATCAGTGATGAAATCTAAGACGATATAGCTATGTCCGTCTGTCCATCCGGCCGTCCGTCCATTCGCCTGTCTGTATAAACACGATTCAGTCTAAACGAAAAGAGCTACACCCTTGAAATTTGGTACATATATATCTTGAAGGATAGGGCAGGCTAAGTTCGTAAATGGGCCAAATCGGTCCAGGGGGAAAAAACTTCCCCTAAGAAGAACTAAACCAACCCCTGAAAAACTACACATTTTTACAAGTTTTTTTGTAAATTTGTTAAGCAAATTTTTTTTTTTTTTTTTCATAAATTGTTTATTGTATCTTCAATATTATTGAACTAACAATAATTACTCATATCTTAAGTCTAAAATAAAAATATACTTTTTAAGTCCAGCCAGTGCTAGACAAAAATAATGTTTGTTTCACGGATTTTGCAATCATTTGCGGGTCATCCCTCTAATGTACGGCCAAGAAAAGCAGTATCTCTTCTTTTTAGTCGAATGTAACCAGGTTCATTCAGCATGTTACGCGCTAAAGGGTTTGGATGAGATTCAAGCCTCTTTAGATATGTGACTGCATGTTTCGCTATTTCTGCTTTAACTGATGGCATGTTTAGGTCTTTGTGGATGTTCGAATTTTTTATATACCAGGGAGCAGATGTAATCATACGTAGTATCTTATTTTGGCGCCTTTGAATTTTTTCTACATTGCTAGCTGAGGCAGTGCCCCATAACTGAATCCCATAGCACCATATTGGTTTGAGGACCGACTTGTACAGTAGAAGTTTACAATCTAAGCTCAGGGTGGAGTTTCTGCCAATAAGCCAATTTAGTTGTACTACTTTTAGTTTCATTTGTGTTAACTTGAAGTCAATGTGGCTTTTCCAAGTAAGGCGACGGTCAAGATGTATACCCAGGTATTTAACGTCTGAAAGCTGTGGTATCATTTGGTTATTTATGCGAATAGGAGGGCATGAGTCCCTACGCAGTGTGAAAGTTATATGAGTACATTTTTGCTCATTCACTTTTATTCTCCATTTTTCTAGCCATTTTTCCAAATTGAGTATGTGGTCTTGTAAAATTTGTGATGCTTCTTGGGCACTTTCATGAATACTTAAGAAAGCTGTGTCATCTGCAAAAGTTGATGTGTGGACTAGGGTGCTAATTGGCATATCCAATGTGTACAGTAAATATAAAATTGGTCCCAAAATCCTACCTTGGGGGACTCCGGCTTCAATGAGCTGTGGCGAGCTTAAAAAGTCACCTTCTTTTAGTAAAAACTTGCGATTCGTTAAATAATCTTTTAAAAGCTTATACAAGTTTTCGGGCAAGTTCAACTTTAGCTTAAATATTAGGCCTTCGTGCCAAACCTTATCGAATGCTTGAGAAACGTCGATAAAGAGCGCAGAACAGTATTTTTTTTCTTCAAAGGTCGTTTTAATTACATTTACTAATCTGTGTGTTTGTTGGATCGTACTATGTTGTTTTCTGAAGCCGAATTGATGGTTCGGAATGCATCCTTTCGCGCTAAGTATTGGATTCAGCTTAGTTATTAATATTCTCTCAAATAACTTTGACACGTTAGATAAAAGGCTTATAGGTCTGTATGATTCTACTTTTGTGTGGTCTTTTCCTGGTTTAGGAATCATAGTTATCAAAGAGACCTTCCACTCTATGGGAAAGTACTCAAGACGTAAGATGGCATTAAAAACAAACAGAATAATTCTGCGACCTATACGGGGCAACTCAACTAACATCCTGTTACTTGTTTTATCAACGCCAGGGGCTTTTTTGGTGTTTAAATCCGCTATTGCCTTTTCAATATCGCTAAATTCAAATCTTAGGGGTACTACGGCACTAGTCTCTACTGATGGCAACTCAGCTATATCAGTACATACATTTGGGGTGAAAACCTTCTTCAAATGTGCAAAAAAACAAATTGCCTTTTTCGGTATCATTCCTTGCCCAGTTTCCACAAGAAGTTCGCAAGGGAGGCTTACGTACGACCGGTCTTTTAAGGTTCCTACAAGCACGCCATAATGAATAATCTGATTGTGCAGTCGCGTCGAGGTCTTCCAAGTAATTTTTCAGAGATGCTACTCTTCGAGATTCTAGCAGTTGTCTTAGCCGTTTCGTGCAATCTTTAAGTCTAGATTTGAGTTGAGGAGATCTGTGGGCTTGCCACTCTCTTCTAATTTTTCTTTTTTCAGTCAAGAGCCGCTCGACATCTACAAAATAAATTTGATTGTATCTAGCTGGTTGTCTGGTTTCTGTCGCATGTTGGGCAGCTGATTTAAGGTTGTGATCAAAATAAATTAGACTCTGGTCCACATCTTCTGTTGTTCTTAGCGGTATATTTTCCGAACAATGAGTACTGAGATACTTTCTATATTTCAACCAATTAATGCTTGTGCAAGTTGTTGGCGACACGATATTTTGCTGATTCCATATATAGACAATAGTGGGTGAATGATCTGAGGATAATTCGAGTGACGCTTCAACCTTAATCATTTCTCTCGAAATACCTTTAGTCACGCCAAAATCAATAACATCAGGTATTTTTTGTCGATCAGTAGGCCAATAGGGTTGTCCGCTTGATATCACATTCAGACGCATTTTTGAAATAGTGTCAAATAAAACACGACCTTTTGGAGTTATTAGGCGTGATCCCCAAAACGTATGTTTAGCGTTGTAGTCGCCTGATGCTATGAAACAGGGACCTAGTGATTTGTAAAAGTCGATATATTGACTCTCTGATATTTGAAATCTAGGAGGTGAATAAATCGAAGAAATAACAAAGTTTTGATGATATTCTTCAATACAGATGTTTGTTGCTTGAAGGTAGTCCTCACAAAAGTCACACAGTAAATGATGTTTAATTCGAGCCCTTATTAGTATTGCTGAACCAGCACATGCTCTGCCACGGGGGTCTTTAGTGTCATATAATATATAGCCATTGATTTTAAAAAAGCTATTTGTTGTTAAATGAGTCTCTGAAACCATCATGACATCAATTTGTTGGTTCTTCAAGAAGTACTCGAGTTCATTTTTGTGTTGGCGTAAGCCGTTTGCGTTCCAGAAACATATTTTTAAACAGTTCATGGTTTGTTAAGTACCGCCTGCAACATCATAGATTGCATGCGAACCATTTCTTGCATCATGCTGCTCATAGAGCTCATAAAACTGTTTAACGAATGCACTAATGTCTCGATACTTGCTTCGAGACGATTGTAGTTAACAGATGGTGTTTGTTCTTTAGCTTCTGGATGCATATTTGGGGTAGAATTGGTTGTAGGTGTCGCTTTGTGTGCTAAAACATGATTGGATTTTAACATATCCGCGTATGAAACATTTTTGGTTGTGGGTTGAGCTAACTGAGGGTAATGAGCATTTGCTTGGTATTGTGGCTGCCTAGCAGGAGTATTTAATTTCTGAGTTGACTTCCTTACCACAGAAAAAACTGGACAGCCTCTGTAGTTAGCAGTGTGATTTCCACCCCAATTGCTACATTTTTTAACCTTCGAGTCATCCTTTGGTTTGTCGCATTGGGCGGAACAATGAAGCTCTCCACACACAACGCAAACCGGAGGCAACTTGCAGTAAGCCCTTGTATGGCCGTATTCTTGGCAATTTAAACATTGAACGGGTCCTGACCGTTTATGTGGTTCCTCTACACTTATCCTGCGGTGTAACAGATATTTTAGATTATAAATGGGATGCGTTTCGTTCTTCTTTAATCTAATATCCCCAGGTTCCAGTTCAACGCGAAAAAGAGGTTGAGGGACACGCTCTCGATTTCTGAGATTGGCAACGCTTTTAACTTTAAATCCTGCTTTTTGGAGGCCAGCTTTGATTTCCACTGGATTAACATATGAGTCAACACCTTTGATGACTACCTGTAGGCCTTTGCTACTCTTCAGCTGCTAGGTATAAAAGTTCTTATTGCAGCTTTCAAACTCCTTTACTGCTATACGATAACTACTTTCGTCTATAAAATGAATTTTAGTTTCATCAATGTTACCACGCTTGATTGGAATTACATAGAATGAATTTTCCCCGATAACTGAAATTAATTTATTTATTAATTCATTCGAATTTTTTTCCCTTAAAAAAATTGGTGGTGGTTTAAACGACTTCGGTGCCGTTTTTTGCTCACTTGTTTCGCTATCTAAAATAGCAAAACGATTTTGGGAACTTATTCCGTTAGCCGCCTTATCTTTAAGTACTTTCGACATTGGTGCAATCTGCGAAGATTTAGGGCTTCGACCTCTTTTCAATACAGTTATATATCTGTCCATTCCCACTTGCGTCTTAGGTTTTTCTGCACTATCCATATTACTGTTGGTAACACTGTGTTCAGAAGGCGACATGTTTGTAGTTATATTATTGTCATCGTTTAGCAAAAGCGACGAACAAGATTGGGCAGTAGAATTTACACACAAATTATTTTCTGTTTTTTTGTTTTTATTTAATTTAACATTGTCAACATTTTTGTCGCTTAAATTAAAGAGGCTCATTAGCCCTTATTGTTTTTGTTTTATTTTTAAAGTAGCAATTCAATATGCCGTTGTAAAAAATAAAGAGAAAGAAAGAAATAAAAAAATTACAGACAACTTTGTTGTTGTATTAAAAGAGGTTTGTTTTTTTTTGTTTTTGTTTGAAATTATTCACACAATGTATGTTTTGTTTTTTGTTAATGCGAGCTAAAATAAATCGCGTCCGCACTTATCAACGCCAAAAACAGAACTGTGTTAAGCAAATGAAACATTTTTATGTCAAAGAAGGTTCAAGGTCTTTACCCTGGAGCCAGAAAATCATAAAAATTTATTTTTGGACCCCGCCCCCTTTTTGTGGGCGTTTTTATAGCATATTATATGAAAAATAGTGTCAATAATAAACAAATTGTATTACCTAAGCCTAGATTGCATAAAAAATTAATTTTTAAGCTTTCATGACGAATGGAAAATGTACTCGGATCTTCTGCGCTACCATCACCTCACTCCCACCGCCCCCAAAAAAAAAATTTTTTTTTTTTGGATATGAACGGATCTGACGTTGCCAATAATATATTAAATAGATCTTCATTTGTTGAATTCCGTGAAATTTTCCTAGTATTGTGCTCTCTATAAAATATGTAATCCTTGTTCCTTTTTTCCTGAGCCTCCTCTGATAGATCTCCAAGTGGCACCAAATGATATTTAATGACATCTTCACCATGATAAAGGATTTTGTGAACTGTTGCAGACATATTTCTCCATGGGTAGTTAGTTGTATATATTTTTGCAGTTTCCTTAGCATGATCTCCAAATTTTCTACAGTCAATTTCTTCATTGCACGCAAGTACTTCGAGTATTATTTTGAATCTGAAAATAAGGTTGAAATCCACTCCTGTTATTTCAGATGCTGTTTCTGGATCTGAAAAGAATCTTCTTGCGGTATTGCCATCATTTGTATTGCCTGACCCTTGTTTTGGCTGATCTATAATCAGTCCACGTTTGCGATATTCATCTTGAACATGTTTCTTTTTTGAACTTCTTAACTCTTTGTTGGTCACGTTGTTTCTTATTGATCCTGAAGACCCGAAATCCAAATCATAACTGATTTTTAGTATGTGTTCCATAAGTCGTATTCTTGCGTGTAGTGGTGATAATCCAAATTCATATGCATCGGTATTATCTAATGATTTTGCTGGGACTTGGTTTAATTGGATTGATGTTGCTTGGCATATAATGCAGCTGGATGCAGCCTTCGTGTTAGTCAAAGCCTGACCCACTTTTCCATCTATCATTGTCAGGACTAACTGGTAGCTTACTTCAATTTTCTGCCCATCTAACTGTAATTGTAATGGCTGTAGTGCTGTAATTTTGGCCTTGATATCACTAATTTCTTTATTAATAACATCATTTGTTTCTTTTTTGAATTGAGATTTGATTGAATTGAAATTTGATTGGCCTGCAGTATTTCGTAGAAGATGGTGTCTCATTTTTCCAAATATCCATTGTTTGCGTTGTACTAGTAGAAGGCTCTGAATCTTCCAAAATCTTTTTCAATCGCAATGGTACAAATGATACCATGAACATATCTGAGTCAGAAATATTTTCACATACAGCTTGTTTATATTGTTTTTGTCCCGAAGAACCATCACATCCCCATTTACAAAAAAGAATTAACTTTGTATTTCCGTATTTCTTCAACTCATTTCCTGTTATTGATTGCAGCAAGCGTGCGGCTGTGTGATCAAGTAGAGATTGTAGTTGTACCTCTGCCGAAATTGGTGTGATTGTAATAGTGTCCTTTGATGGCAAACAGTCCATTTTAGCAGCGGTTATGTGATGATATGCTGAATATATATTTGAGCCTTTTTCAATCGCACGCCGTCTGAGTTTAATATATTGCTGTTTTGTTAATTTCAAATCCAGAAATAATGCTAATGCCTCCTCATTTGTGTACTGTATTGCATCATTCGGAGTTGGTATACTTTTAAGAATCCGTTTTGTTCTCGGTGGACTAGCTTTAACAACTTTTTCAATGATATCCACTTTTGTAAATTGGTTCTGTGATCGTAATTGATGTAGGAAAGATTCTTTTATATTTTTAGAACCAAAGGCATCGTTAATATCTTTAAGCTTCCGCCTCTTAGATCTATCGCTGCAATTGTCCACTAATGATTTGCGTGGTCTTCCAGCCTTATCTTGCTTTGCTGTTTCTGCAGCGACAGTAAGTTGACCTTCTAACCACTTTGCACTTTTTATATAAAATTTTTGTTTACTGTACATAACTTCTGTGTAGCGTTTTTTTAGTGCTTTGACGAAATTATATAATTGCTCTTGCATTTCGGTGCTACACGAATTTAAGTTTAATTTTATTTTAACTTAACTAAGAACATCTTCCTGATTTTTGTTTCTAAAATACACTTCGGCCAGTTCTTTATAACTGAAGCTCTCCATTTTCTTTTGAATATTTTTATTTGCGTTTGTTATGTTTTATCCGTACACTTAAAGGATTAAGTTATTACTGAGTAATCCCTTAACGAATCCGTACTTTTATAAATTTTTAGATACATGTTCTTCACACACTGATCTTTAATTTCATAGCAGGTAGCGCTTAAATTGAACAAAACTGCACTCATGCGTCAATATGGGGTTGTTTTTTAACTTTAGTGGTTTAATGTCGCAATTATTATTATAAAATTGTTTATGACTTTGGTTGACCCTAACATTTGATAACAGATAAATTTAGAAAGATCATATGCTTCCTGTAGAGCCCATTGTGATAATTTTATTACTTATTTTTTGCTGATCGAAACAAAGCCGTTAAACCCTTTCGAAGGTATTATATTTATTTTTTTTAGTTATACGTAACCTAAACTAAAAAAAAATAAACTTTTAGGCAAAAAAGTGAAAATTTAATACACCATTGTATATGATTTTTTTTCGAGTAATTTCATTAAAATGAAAAAAGTGTTCTACAGGCGGCTCGTGGCGGGTGCAAAAGACACTTTCACCTTTCTCGTGGTTGTATACGTTTCTTGTTCCCTTTTGTTCCCTAGAAGTTCTATTCCACTAAAGTTTAAATTTGAGGAAAATAAAGTAGTTTAATAAATATTTCATAACGCCCCTAATATTAAACGCTAGAGCTGTGTCTACTTACAACAACGAAAGACAATAATCCTACCAACATTATAAAAAAAACCGCAGACCATTATCGATGATAGCTTGCGAGTAGTAACCATTTAATTTTGATAAAAAACCAAAGAAAAACACCTTTTTCTGAAATTAAAAAAAAAGTTGAGTTTGACAGCATGCCACGCCCACAATTATCAATATTTTAAAATAATTTTTTGGCTACCTTAATTTGGATATATTAACTACAAAATGACGTAAAAATTTTAAAAATCGGTGACAAAAAAAAATTTACTTTTGGCCAACGAAAAACGATTTTCAGCCACTGTGCGGCGACTCAGCTAAATGAAAACAAATTGCGTTGGCTACTTAATGATATTGAAGACATCGTAAACTCTGACATTGTTGTAGAAATACTTATTTTGCTTTTATAAAATTAAATAACTTTTTTAAAAAATTATAAATATTTTCTCCAAAACTTTTTGTTTGCATATGAATTTGTAATTTGCAATTTTGTGACATTTTCTTTTGTTGAATAAAATAGAAATTAGCCTAAGTTTACGACAGCCACAATGGTGGTCGTGTAGCTATGTAGCTATGTATGTACCTATACTAGCTTTGAAATAAACGTTTACCTTTAAACGTGTGTTTATTTATTTTTGACAGTTTGTAGTCGGTATCCTGATGTTGACTATGTGTTAAGTGCATCTAAGTTTTAAGACAGAGATCACATCTATTTAAAAATCAAACGCATTTAAAAAAATATGTTACTCTATATTCATACATACATTTTGTTTTTAATTTTTCGAAAATTGTTTGTAAAATTTTTTTGAAAATTTTTTTGTATAATTTTATTCGAAAATTTATTTGAAAATTTTATTCGAAATTTTTTTTGAAAATTTTATTCAAAAATTTTTTAAAAAATTTTTTTCCAAAAATTTTCTATGGAAATATCGCTTTGAAAACGATTTGTAAAGTTTTTTGTAAATGTTTACAAAAAAAATTTTTTTTATTTTTTTTAAATTTTATCGAATTTTTTACCATTGGGTACCCTGTGGGTCATTTGGCTACCTATATGTGTATTGCTTTCTATAAAGGACTTTAATACAAATTAAGGCAGAAAACCCCTACCAACCTAAAAACAAACAAAAGTCGCCCCTCGCAGGGGGTTATAGACCCCCGGGAACTGCCATCTGCTCTAACATAATGGTTTTTTATGTCTAATGTAGACGGGGGTAAAGAGCTATCATCCGCACCCAAAGGGTTAAAACGAAACCCTATTGTTTTAGCTACAATGTCTGTCCGTCTGTCAGCTTCTTCTATCTCTGGAACCGCAATAGGTAGACACTTGAAATTTTCACATATGATTTATAGCTGTTGCCGCTATAGCAACAAATACTAAAACTTATAGGGTGTTCCGATAGAGAGGTGTTATTCATGAATATGTATTTATTTCTTGAACTGTAGGAGGCATAGACTAAAGATTTACAAACAGTAATTAAAACTTAGTTCGCTTTATAAAGAAGTCTAAAAATTAAACCTAAAAATTAAAGGGTGTTCCGATAGTAGTGTGATTTGCATGTATAAGGCCTAATATTTTAACCATAATAAATAGACTCTTGGAATTTTCACAAATTGTGTATTACTATGGCCCTTAAAAAAACAGTAAAAATTAAAGGGTGTTCCGACAGTGACGTGATTTGCATGTATAACGCGTTATTTTTTGAACCGTAATAGGTAGACTCTTACAATTTGCATAGAAGATGCGATGTGCTGCCACGGCCGCTATGACGATTACTAAAAATTAAAGGGTGTTCCGACAGTGACATGTTTTTCACGTATAGTGACTTATTTTTTTAATCGCAAAAGATAGACTCCTGATATATTCATAGAAAGAGAAATGCCATGGCCGCTATAAACAATAACTAAATTAAAGGGTGTTCCGACAGAGAGATGACTTGAAATTTTTACAGTAGATATTGTTGTTCGGCCGCTACAACATTTACTAATGACTAAAGGGTGGTCCATAAGTGCCTGATATTTTTATAGAAAGTGTATTACCATGGCCGCTATGACAACAATTACTAAAATATAAAGGGTGTTCCAATAGTGATAAAATTTTCGTGAATATGACATTAATTTTAAAATTAAAGATTGCCTTATAAAACATGAAAAAATTAACAACTTGAATTTTTTAAGTTGTACTAAACATAGTACGGAACCCTACATGTGTGAGTCTAACTCGCACTTGACTGATTTATTTTATTACTAGTTTATTTATTAGTGATGAAATATTATTTGAATTTTCTGAAATGTGGATAAAGATGATCTGGCTTGAGCAACCAAACAAATAAATTGTAATCCTATTATAAATGTTAAATATTAATATTTAAATTCTCAGTGTGGGTGATAAAAAAACGGAATTTTGTATTTAAACACAATTTAAAGACAAATGCCACAAATGCCAAAGTGAAAATTGGACCTGAGTTTATTTAATTAGTAATGCAAAAAAGGGGCATTACATTGTCGCAATAAATTAGCTCAAAACAGTTTTTAAAGTCGTTAAAACAGATTTTAAAGGAAAAAAAAAATATTGAATATAAAAATAAAAAAAAATATTGAAAACATTGTTATAAAAAAAGACCTAGAGCTTAAAAACTTAATTATAAAATTATTAAAAAGTTCAAAATAATACAATAATTGTTTAGTAAGAATATTAGTTTAAAAAAAGTGCCGCTTGCAGAAAAACTTATTTTTTAAACCAAAAACTTTTCAATGCTTAAAAAAACTGAAAAATACCGATAAATCTTCACATTTGACAACACTGCTTGGTACTCAAATGTTCGCTCACTTTGTTTATCGTTGGTTTTTTTTGTAAATCAAATTCTCAGTTTGTGCATTTTTAAGGTCATTGCTAATCATTATAGTATTGATTTTTTAGTTCAATGTTTGTTTACGCAGTATTCAAATTGCGAAAAAATAGGGTAAGGGAAAGTTTTGCCTGAATTCGAAAAATGTCGGACTGACACATGTTTTGGATCAAGGAATTGCAAATAACTTAAAAGGTTTAAAAATGCCTTATATTTAAGCGATATTTGAAGTGATATTAAAAACGTTCTCGAGAAATTAATTTCTTATCAAATTTGCTTTTCGGCAATAGTGCTAAACAAACACTTATGATAGAAGATATCATAAACATACATACAGTTTGTGAAATAAATGATTTCATTAATAGAAACAATTAAAAATCTTGAAATGAAACACTTATTTCTTACCGAATTTTCTCCTTTATATATGTGTTGTTATTTTTGGTACTATAGTTTTTTGTGATCCTTTTCCAATCTGTTTATTTGGGTTGACCCATAAATTTTGACTATGGTTTAACTCTCGACTTTGTGCATAACGTAACATAACATTTCTGCACTTATATAGTAACCCTGTCCTACAGGGATACTATTTTTCTCGTCAATGGAATATAATTTTCAAGCACTGGAATTTGATATATTCTTCAAATTTTGAACATAAACTCCCTTGGTCATTATGTCATCTAAACTCCTGAACTTTCCAACTCCTTTGTATAGTATGCCATTCGATAGCATAACACACATTTTTCTAAAAATCGCTTTGGATATTGTATTATTATTTTTTAGTTCTGTCAGAAGCTTCTCATTTTTTGGGTCCATTATATTAGTAAAGCATTAGCTCCAGAAATCGTTTCTCAATGTTTTCTCGCTATTTCTAGCTATTTCAAAGAAAATACAATGTTTTTGCTGCACATTTCCAACAGTTCCATGTGAGACATTTACTCCACAGTCATAACTAGTGCTGTAGTTTATCATGAATAGTTTTCAGAAAATCTTCATGCGGCAGTCACATGAATATTTTTTTTTGCATATTCAATATATGTACATATTTAAACTAACAATAGGGTAATTCCACGTCAAATCAACAAGGCACTCAAAATGACAACTTCAGATTTTATTGAAACTTTTCTTATTTATATTCTTTGACTCTCTGAATCCAAATATGATTTTTAAAAAATTCTATCTCTTACAGTTTTTCCGCTAGACAGTTATCAAAATTGAAAAATGTCGCTTTTTTGCATATGCGCTCGAGGATTAAATATATTCTAAATCCAGATCTATAAGTCCTACAAAGTTGAGTAATAGCTCATTTTAAAGGGTATTTCATACGCTTTAATTTGGTATCAATCATGAATCACGAAATTTTTTAACAAATTATTTTCTGATATTTAAAAAAAGTTTTATTAAAATCTTTGAGATAGTGTCTTTTAATTTTTTTTAAATATACATATGTTTTTTAACGTGGCTTAATGAGTACGCCATAAAAATTTCAGAGTGGGACCAGGGTGGGATCAAAAGTTATATTAAAAAAACTTAATTTTGGCTCATTATAAACTGAAAAAATATAAATTTTTTAATAAACTGGGTAATAAAGGTAAGGTATGGCGTACTCATTTGTGCGTAAATAGCCTTATTTTTTGAACCGTAATAGGTAGACTCTTGCAATGTTTACAGACGATGTTGTAGTTCGGCCGCTGTAACAATTATTAAATAACTAAAGGGTGTTCCATCAGTGACCATGGCCGCTATAATAACAATTTCTAAAATTTAAAGGAGTTTCAGAAGTGCTGCAATTTTTGCGAATATGACTTTATTCTAAATTAAAGGATGCCCCATAGGATTTGAAAAAATTAACAACTTTAATTTTTAAAGTTGTACTTTAATTTTTAAAGTGTGTGTGTGTCTAACTCGCACTTGACTGTTTTATTCTAAATTTATTACGTGGTCTTGTAAATATCGTGATGATACTTGGGGACTATCGCGAATGCTTAAAAAAGCTATGTCGTCAGCAAATGTCAATGTGAGGACTCGGATACTAGTTGGCATGTCTTATGTATACAACAACTATAAAATGGGCCCCAATATACTACCCAGGGGAACTACGGCTTCAATTGGCTCAGGTAAGCTTAACAAATATCCTTTTTTCACAATGAATTTTCGATCGCTTAAATAACTTTATAAAAGTTACATATATAAGTTTACGGACAAATATAGTTTTAACATATATATTAGGCCAGCGTGCCATACCTTATCGAATGCGAAAAGCACAGAGCAATATTTTTTTTTGCTTTAAAGGTCTTCTTAACTACGTTAACTAATCTGTGAGTTTGTTCGATTGTACTATGTTTTTTTCTGAAGTCGAGTTGATGGTTCGGAATATATTCTATGCCGCTTAGAATGGGGTTCAGCTTAGTTATTAACATCCTCTCTTTACTGGTTTTATCAAAGCTATACTACAGCGCTAGCTTCGACAGCTAGCAACTCAACATATCAGTCGATATATTTTTTAAATGTCCAACAGTTAGATTATATATATATCATCATCGCAGAAATTACCATTGTAAGCAAAAATTGCGAGCCAAAATCTGTAATTGTAGACCCATTAATATCCATATCAGTAATGGAGCA
Source organism: Phasia obesa (assembly GCA_949628195.1). Taxonomy (NCBI): domain Eukaryota; kingdom Metazoa; phylum Arthropoda; class Insecta; order Diptera; family Tachinidae; genus Phasia; species Phasia obesa. The sequence goes on from OX451217.1 coordinate 109,199,133, forward strand.
TTTTGACTATAGACACAGGAGCGTCGCAGTCAATAATCAGGAGCGATTTGGAAAATGGAAAAATGGAACCAAAAGGTATGTAAGACTGCGTACTGTTACTGGGGAATTTACAACTGTCTATGGCGATATAAAAAAGATGCAGATACAAATTGTCCAAAGGGTTATTGTGAAAAGAGAAGCGAAATATCTCCCCAGAGAGGAAAACAACTAGAAAAGCTTCATGAATTCGTGCGTTATCGGATTGATCTCGCAAGTGGTAGAATAAAGGCCAGATATGAACGAGATGCGAACACCGAGGGATTTAACAAGGGACAACTGTTAACCCACAAAGGATAAAAGGTTTATTCCCCAAACAACAAAGTCATTGGGATGAACCTTACAAAGTAATCAAGCAGTTAAACGACGTGGTTTACAAGATACAAAACTTTCACAGCCCAAGATCAAATCAAAGTTGTGCACTTGAAACGTCTAGCCAAATATGGAAAAGCTGCAGCTGTACCTGTTCGAGACAGGGAACAGGCTTGAGAAGAGGGAAATGCTACGAAAAAAGAATTTATTCTTTATAAGCACTGAAAAGAAATAGGCAATAAATTTTGTATGTAACAACATTAATGGTATATTTGTTACAATAATGAATGAAAGAAACAAAGAACGCGCAAATTAATACACGTATAAGATAAACACGACATAACTACAGAAGACATCAAAAAAATGTATTCACCAATTAAAGGTGTTATTTGGTTTCAGATTAAAATTTAATAATAAAAATAATTGATTCGATTATTTGTTTAATTATGAATTTTTTGTTCTGCTTTAAACAAAAATATATTTTAATCAATTAAATCAATCAAAAAATTAATTTAATTTAAAAATAATTAAAACCTTTAATTTGTGCAAAAATGTTTTTCTGTATACGTACATAAATACAAGAAAAAAATTAATCTGGCAGATCTTTCTAGTATTGAATATTCTAGGCGTTTATACTCGTCTATGAAAAGAATTTATAGTTTCGATCGGTATAACAGTCTTGTTTTAAACGTTTAAGAGATCGGTTGTCGTGTTTCTAAGAGTGTAAAAAGTTTGTGTATTTTTAACAGCGGTTTCAATAAAAGTTCTAAAAAGGTGAATAAATAAAGTGACTTCAGTAAAATTAAAGTCGGTAAAGTAAAAACGTAACAATATAATACAACTTGACATCTCCTTTTATTTTTGTCAACGGGAAATTTTAAACACTATTTAGAGAACTCTGTAATAATTTTAGAATTTTATATAAAGGCCAAGGTGAATATATACAAGGTGCCAACGCCACTACAACAGCAAAGAAATCAAAACCCCATTAACACCAAAAGTTATTTTAGTAAGAGTTTTTTTAAGAAATGGTAAGACTTTTAATAATATATTAATATGGCTCCAAACATAAAGAAACCATAGAATCTGAACGAAAAATTATCATAAATTTAAGAAAATGTAACCATTCCCTTCGCAAAATTGGAAAAATGGTTACAAGACTTTACTCAACCATAAAAAAATTGTCGGCAAATACAATAAAACTAAAAAAGCTCACCAATGTGTCAAGATGCGGACGACTTAAAGCACTTTTTTATGGTGAGGAAAGATCACGTCTTCGTGAAATAAGAACAACTTTATTTCGGCAACAGAATTGACGAAAAATCGGAATAAAAACTTAAAAAAAAACCGTATGTCCAAATACAGTCAGAAATGTGGTTCATGAAGCTGGTTGTAATAGTCGTGTTGCCAGTGAAAAACATATGCAAACAAGGCCAAGCGACTTCAATACGCCAATGAACATTATAATTAGCAAATGGGCTTTTGGAATAGAGTAATTTTTACGGATGAGAGCAAATTTAACATCTATGACAAAGCCGAAAGCTGTAGAGTGTGAAGAAACCTAAGCGAAGAGTTAGAAGAAAAAGAATTGTGTTCAACATTTTAAAATGGGGGTGGTTTAGTGCTAGTATGGGGATGTATGAGCGCTGCTCATCCGCTGATGCTAGGGTTGGAAATTTACATGCATAGTTGATGGACCTTTAGATTTACACAGGGCAACGACCCGAAACACGCAGCGCATAATGCAAAGTTATATCTTTTATATAATACCCTAAAATGGATAGGAGAGAATTTCTCTTCAATCCCCGGATATTAACTTCATAGATAATCCATGTGATAATTTAGACAAAAATATAAGAGCAAAGCCAATAAGAAACAGAGAAGAATGGTTTAAAATTCCGCATAAAATAACCTAAAATTTGGTTAATGATATTCCAAGAAGACTAGGAGCCATAATTAGGAACAAGAGATCACATACCGAGTTGTAAAGTTTGCGTTCTAAGTGATTTTTTAACAAAAATCTACCATTGATCACTTACTTTTTGAAGCATTATGTGAAGTAATTTGTTTATTTTTGTATTTTTTAGTAAAATTTTGATTTTTTTTTATTTATATCCAGTTTTGAAGTTAAGATAAAAGCAAACTTAAATTTGACATAAATTTTTGTATATCAAATATAGCTGCTTTAAAACATGGACTCGATTAATTCAACTAAAGATGAGCACTCAGCCTTTGATTCAACTGTATATAAACTTATGCAGATTCACTATCCTTAGTAATTCACTCATGGCCGATTCGAAGATATATAGCAGATATTTTAGATACGTATCTTCGTTGAAGATTTATTTGCTAAACTTAAGTCTTAGATCAGCTGTATATCTCATTCCGAGAAAGGAATGACTTCCGCGTGGTTTTCTCTGGGACTGTCTTGGTTCTTTTAAGGCAGTAGCTGATTCAAGTGGCTTTGCGGCATACAGTTTTTGTATGAACTTTTGAAGCACTTTTTAAGGCCAAGTTGGTTGGAAGCTGTGCCGAGGCTAGTTTAGTGCTAAAACAAAAACTAGTATTTCAAAGCTCCCCTCCATCGCCAGGGTACCGGCCGGTTGTAATTCTTTACCTAATCCATGTACGCCGTCACCGCATGGATAGTACTTCTCTTTACGTGCTTACTCCTGAAATAAAATGGACGATTTTAAAATTAAAACTAATTTTGGGATAGAGACGGACGATGACTCTGTAGACAAACTGTCAGGGGGTGAAATATCACTTACGGACATACACAGAATCGTTGACAGGGAAATAGGAAGAACAGCTTCGGACGCAACTCGGGGGGTTGGACGGTCTGCTAGAACTGTCGAGGGATTCCTCTGTGGAGAGTGAGGCTGCACGGATGTTGGCGGTTCTGTCTCTGAGCTCCGACGAGGAGTTGATTACCGATAAGGTGTCAACTTAGGGTCGGAGTTTGGAGGATGATGTTCCTGCCTCTGTGGTGCACGACGCGCATGGGGGTCTCTCGAGGGTTCAGGTAGATCGGCCTTCCGGCTTGAAAAATGTCCTACGGCGGGACGCTGTGCTGGGAGTCGGTACTCCATCATGGTCAGGTAAAGTCTGTACCAAGGAAGAAAAGGCGAGGAGCGGCACGAGAGCCTCTTTGCATGATCTAAATAAGATGGCAAAGAGGGACTCTACGTCGTTTACGGCCAGGGAAAAGCATCTCCTCAGTAAGCACAGACAGAGTGTCACAAAATTCGAGAGAATTTATGGAACAGTCCGTGCTCTCCTGGGTATATCCCAGGTACAGGAGGCGAATGTCGATAAAGCCCCGGTTATGCCTTGTAAAGGTGTTGGGGCTGCATCGGCAGGCGCCCCCTGTTCCAAGGATCGGGTGGTGTATGTGGAAGATCCCCCAGGTGTATCCTGTAAAGTTATAGGGGTGTCATCGGCAGCAGTCTGCGGAGAGGCTAAGAGACGACGCGTTATCATGCTCGCCTCGGTATACAAGCCCTATGAGGCCGTTGACCCACCGGGCATGTGTGTGCAGGAGCTTACCAGGAACGCGAGTAGACGGAAAGTCAAACTGATACTTGGCTGTGATGCTAATGCTCACCGTATTCAATGGGGAAGCAGCGAGATCAACACAAGGGGTGATTTTATTACTACTAACAACCTTATTATATTTAACAAGGGTAACACTCCGATGTTTAGAAATAGGGTTATTGAAGAGATAATAGGTATCACTTTGACCTATAATAGGGATTTAGTATTAGACTGGAAGGTTTTTACGGACTGTTCCTTCTCGGACCATTGTAGGATATCCTTCAAATTGAAGTTTAATTGGGATTTATTCAGGGTTAATGTAGAGCCTAACTTCGATGACACTTCCCTACGTGGTCATTCACAAAGGGAAGTGGATGAGGTTGTAAACAAGGTCATAAAGATTTTTAATGAGAGTTTTCCGCTGGCTTCCCCAAAAACTTTCCTGGGAAAAAGCGAACAGCCAGGTGGACCAAGGATCTGAGGGACCAAAGTCAACAGTTAGAATACTTTTCAATAGGGCAAAACTAACACTTATGATTGAGGATTGGGGCAGCCACAGGATAGCCTTCAATAAGTATAAGGGATCTCTAAAATTGGCGAAAAGGGACTCATGAAAAACGTTCTGTCCATGACTCGGTTAGCGAATTATCAAGGTTCCGGCGTATATTATCCAAGGATCCTAAGGACATTGGATATATATAAAAGCACGATGGCTCATGAACCATATCTAGATCTGAGACCCTGGAGTTACTCATAAATACGCATTTCCCGGGCTGTAGTGGGTTGCAGGAGGATAATCCGTTAAAAAGGGGTAATTACCCCATGCTGGTTGAGGAGTCGAGGGGGGCGATCAGAGATTTAGTGACTGTGCACAAAGTTGCCGTATAAATCTTCTGGCACGGATGTTATTTTCCCAGCCATGATGCAGAAAGTCTCAACCCACATATATTCACGCTGTTAAGAGACATATTTAGGGTATGTTTGGCTAAGGGTGTTATACCAAAGTGGTAGAGAGAGGTCAGGGTTATATTTATACCCATGGCCGGTAAGGCGAGCCACTCAAAGCCGAAGGACTTCAGATCGATTAGCCTATATCTTTTATTTTGAAAATACTAGAGCGCTTAATCGCTTTATGCCTTAGAAGCACAATTGATACGCATGTCATCAGTGACGCTCAGCATGCTTACCTCAACACATTATGAAAATGCGCTTCATAATGTGTTCGGATTAATAGAGCGCGGTTTACAGGATACACGTTCTTAGATATTGAGGAAGCTTTCACTAATGTAATGTAGTAGACACAAACATCCAGGAATTCCTAGTGGAGTTGATTATTCGTATGATCAGCAGCAGAATTATCAACTCGCATCTGGGAAAAGGCTGTTTGAGAAAACTAGTTACGAGAGAAACGCGGTAAGGTGGAGTTCTATCACCACTACTGTGGTTGCTAGTGGTGAATGTCGTTTTGCGGAAATTTGATATACGAGGGAGGAAAATAGTTGCCTATGCAAATGACGTTGTGATATTGGTTAAGGGAAAATTTCTCTCGGCAATTAGTGAAGTCATGCAAGCTGCGCTTGGGGAACTTTCTTCTTACGCCTCGAGCGATGAGTTTGTTTACACTTTTTGAATTAGGGTTGGTGAGGTCAAGTTATATAGGACACGCAAAGATTCTGCTTAAGGTCGGAATCAACGGACCACTTCCAACAATCCCCGGGCTAACGGACTGTATGGTAACTGAGTTTCACTTCAGCAGGAACCCTTGGTTGTATTTCCGAATAGGGAAGACTGATTGGAATCTGGTAAACTGTACGACGGAGTTGCGGCGTTCACTGATGGTTCAAAGATTACGGGCACCGGTGCGGAGGTCCACATTCTGGGAACCAGCACACGAATCTTGTACAGACTACCTGATGAATGCAGTTTGTTTCAGGCAGAGATAGCGGTTCTAAAGGCCACCGAACTGGTATCTGGACACGTTTCAGAAAGAATGGAGGTCACACTTAACGTTGATAGCCAAGCGGCACTTAAAGCCCTGAAAGGACACAAATCAAGACTGGTAAGCGAGTGCAAAATGGCTATTAATGTGCTGGCGGACAAGTATAGGGTCAGATTGTGCCGGGTCATTGCAATGTCGAGGGCAACGAATTTGCTGCCGAACTGGTAAGACTGGGCTCGGAAAATAACAGTTTAGTTAGGGTAGAATCGGTGAAGCCACCGATTAGCCGCTACTACGAGTATAGGTTTATATCCGATTGGATAGTTAAGAGAAGTAACATATTTTGGGTAGTGAGGGGGGATTGGAGAATCTCACGGGGAATTTGGCCAGACTAGACGCTGCAAAAACCAAAGTACTTCTGGGCTTGGATAGGAAATTTCTGAGAGTCTTGGTAGGTCTGCTCACATGGTATTGCGCCACTAGAGCAAGAACCAGCAGATGGATCACCGGTACATCGGACTTTTTTAGCATGTGCATGGACGAAGAGGAATTGGAAACTTTAGAGCATATTATGTGTCACTGCCCGGTATTACAACGCCACAAGCTTAGATGGCTAAGTGAAAGATTTCTCAATGGTCTCTTCGACATCACGCAGTGCAAAATCGATGATGTCGTCGGCTTCATCAAGGAAATCGGGTGGCTTAGGGATAGGTAGCAGAACGCATATAGATCTCTCTTTTTCCTTTTGTTTTCTTAGTTTAAGTTAGCTGAAAGGTACAACCTTCCTTAACCTAAACTTACGAAAAACATAGTTTAATCAACTTAATTTTTAGTCAAATCTATATACGATTTATGCATATAAACTAATTTTCTTCAAATCAACAGAATTTCTTTTGTTAAAAACATATTCCAATAAAAATTAAAAAAACTTTTAAAATTTTAAATAAAATTCTGTTAAATTAACAAAAATTTAGTTAAAACAGTAGTAAAACATTCTAAGAAAAACAACCCATAAAATTAGTTATATTTACATCCCTAAAAGAAGTTAATGTGACTAATTTAGCCTTTGATAAACAAATTTTCGTTTATTTTATTAAGTTTTTTATTTTATTTTTGAAGAAAATTCAATATATAAAAATGAAAAAAGAGCTATGAAATAGAAGAAATTTCGTTAAGTTTTACTTATAATTTAGTTAATTTGACTAAATTTTATTTTCATATTTCCACCCTATTAAACAAGGAAACAAAATAGTCATATTAAATAAATTTCTTCAATATAAGGAATTTAATAAAATTATTTTTTACGAAAATAGTGTGTAGAGTTTACTAAAAAGTTTTTTAGTCAATTCTTCAATTCTACACCCCATTTTACAGTATTTATGAAAATTTTTGGCTCAGTGTACGCGAAACACCAAAAACTGAAAACACTTATAGGTATTTATTTATCTTTTCCATTTAGAATGTTCCTTTAGGAGTATATAATTTTCAAGCTAATAAGGCCTAAAGTGTTTTTATGTAAATAAAAAACGAGTTTTATTACATATGTATTTCACCAACGTTTTGTGAATTTTATGTTCACTTTTTCAAGGGGTCGTCTATTTGATTAAAAAAGAAAATTTCAACACAGTTACAATTTAGAATTATTTGTTTAAGAAAATTAAGAAGAGAAAACTTACAATATCAACTTGGATTACATTAGTATTAATAACATTACATTTACAAATAACAATAACAAACAAATAAACATGAATTTTTTTCCACACAAACTTAAAAATTAATATCACATAATATCTTTGATGTTCATTGTTTTGTTTATGTTTTGCTGGATTCTCAAGCTTTCTATTGTGTATCTCTTTCTTTCATTAGTCACTTTGTCCTTTTTTTGTATATTTTGTTTCTGATACATATATGTTGAGATAATGCCGCACTTTCCTTTTTTTTATTTACATCGGCTTTGTGCTCATTTATTCTTGTCTCCAAACTTCTCTTTGTTGTTCCAATGTAAACAAGATTGCAGTTGTTGCTGTTGTCTCCTTTACAAGGGATTTCGTAAACTACATTGTTTTGTTGTAGCATCTCTATAGGTGTTTTTGTTTTTGTAAATATTACATTTAATGTTTTGTTTGGCTTGTAAGCAAAGCATATATCATTTTTAGTTATTGTTGTTTTTATATTCTTATTGTCGGTAAGGTCAGGTATGTATTTTACACTGTAAAAACGTTTATCTTTATTAGAGTTGCCTTCTTTGTTATATTGTGTGGGTTTGTAGGATGATATTAAGGACTTTATTAATTTTATAGGGAAGCTGTTATTTGTTAATATTTTGGTGATTTTTTGTATATTTTGTGTATGGAACTTTTGGTCGCTAATGTCAAGTACTCCTTGTTTGAAGTTTTTTTGCAGTATTTAGTATTTGAGATTTAGGCTGAGTTGCACTAAAGTTGATAATTCTGCCTGATGATATCTCTTTTGCATACCAGTCAAAAGTTATTTGGTTTCCATCTCTATAAATAGTAGCATCAAGGTATGCTATTTTTCTATTTTTCTCCACTTCGATGGTGAATTGCATTTTCCGGTGATATTTATTTAGTGTGTTGAGTATTTCATCTTTGTCGTCAATGTTGATAATAGCTAAAATATCGTCTACGTATTTAGCTACGTATTTTATGTGAATGTTGTTGTTCTTTAATTCAGTCAATGCTAAGTCCAATAAGTTATCTAATACAATATCAGCAATTATGGGAGAGAGCGGGTTTCCCATGGGCATACCAAAGATTTGGTTGTATACTTTATTGTTGTATATAAAATAATTATTTTCATATAGGCAAAACTTTAATATGGTTAGAAATTTTGACCGTGGTATCCTTGTATGCGATTTAATTAAGTCCCATTTGTCCATTATGTTGTTAATGGCATTGTGAATTGGAATATTCGTAAAAAGGGAGATTACGTCGAAGGATACTAGAATGTCATTAGTATCAAGTTTTGTATTTTTTAGCTGTAGTTTTAATTCAAATTAGTTTCTGATGTTGTATTTATCAGATATTATGTTTTTAAGTATTGTTCCTACGTATTTGCTTAAATTATAACAAGGAACTTGAACCGTGATACTATGGGATGAAGTTTCATGTCGGCTTTGTGAATTTTCGGTAGCCCATAAATTCTCGGAGCTGTTGCAGCTGAGCAGGTAAGTGAACGTTTTTGTCAGTTATCTATATATTCTTTTTTATGCAACTCAGTTATTATGTTGTTATTAGTTTTTACTAATTTGGTGGTGGGATCTGTCCTTGTAAGTCGATATGTGTTTTTGTCTTCCAGTAGTTTTTCCATTTTTTTAATGTAATCGTGTTTATATATTACCACCGTTTTGTTGCCTTTGTCTGCATGTGTTATAATTATATCTTTATGTTTCCTTACAAATTTTTTTGTTTTTTCGTACACAGCTAAAATAATTTTGTCCTTTTGATTGTTTTTAATATTTCTTTTGAATTGTGTGACCTTGTTGGCTAATTTTGTTCTTGTCATTTCTTTCTCCCCTCTTCTTCTTTACTTTTTCTTGGTAGTATTTTCTTTTTCTAAGTTTAAAAAAAATAAATAAATTTTTGACAGCTTTCTTACACATAACAAAGTAAAGCAATTATTAATTAACTTCCCCGTGCTGGCACCCAGTAAAATAAATTCGCCTTGATAAAGCCTATGTTCCTGAGTAGTTACCCAGGGATGGGACCTTTATATAAAGTAAATACATAAACCATATCTGGATCAGTATAAAAGTAAGAGCCTTAAAATTTGTTGTGGATTACTTTAAAAGCAAAATCTGACAAAATATTGTCAGGCTACGTGGCTTGGCTAGCACTGCTGGTTTCTAATAAAGCGATAACAGACCAAAAAAAAAAAAAAACAAATAATAGTTTAACAAGTTACTTGAATTTGGATATATATATATGTGGCAAAGCGCTTAAGTCGTCTTAAGTTTTGTTATTGTAAAAAAAGTTTTTTAATTAAATGTGTTATTTATGGAAATGTAAAAAGACACTTGTACATACATATTAGGTCAGTTCCAGGTGCATAACAAAACACTCCGAACTCGTACAAATTAGTCCAAAAACGTTCCAGATAACAATTTTTGTATAATTTTGAGAGAAAACAACAGAGTAAAATTTTTCATTTCCTGTACAAAGTTGTACGAACTTTTTCTTTGGCATCTGTTTTTGTTTACATTTAAAAATCTAAAAATTTTTAAATAGGGGAAGAGAGATTTTATTTAAATTTTATTGAATAGTAAAATGGAAGATTTATAATACAGGAGAACGTGCAATAGTTACTTGGCTTTCCATTTCGCAAAAAATTATAAATAATAACTGGCTTCTCATTCTTCACTTTATTTTCATTCACTTTTTACAGCCGTTGCCAATAATGTAAATGATTTACTTTTAAAATATTATCATTATGTTCAATTGTGGGTTTTTGGGTTCCAGAAATTTTGGAAAACTTTGTCACAATCAGAGAGTAATTTTGTTTTTAATCTCAATAGTCGGATTGCATTGTTATGCACCTGGAACAAATCTATTTTTTAATTTACCTTAACTCCAATGTAAATAAAATTAATAAAATTATTTAATATTTGTAAGTTATTTAATACTTGAAATTAGTCGAACTATTTCATTTACATACAGGTGAAAATTGAAGTCAAGCTTAATTTGTAATTAAAATTATTTTTTCTTAGAGAGAATAATACCAACTTATGCTTGACTTCAAATTTAATATTTACATATGTACATATGTAAATAAAATAGTTCGAGTAATAAACGTCGAAATACATATTTAATATTGCAAATCGCAAGATAGCGCACAATTACGTTTACCCAACAAAGAAACTAGATTAGTATCAACCAGCGATGGCACTTTGGTCCGATCATACCAAAATTGGTAGTTTTCTTCTTTTTATGAACGAATTGGTTTGGTTGGTTGGTTTGTTCCAGTTTTTATGAGTTTTTGACGAACAATTTTACTTATTTTTATGATTAAAGGCCTCAATACTATAAGGTTATATAGGCCTCTTTACAAATCTAGTTAAATTATAAATAAACATATACATAGATTCTTGATTTAAATCAAGGTATATAACCCAATATCTATTAAAAATTGTATTGTTTTTAAATTCAGATTTAGAAAGCATATCAATACCACAAATCTTATACTTTGCTCGTTTTGTTTGTAAAAGGTTACATTCATTATGATAAACATTTAGCGTATTGTCACATTCACAAATTGGAGGTTGAATATTCCTAATTAAATGTTCATGGGAAAATAAACAATGGCCTATTTTAAGCCTGTTAAGTTTAGCAAAATCTGAGTTTGTTAATAAAGTTTTCTTGAATTTAAATTCTATATCTTTCTGAAAAGTTTAGCAGTGTTATTACCTTGCTAGGAATCATTCCAGTGATCAAATATATATTTCCGAATCTGTCGTTTATAATCTGATAGATATTTAAATTCTCTTGATATATTCTGTCTTAAAGAATCCTCCGCTAAGATGTCAGTTTTCTCATTTCCTAAAATGTTTAAGTGGTTTGGGATTTATTATTATTATTATTATTACTATTATTATTATGGTTTGTTCCAGTTTTTATGCATTTTTGGTAGAAAAAATTGTTCGTCAATTTTACTTTTTTTATTATTATTTTCCAAAAAAGTACTTAAAAAGTTCTATACAATTTACTAAAAGTATAAAAAAAATGTAAAAAGAGTTTTTTTTATAGAAGTATAGAACTTTAAGTTGCAATAAAACAACGATGGATTATTCGATTGACATGAATTTTATTTATCCGAAAGATAATCTTGTGGCATTACATTTTAAATATGATTTCTGGCAAATGACAGCCACGGCTGGCGCGGATGTAGTCCAATCTGGACGTCCAATTTTCGATGACTTTTTCCAACATTTGTGGCTGTATATCGGCAATAACACGGCGAATGTTGTCTTTCAAATGATCAAGCGTTTGTGGCTTATCCGCAAAGACCAATGACTTTACATAGCCCCACAGAAAGTAGTCTAGCGGTGTTAAATCACAAGATCTTGGAGGCCAATTCACAGGTTCAAAACGTGAAATTAGGCTGTCACCAAACGTGTTAATAAATCTATTGAGGCACAAGTTGTGTGACATATTGCGCCGTCTTGTTGGAACCACATCTCTTGGACATCATGGTTATTCAATTCAGGAATGAAAAAGTTAGTAATCATTGCTCTATACCGATCACCATTGACTGTAACGTGCTGGCCACCATCGTTTTTGAAAAAGTACGGACCAATGATTCCACCAGCCCATAAAGCGCACCAAACAGTCAGCTTTTCTGGATGTAACGGTGTTTCGACATACACTTGAGGATTACCTTCACTCCAAATGCGGCAGATTATTTGGTTGTTGACGTAGCCATTCAACCAGAAAAGCGCTTCATCGCTAAACAAAATTCACTTATGAAAATCAGGAACAACGGTAATCTCGTTTTGGGCGCAAATTGCACTATTTACAATCGTTATTCAGGCGTAAGTCTATTCATGATGAATTCCCAAACCAAATTGAGAATAAATCACTTGACAGCTGTTAAATCGGTCGCCATCTTGAAAAGTAATGCCAATTTAAAGTTCTATACCTCTATAAAAACACCCTTTATAAGTTAAAGTTTAACAATTGTGAAATGAATGAAAGAAACCGTAGTTAAATATATTATGAAAGCAAAGCAAAGTTTTGGTAGATTTTAGGGATGACTTTGGTAAGAAAATATTTTTCTTTGTGGCAACGCTGGTATGAACTAAGAACGAATGTTGGAAGAAAACAAAACGTAGCCTTTATTCCAATTTTGACAGAGCGTTAAATAGTGAAGTTAGGTGCAAACAAAATGTTATCGTTGTGTAAGTGTGGTGCCGTTTGAGCTATTTTCTGATTATCTAGCGATTTTATCTATTTTACGACTTAATTTATTAGATTTAACTAAACAAAATATGTTAACATTACTGTTTATTACAAAACGTTGCGCTCTTATTTAGGTTTGTTCAAAGCTAAGCGCTAGACGTCGGTACGCCCTTGTTTAGAATATTCAGTAACCGGAGGTTGGCTGAAGCAACAACAAATATAAGGTGGTAAATAGTAAAAGTACAAATGTCGAACAAGAGGAAAGCTTGAAGGCCCTACTATAATATGTATATAAAATATGTTTACTTAATACCTTTTTGTTAACAACTTCCATTTATTCAGAAAATAATTATTATTATACAAAAATTCGTTTAAAACAAATATGCAACTGTGTCATAACGCTATCCAAAGTTGACAGATGTGAAGAATTCTGAAGACGAATCTAGTGTCTAAAATTAAATTGTCCTAATTTTTCTTTAATATTAACCACCTAATTTGTAATTAAAATTATTCTTCCTTAAGCCTAGTACTCTGTTCGATTTTGTTAAAAATGTTGAGCAACATTTATTATTTCACAAGGAAAATTTGACATTTAAAATTTGGTGTCTATCTCGCGATTTTAAAGAATTTTACTATTTTATTGTTTTTAAGTATACCACATTGTTTTAGAAATGTTAACAAAAGCCAAGTGATCAGCTATTGTTTGAAAAATTCCACATGAAATAATGCCCCTTTGCTTTACTTCACAGCTTTGATAAAATGTTGCCAGAAACATTTCAATGTTTTTCCACATCAGAAACATTTTTTCATGACTTTTTCACAGAAATTTGTTATGTACTTATGTAATTTGACAGCATTCCGCATGAAAAACTGAACAGAGTACCAGGCTTTAGAGAGAATAATACTACCATAAGTTTAATTTCAAATTTCATCTGTATTAATAAAAATCATCTACAAAGTTTTAAAGTGGTAAATTTCAAAAATTCAAAATAAGATACATATTATGTATGCATGTACATATGTATGTATGTATAAGCAAGGTTTTCCTTTTTACGCCATGGCGTATGTATGTATATATACATATGTATATACAAACATATAGATATCTACATATATAATAATTGCCTTCAATTATTCGTTTACCTGTTCTTTTTTATTGCTTTGTTTATGTGTTAAGAAATCTCAAAGCTCTAAAAAAAATTGGCAAAAAATTAACAATTTGTGGATTTGTTTTATAAATATGTATGTATGTAGCTAGCATACAATGTAGCTGAATGTTCACATTCTCATGACATTTCTCAAATATGTATGTATGTATGTAGTAATGTCTGAACTCGTAACAGTGTTACCAACCCAAAATCTTACAATCATAAAAATGCAGAAACAACTTTTAAAGACAATTTTATTATCGCGAAATATGAAAATTTCTGAAAAACTAAAAAATTATCTTGCAAGTTCGTAGATTTGGGCAAGATACTCATAACATATGTATATGTAAGAAAAAATCGTAGGTGGGCTGGTAACACTGAATAGTAACAATAAAAAATGTATAAAGGGTTTCCCAAAATTTTCGCAAACATTAGTGTTATAGAGAGGATTCACAAAAAGGATTCATTTTTGCAATCGAGAATAACACGTTTTATTGTTGTAAATATTTCACTATTATTATTATTATTGCAGTCTATATACACCATTGCCTTTGCAGACTTTGATTTTAACCAGGTCTGGCAGGTCAATTTAAGAAAAAATCGTAAATTTCCCCATAAAAACTAAAAAAAGTCTTTTCACGCTTTAAAAAATCGTCAACAAAATCGAACAACTAAAAAGTATTTCTTTATTTATTTTTTGTTTATATTTTGGTTAAGACAATCAAAAAATCATAAGTTATCTAAGGCATACATATTTAATGTATACTGAATTCAAAACATTCTCTTATGCTTTAAACACATAGACGTCAGCGGCTACATGACTAAAAATTCCGCCAGCTCAATTGTCGCAGTGTAGTCAACTACTTAATTATATTGAAGACGACAGCTACTTCGTAAACTCTGACGTTGTTGTAGAAATGCACTTTATATATTTTACTTCTATAAAATAACTTTTTCTAAAAAATAATAAATATTTCTCAAAAACCTTTGGCATGTAAATGAATTTGTAATTTTGTGACATTATCATACAAAATAGAAATCACCCTAATTTGACTACAGCCGCAATGGTGGTCGTGTAGCTTTGATGATTTAAAAATTATCGTTTTACTATAAATGTTTGTATTTTATTTTTGACAGTCTGTACAAGCTAGCCTAATGTTGTGTATATGTTTAATGTATAAAATTGCTCTTTTAAAACAGTCATATTTTTGGAAATCGTCAAATCGGGATTTTGCAATTTTTCTTTACACCTAATACTCAGTGCGGCCAGTTTGGCGTTTTTGCAGCTAAATTTAGTATTACATATTTTGTTTTCAATTAAGCCGCAAATTTTTCATTTATCAGTTAGCATTTTTGGCATTTTAAATTAGTAAAAAATTCCGTGTACTTTTATTTTATGCATATTTCTTTACATATTCATATTTCTTTTGGAAACTAAAATTCAGGCGAGCTGCGTACTGGCCTTTAGCTGGTTACTACCAGACTGAAAGTCGCTTGAAGTTTTTCAAACCAGAATTTCAGGCTGTTTTTTTTTTTCACACACTTCTTATAGTAAAGTGAAATTCAGGCGAGCTGCGTATTGGGCTTAAGTATAAGTTTGTTTTTATAATATTGCAGACTGAGTCAGTTTTTGTCATAAAGTCTTAAAAAGGAGGAAATAAAAAAATCAGATTTTAAATTAAATCGGCTTTAAATTTTCTAGTACATCTGTGGTCTCACGTGGAAATTGAGTTTTTCAGTGATTCTAATACATTTCACACAAATACACCTCGTCACAAAAATTTAGTGCAATAGTTGAAAAAATAACGCTTTTACAAAGAGTTTTACATTACAAATTACAGTTTCTATTATGTTTTTACCTTCTCCTGTGTAGTTACAATTATTTGAGGCTCTAAGCCTTTCTATTTGAGACCAACGATTTGGAATTTGGAATACTTTTCCGAAATGAATGACAGTCGCTCAAAATTCAGTTAAGAAACTTTAAATTGAAGCGATAAAAAACTTTCCATCGCGTGTTAAAAGTTTGTATGAACTAAATATTTGTCCTTTTATAACAAAAAAAAAAGGTTTTTATATCTTAATCCTGAAAAACTTCTAGTTTAAGACTTATTGATAAACAAAGCCACATACATACATATATTTTGTTCAGGTTTTTATGGCACTTTTTACCACTTGTTGTCTTTTAATCAGTTTTGTTTTATTGAAATGATATATTATAAAGCGATTTTATGAAAATAAATAGAAAATAAATGTGTATATTACTCATAATATAAATTTAGAATTTCAGCATTATTTTTTGGAATCTTTGTTAGCATTTTATAGCATTATTTTAAATCAGATTTAGCTGCAAAATATTTTTAGACCTGGTCACACTGATGTATCGCACGGATGTACTTTCCATTCATACCTCTATTTTTTGTATACAATAACAATGAACTGTGTTTTCTATTTGATTAAAATCTTGCTTAAATTTCGGGATACATTTTATTTTCACAGTTTAATTTAATACCAGTCATTAATAACCAACATTCATATTAGTTAGAACGAATCTAATTAAATGCACATTTTAATTAGTAAATCAAGTGGCTTAAGTTACTTGAAATGTACATATTTTAACTGCTCTGTCATTTATTTATAGTTGGCACAACATTTACACATTTAAATTTGTTTATTTGCGGTTAAAATCACTCTCTGAAAAACTTTGGTTTATCCAAACAGAAAAATAAACGGATAAAAATAAAAATCAACACACATTTGACAGACAAGCTGTAGACTTTGGCTGATTGTAGCCTCATGCTGTATACAAATACTTACGTCATTTGATATTGTCACTTCATTGTCACGCATTATTAAATTATCTCTGCGACACTTTTCTATCTGATTGTGATCAAAATTTTCAGCTCTACAGGCGTAAACACCATTGTCGACATTAGATGTAGTATTTTCTTTAAATCTGTTCACAAAGCGATTACATTTATCCAAATTATTATTTTTCTTTGGTATTGAGAACTGCGTCCAGGTTTCGTCATAACGACTGTTAGATGTATCGCATTCTGTAATGTTACATCTAATAAGAAGTTTTTCTGTTCAGGCTATTTATTCAACTACATATGTACATATATAAAGTGGAGCTATTTCTGTCAAATATTATTACCTATAATTCACTGAACTGGCGGTGAAAACATACGTTACTGAGAACATGGCATGAAACATCATAGGCAGGGATATAAGAGCAAATATAATTAATTGAAATTTTCCAAATTGCCCAATACTAATGAGAATAGAGTCCAGAGTAAACTCTTCGCTAACGATATCATTATCAGATGATTTTCTGTTCGACTCACTGTAATCGTCAGAGGCTGATATGCTGTTAATATTAGATTCCATATATATATTATTTCTAAACTTGCAGGTTTTTTATGGTTTTAGCAGATTTGTTTAAAACTTAAAGATAGCGTAGAGCCAGTTAGAACGTGTATGTATCAACAAAGGTTTTTATTTTGTTTATAAGTGTCGGTATTATTATTTTATTTCACAAACTGAATATTCTATGCCCGTCGGCCGCTCTATAACAACTGATCGATTTTGCAAAAAAGAAAACAATTGTAGATAACTTAGTCTGATTGACTAACTGATACTGAATATGTGTGAGTTTAATTTGATTCTAAAAGTGTTTTTAATCTTAGTACGTATGTTTATTTGATTAAGAGTATTACTTGGTACAACTTTTGGTTTTACAGCGCCGTTATTCACAGAGCAAGAGAAATTTTAAAATACTGTCTTTTCATTAAACGTCCCAGCAAACGCACAAGGTAGATGTTAATGTCGTTAGTGTCGTAGACCTCGTATATGAAAAAGGTTCCGATTTTTACCTGTTGGGCATACTTATCGTAACAGCTGGAAGATTCTCCCATTAGAAATTTATAAAACCGTCCAGATCAATGAGATCATTTCACAACTTTCGGGAATGTTGTGGAAAGTTCGGGAATGATCAGAAACATTCTGAAATATCACAGATCGTTTTGGACATTTAATTCACTCTCGAAAATTTTGTAATATTCTGGAACATTGTTGACCGTTACGAATGGATAGGGCTACCCATTCGTATGCACACTTCAACCATTCAGAATATGATTTGAATAAAAATTGTTACCTATTATATTTTATCCTTGTATTCCAAGTATTTAGCATACACCAACTTCCTGAACGAAGCCGGGTACCTACTAGAGTTGGGCATAATAGTTCATTGCATTTAATCGTACAGATCGTACAGCGCGATTTAATGAACTCTAGAGAAGACCATCATCACTGGCTGATGGTTTGGTACGTTTGGCGAGCGCTTTGTATTAGCTGTACTGGAGTGTTAGTATTAGCTGTTTTAGTATAAACAGTGATGAGTTTAATTGTAATTGCTTATTAGGGTGGTGTTTATTTAAATTTTAAATTTATGTGAGGTCAGTGTATATTTAATACATATTTTCGTCCGTCTGCAGGTGTTTTTCGTTTGTTAGAATGTTTCAATTGCTTTATTGGTGTAAAATTTTGTCTGAGGTTGTGTTTACCTGTTCATTAATGATATCTCCGTTGAAAGTTCGTGTTTTGTCGATTTCCATATTTTAAATATTGTCTAGTCTTTGTCCTTTTTTCTTGCTAGGATGAAGCAATGTCATTCATTCATCTATTGCCCTTGGTGCGTGTACCCGAGTATCAAGGTGTAATGCAAAGTTGGAGTCCTCTCTTATTCGCTTGTGCGAGCGTATATGTTCTGTAAATCTTTTTTTAGTATTCGTCACGTTTGTCCTATATATGTATGTTGCAGGTATGTATGTCTATATCCTCCGCTGTTGTTGTATTTTCTTAGTAGTTTGTCGGTAGTACTGCTTTTGTAACTGTTATTTTTAGCTATAGAGTAAATTGTGGTAAGTTCAAGGCGAATTCATACCAGGTGGAGGCGATAGCCCAGCTGATTAGTTTTTGCTCTCGTTTTTTTGCCTTGTCTTGTCTTGTCAAAAATACATTGTTTTATATCTGTTAGTCTAATTTTAAAGTTTTTGTTTTGTTGTAGTTGTTGCCGGACTGCTCACACCTGGTATGAATTCGCCTTGTGTAAGTTCTATGTTGTATTTATCTAGACTGAGTGGAAAAAATTACAAAAATAATTTCAGAATAATGCATTTGTAAAACATTCGTCTTGGTTGACGCCACATAGTAAAATAAGTCTATTTTGCACTAAGAATGACAGAAAGAAGATTACTCTAGGCGCATGATTTCCTGTCAGATAACGTAGTTTACACGAAAAATACAAAATTTTGTATTTTGAAACACTCATATTTTTGGAATTGTAGAAAATCGTAAATTTTTAAGAAAAAAATAGTCAAATCGGAATTTTGCAATTTCTCGGAACAAAATCGTCGAATCTGGCAGCCGTGACTGTATCTCATGTACCTGCAACTCTGCTCCGTTTCTCTTTTGTTGTTGTTCGCTCTTTTCGATTTGATGACGTCAGCAACAAATATTTCAATATAGGGAAACGAATGAAACTTAAAAAAAAAGAATTTAAGAAGATTGCAGCAACAAAAATTACACGTCTGGACTGGCACTTTGTTTAAGATTACATTTGTAACTGCTGATGGACGGGATATATTTTTTTTAGCTGGCGAACTGCATCATTCATTATAGTTTAACAAATTTGCTTTTAGTTTTTATTTTTTTACTGAGTTAAAATTACTCTACTTTTATTATCTGTTGTTATAGTGGTCATAGTAATATAGCCCTGTGACATACGGACAGAAATCGTAGCATATAAGTAGGGTTACTTGCTTATTTTTCGTGTAGGGCACCCTAAAAACATTTTTTGTATAGCGCCCTTTACCCTTTACTTTTTAACTTTGTGGCATTTTTATTACGCATTTGTTGTAGTGCCGATAATAACACACTCTCACAATCCAAAAGATACATTCGTGTTACAGATGGGCAGCCATAGATATGGGTAGATATGATCCCGTTTGCATTCTTCGGGCACAGAATCCGAAAAATCATCCTATTTGAAACGTTTAAATTTGTGTTTGTTGGGTTATGACGATCAGGCAAAAATAATATTAATACATTCATACAATATTTATATGTATAAAGCTCAGAACGCGATATTTTTTTACCTGGATTTTTAGATATTTTTTATTTATAATGAAACAATTATAAGGGAGAATGCAACGCAATAAAAGATATAATAATAATTATTTTTAAACAATTATTTAAATTAAAATCAAAAGCTGTTATTTATGGGTTGATGGGATTTTGAGCTTAATTTATTTTTTATTCACAGGTGTGTATAATTGTAAGTAATTGAATTTATCGCCAGAGTAGATAATACATGTCTACTTAAATATAAACTTTAATTGCGGTCGAATGAATGTACGCAATGAAAAGGTTATTGAACCATTTTAAAATTGAGACATAAAACTCTGAATAATGGAATTGACGTGGGCGTCGTAACTTAAGTTAAAACTGATTTCAACTAATTAAATATGAATTAAGATATAACAAAGATGGCGAAACATAATATAGATACAGAATAAAGTTTGACAAACGTTAATTTAACTAAAAAATTTAATTAAATATACTGTTTGTAACTTTCGATGGAAGCTAAATACAAATACAAATACAAATGCAAACGCGTTATAATTTTGCGTTATCAAGAACAATGTACTTTCGGAAAAATCGTTAACTTTTTTCAAAAACCCAATGAATAATTAAGCTGATATAAAATTTAACCAATTGAGTATATGGGATTATTCAAGCAACATTAAATAAATCGCCCAAGTGCGAATCGGACTTATTTAGGGCTTTACCGTACAATATTTAACTTTAAAGCTACCGTATATAAGGGGCTTACCAAGGTTGGTTTCAAAGCTAAACAACCTAATTCTGCTATTCGTAAATGCATAAGAGTGCAATTGCTTAAAAACGGAAAAATATTGACTTTGACTGTAGCTTGTAGCTATGTATAATGAAAAAAACGGTAAAATGTTAGATTCTGGTTTTGGTCGTAAAGGTTATGCCGAGGCGTCGGTGATTTTTCTGGTGATTTCGTTCTTGGTCTTGTATAAGAAAAAGAGGGAAGGTGCAAGTTTTTACGAAGCTTGTGTTTTATTTCAAAATTTTATTTATGTTCATGTGTATAACAAAATGAGCTGTTTTAAAAAAAATTAAGGAAAATGATTAAAAAAAATTTCCTATTTTACACTTCATATTTTTTAACCATACTGTAATCGTTGAATTAAGCATAATATTATAATGTTCAACAAGAATATGGTTTAACTACAACCATTTAATTTTTGTAGCCAATCTTTTAATTAAAACAAATGAAAATATAACTAACACCTACCAATAAAAATTGAAAAAGTTCTTGATTATATTGATACATGACACATAGCATTCATTACAAAAATTTCCGCTCACGACTGAACAGTACAAAAAAGCACCTATGTACATATATACATACATACATCCATACATAAGTATGTGTATGTGTAAATGAATGAATGCAGTTGATTTAGTGTGATAATTAAACAATATACGTGCCGTATAACCACCAAAGAGTTTCACAGTTGACCGATTATTTATTTGGAAGGAACATGTGACTAAGAAATTTAAATTACTGTTACAAACACTTGGATAACAGTGGCATCCAAAATTCTTTATTTCCGACTATTAACTATGTTTTTGTGTGAAATACTCCTCATGGCCACGTTTTATTAAAATCCTTTCTTATTCACTGAAAATTAAATTTTATTATAGTCTAAAAATGAACTTAGATGAGTATAAACGTTTATATTCCATGTTTGATTTTTTTGCCCTTATGTTATTTTTGCCGTCTCTGCTGCTGAAAGCTTAGAATAAAATACATACATACATACTAAAATAATACAAGGTAATTCCATTTAAATTTTTTTTTTTAAGTTTTCCGGAATTATTTCATGTATTTTTTTAGTTTAGTTTTAAATTAAAAAAAAAAATAAATTTATTTATTGAAATTAACATGGTATATTTAGCTTACTAGGTAGTGTCGTCCGCCCAGCTGATTAGTAGTTCCACATGCCAAAAGTTGTATGTGTTTAGAAATTTTATAGTGCAAAAGTGAGAAAGCAATAAAACACATAAACGCCTTCTCAATTTTCTTCTATGTTTTTTGACATTTCGAAGTACGAAGCAACAACAAAATGCAATGTTGTTCTTGTATTGTTGTATTTGTTGTAATGACGCTACTACCTATTAAGATATATATACCTGGGAAAGTAAATTCTAAGTGTCATAGAACGTATGTATACATATATACAAATAATGAAATCATACTTAACATTGTATATATATATATATGAAATCATACTTAACATTGTATATATATATATACAATGTTAAGTATGATTTCATTATTTTCATTTTAAACAAGTAATTATACAACAAGTTATATTTCTAACACCCCCACTCAAAATCTAATAATATAAACCCAAAAGTTTACAAAATTTCATTAGTTTCTCTTTTAGAAACAGGTTTAGTTAAAAAAAATTGGCAAGTTAGTCATTTGTTGATCCATTTGTTGTCCATTAAACGAAACTTGATTTAATCTACGTTTTTCTCTTATATAACGGTGTTGATTGTCACAATAAATTTTAGTTCGTAGTTCAGCTCTTTATTTAGAATTCGTAGCGTGTAGATTCACTTCAGAAAAATGTCAAAACTGTCTGAAATGGATATACCAGCATACATCAATAGTTTGGATAATTCAGAAGATGATGAAACAGAAGAAGGTATCTATAACAGTAATCGACAACTACTTCAAGAAATAGAAATGGAAGAAAATGAAGAGGCATACAATAAAGAAGACTCACCATTGGTAACCGAACCTACAGTTTTCAGCCCTTCCTGTCCAATAGTATGGACGGATGCAGATAATTATACTTTTCCTGTGAATATTCAATATCCAATTGAAGCTCTAGAACTTGATACACCATACCAGTTTTTTTTCGTACTTTTTACTCACGCTTTGAGAGACAAAATCTTTCAAGAAACTAATCTGTATTTAACCCAAAAAATATGTTTAAGCCGCTTACTATCACAAAAACTGATTACAACCGTTTTATTGTCATTTCGTTTATACTGGTCTAATAACTGTGGATACTTACCAATAAAATTCACTCAGTCAGAAGTTATTTGAAAAAATTTCCTCAGTTTTACACTTTAACAACAATGAGAGCCATCTACGCCCTATTATAGATGAGTTGAATAATCGCTTTAAATATGTATATACCATTAGAACAGCTCTTATCTATTGATGAACAGTTGTGCTCGACAAAAATGGGTCATTTTATGAAACAATATCTCCCAAAAAAACCTCATTAGTGGGGTCTCAAATTGTTTCTTATTTGCAGCACTTGTGGATTTGCCCACAAATTTGAAATTTACTCTGCAGCTACAATAAAACCATTACCTGGATAACCTGACGTTGGTGTCATCGGTAATACTGTAGTACGACTAACGCGAATCGTTCCCAGGCATGAAAATCATATACATACTTTATTTTGATACTTTTTATAAGTCCATTCCGCTAGTGACTTATCTTGCAAAAGAAGGCATCTATTCTTTAGGCACTGAACAAATGAATCGTATTCGAAACAGTAAGTTACCGGATAAGTCTATAATTATAAAAAGAGATATTCCAACAGGACATTATGTAGAAACTGTTACCACAGTCGATGGGGTAGATCTAAGCGCAGTTGTTTGGAAAGACAACAAGCCAGTTACACTTTTGTCAAGATTATGTAGGAGCATTGCCGGTTGGCTCAATATTGAGATTCGATAAAGTTAACAAGGAAAGAGTTCACATCGATGGGCCTCAAATAATAAAGGACTATAATTCCCATATGGGGGGCGTAGATTTGCTGGATAGTTTTCTCGGAAGATACCGTATTACACGTAAAAGTAAAAATGGACAAACAGATTATTTTATTTTTAAAAAAATAAACCCAATGCGAAACAAATTAAATAATGCAACTTTAGGTTAGAAATTACTAGTACATTGTGTAGTGTTGGTGGATTACCAAGCATTGGGAAGAGTCCGAGTAATTTCTTCTCTTCAATGTGCACTTGAATCGAAAAGGTATCTTGGACCCGCTCAAGTACCCCCATCACCAGAAACTAGACTAGATAACATCAATCATTAGCAGGAACTAGGAGTTCGTGCAAGATGTAAATTTCCGAATCGTAAGGGATATATGTACGTACACATTCTGTCAAAAATGGAAATTTAGTTTATCAAGGTATATTTGTTTTACTAGGTAGTGGCGTCCCTACAACAAATACAACATTACAAGAACAACATGGCATTTTGTTGTTGCTTTGTAGTTCGAAATGTCAAAAAACATATAAGAAAATTGAGAAGGCGTGTATGTGTTTTATTGCATTCTCACTTCTACACTATAAAATTTCTGAACACATACAACTTTTGACATGTCGAACTACTAAATCAGCTGGGCGGACGACACTACCTAGTAAGATAAATATACCTTATAGTTTATGTTATAATAATGAAAATAATTGTTTTTATAAATGTCATAATGCTTAAACTATAAATAGAAATAATTTTGTTGTTTAAACATAATTTATTTTGCCATCCTTATTATTCGAATGTGCATATACGAGTGCTCAATGTTACAGTTCCGCAACATAGATTTTTTGGCTCTTCAAGTATTGTCCTAAAGACAAATTTATTTTTTATTATTTACTGCAACGTCTTTGGTCAAGTGTAAGGTATTGTATACTATTTTTTGAAAACAAAATGAAAAATTGCGCAGTGAATGGTTAAAGTTATATAATTTTTAGTTATATTTATTCTCATTCCTAAGCATCGTTTTGCTTCACCTAAAAACTTTATTTTGAAATGTCCCTAACCAATAATATGATATTTGCCATGTTATACATCAGTTTGAAAAGCAAAATTGACACCTTATTTCAGCTTAACTTAAGCTAAATGCACGATATCATAGAGATAGTTCCAAGTAACTTTGCCGCCAATTTTGTTTTTTTGTATACAAAAATTTTTTTATCCCATAAATTTTGGTCTTAAATTGTAGGATAAGTGTAATTAAACATATTGAGAAGAGTGCTAATGTGCTAGTTATTGTCAATTTTTAGCAGTAATAGACAATTTAATAATAAGTGATAAATATTTCTTTTGTTTTTTCCTGTATTTGAAATTTATTTTGATAATATACATAGAGTTTTTCGCATATTAATTATTTTTTTAATAATTGTAGTTCAACACTAGCCAATTTTTCTGAAGGAATTTTCATTATTCTTTCTTTAGGGACAATTGTGGAACAAGATTAAAGTGAGTACCTGCCTAGTCAGCCTAACCTCACGGTGCTCCAAACACTGAGTGAAATAAAGACGTAGACTAGCGCCCCCATTGTGTAGTATAACAACACTTTACGATTGCCACCAATCGCAATTTGTGTGCATACAGTCACAATGAGTAGCAATTTATACAATATGGCAAGCCTTTCCAAGGCAAGCCTAGATCCATATTATAACCTCTTGCTTAGGGGTTTGGAGACTATCCAAACTCCGTCTGTTGAGAGTGCAACAGCACACTTGATCGACCTTGCACCACATCTACATGAATCGATCTTAAACCACAACCACCACGTGTACCTCCAAAGGGGACCTCACCAATAAACGGTCACAGAGAAGATAGGCTCTCTGTGGGGCCACCGATTCCCGAGGTACCAGTCCTTTGGGCACTGGTCGGGCCTCGAAGAGAACCCGTGTTATAAAACAACAGACCTTTTCTTCCAGATTTGGGCTCTAGGAACCCTAGCGTCTGGTGCCCCTATTTTCCCCGAGTGAACCGCGTCAAAGCATTTGCCATTCCTGCAGTGACAATTGGAACCCCCGGGGGTGGTAGACAGGGACAGGGACTAAATTGAAGGTACGACTATTGTCTATGCTGTTATATTAACAAGTATTGCCGCCGGTTTGATAGACACAACGCATTCTTAGACTTATGATAACTATTTATTTAATCTCATATTATTCATAAAACATATTATTTTTTTAAATAATTGTAGTTCGATACTTGAATAATTGATTAAAATGTTCATAATTAGTAAATAAAAGCATATCATCTACATAAAGCGCCATAAAAGTAATTTTATTACCTTTAATTCGATAATAAATACAAGGATCTAGTTCGGAACGTGTCATGCCATATTTTCCTGGAGCTTCATTTAACTTATTGTTCCAAACATGACTTGCTTGTTTTAATCTGTATAATGACTTTTGAAGTTTTAAAACATGACCATTGGGTACTTTTACGACTGATGGAGGTTCAACATAAACATTTTCAACTAAATCACCTTGAAGAAAGGCAGTAACTGCATCCATTTGTTCTATTTTCAGATGGTATCTTGCAGCTAAGGCCATTAAGTACTGTATAGACGTATAACGAATAACCGGAGAAAATGTTTCCTCGTAGTCAATTTCCTTCCGTTGAGAGTATCCTTTGACAACAAGTCTGGCCTTGTAACTAATTGAATCATTCGATCTTCTTCTTAAAATCCCATGTTGTCTATAACATTGCAGTTATCTGGTTTGGGAACAACAATCCATGTCTTATTTCCCTCTGTCAGTTCTGTTTTTGGCGTTGATAAGTGCGGACGCGATTTATTTTAGCTCGCATTAACAAAAAACAAAACATACATTGTGTGAATAATTTCAAACAAAAACAAAAAAAAAACAAACCTGTTTTAATACAACAACAAAGTTGTCTGTAATTTTTTTATTTCTTTCTTTCTCTTTATTTTTTACAACGGCATATTGAATTGCTACTTTAAAAATAAAACAAAAACAATAAGGGCTAATGAGCCTCTTTAATTTAAGCAACAAAAATGTTGACAATGTCGAATTAAATAAAAACAAAAAAACAGAAAATAATTTGTGTGTAAATTCTACGCAAGTTATACGTACCCAATCTTGTTCGTCGCTTTTGCTAAGCGATGACAATAATATAACTACAAACAAGTCGCCTTCTGAACACAGTGTTACCAACAGTAATATGGATAGTGCAGAAAAACCTAAGACTCAAGTGGGAATGGGCAGATATATAACTGTATTGAAAAGAGGTCGAAGCCCTAAATCTTCGCAGATTGCACCAATGTCGAAACTACTTAAAGATAAGGAGGCTAACGGAATAAGTTCCCAAAATCGTTTTGCTATTTTAGATAGCGAAACAAGTGAGCAAAAAACGGCACCGAAGTCGTTTAAACCACCACCAATTTTTTTAAGGGAAAAAAATTCGAATGAATTAATAAATAAGTTAATTTCAGTTATCGGGGAAAATTCATTCTATGTAATTCCAATCAAGCGTGGTAACATTGATGAAACATAAATTCATTTTATAGACGAAAGTAGTTATCGTAAAGCAGTAAAGGAGTTTGAAAGCTGCAATAAGAACTTTTATACCTATCAGCTGAAGAGTAGCAAAGGCCTACAGGTAGTCATCAAAGGTGTTGACTCATATGTTAATCCAGTGGAAATAAAAGCTGGCCTCCAAAAAGCAGGATTTAAGGTTAAAAGCGTTGACAATCTCAGAAATCGAGAGCGTGTTCCTCAGCCTCTATTTCGCGTTGAACTGGAACCTGGGGATATTAGATTAAAGAAGCATTTATAATCTAAAATATCTGTTACACCGCAGGATAAGTGTAGAGGAACCACATAAGCGGTCAGGACCCGTTCAGTGTTTAAATTGCCAAGAATACGGCCATACAAGGGCTTACTGCAAGTTGCCTCCGGTTTGCGTTGTGTGTGGAGAGCTTCATTGTTCCGCCCATGCGACAAACCAAAGGATGACTCGAAGGTTAAAAAATGTAGCAATTGCGGTGGAAATCACACTGCTAACTACAGAGGCTGTCCAGTTTTTTCTGAGGTAAGGAAGTCAACTCAAAAATTAAGTACTCCTGCTAGGCAGCCACAATACCAAGCAAATGCTCATTACCCTCAGTTAGCTCAACCCACAACCAAACATGTTTCATACGCGGATATGTTAAAATCCAATCATCTTTTAGCACACAAAGCGACACCTACAACCAATTCTACCCCAAATATGCATCCAGAAGCTAAAGAACAAACACCATCTGTTAACTACAATCGTCTCGAAGCAAGTATCGAGACATTAGTGCATTCGTTAAACAGTTTTATGAGCTCTATGAGCAGCATGATGCAAGAAATGGTTCGCATGCAATCTATGATGTTGCAGGCGGTACTTAACAAACCATGAACTGTTTAAAAATATGTTTCTGAAACGCAAACGGCTTACGCCAACACAAAAATGAACTCGAGTACTTCTTGAAGAACCAACAAATTGATGTCATGATGGTTTCAGAGACTCATTTAACAACAAATAGCTTTTTTAAAATCAATGGCTATATATTATATGACACTAAAGACCCCCGTGGCAGAGCATGTGGTGGTTCAGCAATACTAATAAGGGCTCGAATTAAACATCATTTACTGTGTGACTTTTGTGAGGACTACCTTCAAGCAACAAACATCTGTATTGAAGAATATCATCAAAACTTTTTTATTTCTTCGATTTATTCACCTCCTAGATTTCAAATATCAGAGAGTCAATATATCGACTTTTACAAATCACTAGGTCCCTGTTTCATAGCATCAGGCGACTACAACGCTAAACATACGTTTTGGGGATCACGTCTAATAACTCCAAAAGGTCGTGTTTTGTTTGATACTATTTCAAAAATGCGTCTGAATGTGATATCAAGTGGACAACCCACCTATTGGCCTACTGATCGACAAAAAATACCTGATGTTATTGATTTTGGCGTGACTAAAGGTATTTCGAGAGAAATGATTAAGGTTGAAGCGTCACTCGAATTATCCTGAGATCATTCACCCACTATTGTCTATATATGGAATCAGCAAAATATCGTGTCGCCAACAACTTGCAGAAGCATTAATTGGTTGAAATATAGAAAGTATCTCAGTACTCATTGTTCGGAAAACATACCGCTAAGAACAACAGAAGATGTGGACCGGAGTCTAATTTATTTTGATCAAAACCTTAAATCAGCTGCCCAACATGCGACAGAAACCAGACAACCAGCTAGATACAATCAAATTTATTTTGTAGATGTCGAGCGGCTCTTGGCTGAAAAAAGGAAAATTAGAAGAGAGTGGCAAGAACACAGATCTCCTCAACTCAAATCTAGACTTAAAGATTGCACGAAACGGCTAAGACAACTGCTAGAATCTCGAAGAGTAGCATCTCTGAAAAATTACTTGGAAGACCTCGACGCAACTGCACAATCAGATTATTCATTATGGCGTGCTTGTAGGAACCTTAAAAGACCGGTCGTACGTAAGCCTCCCTTGCGAACTTCTTGTGGAAACTGGGCAAGGAATGATACCGAAAAAGGCAATTTGTTTGTTGGACATTTGAAGAAGGTTTTCAACCCAAATGTATGTACTGATATACATAGCTGAGTTGCCATCAGTAGAGACTAGTGCCGTAGTACCCCTAAGATTTGAATTTAGCGATATTGAAAGGGCAATAGCGGATTTAAACACCAAAAAAGCCCCTGGCGTTGATAAAACAAGTAACAGGATGTTAGTTGAGTTGCCCCGTATAGGTCGCAGAATTATTCTGTTTGTTTTTAATGCCATCTTACGTCTTGAGTACTTTCCCACAGAGTGGAAGGTCTCTTTGATAACTATGATTCCTAAACCAGGAAAAGACCACACAAAAGTAGAATCATACAGACCTATGAGAGAATATTAATAACTAATCTGAATCCAATACTTAGCGCGAAAGGATGCATTCTTTTGCAGATGACACAGCTTTCTTAAGTATTCATGAAAGTGCCTAAGAAGCATCACAAATTTTACAAGACCACATACTCAATTTGGAAAAATGGCTAGAAAAATGGAGAATAAAAGTGAATGAACAAAAATGCACTCACATAACTTTCACACTGCGTAGGGACTCATGCCCTCCTATTCGCATAAATAACCAAATGATACCACAGCTTTCAGACGTTAAATACCTGGGTATACATCTTGACCGTCGCCTTACTTGGAAAAGCCACATTGACTTCAAGTTAACACAAATGAAACTAAAAGCAGTACAACTAAATTGGCTTATTGGCAGAAACTCCACCCTGAGCTTAGATTGTAAACTTCTACTGTACAAGTCGATTCTCAAACCAATTTGGTGTTATGGGATTCAGTTATGGGGCACTGCCTCAGCTAGCAATGTAGAAAAAATTTTACGTAGCAATGTAGAAAAAATTTTACGATTTTACGTATTATTACATCTGCTCCCTGGTATATAAAAAATTCAAACATCCACAAAGACCTAAACATGCTATCAGTTAAAGCAGAAATAGCGAAACATGCAGTCACATATCTAAAGAGGCTTGAATCTCATCCAAACCCTTTGGCGCGTAACATGCTGAATGAACCTGGTTACATTCGACTAAAAAGAAGAGACACTGCTTTTCTTGGCCGTACATTAGAGGGATGACCCGCAAATGATTTCAAAATCCGTGAAACAAACATTATTTTTGTCTAGCACTGGCTGGACTTAAAAAGAATATTTTATTTTAGACTTAAGATACGAGTAATTATTGTTAGTTCAAAAATATTGAAGATACAATAAATAAATTATGAAAACAAAAAAAAAAAAAAAAAAAAAAAATTCCCTCTGTTGATGATAATTCGCTTTTAATAGCTTCCTGCCATTTATCACTTTTATTTGATTGAGTAGTTTTATTCTGCTCTCGCTTTGATTTTCAGGTATTGATTTAAATTCCTTGAACTTTTGAACAACACATTTACGTGTATAGTCATATATAAAAACAACATAATACCGGTTTCCATCTCGCGACTTCACCTCCATGGTTTCACAAATATCAATATGAACTATTTCCAAAATTCTCAAAGCTCTTTTTCCTTCATTCGAAAATATTAATTTAACAGCTTACCATCAGCATAACTCTCACACAGCTCATTATTTAATGAATTTATACTAAAATCTAAACCAATTACCATTCCCTTTCTTAAATTTTTTAAGCCATCGTAATAGAGATGTGCAAAACGTTTAAGCCATAATTCTACCGAATTTTTCGATTCAGCATTAAACGCTTTCTAAAATTCTGGTATATTTAAACTGTACATACTATTTTCACATATGGTTTTTGCAATCATTTTTCCATTTGAATTGAAAATTGTTCCACCAATTTTATTGAATACTACACGATTACCTGCACTACACAACTGACTTAAAGATAATAAATTTACATTAATACCTGGAATGTTTAAGACGTTTTTAACTGGAAATACATTATCACCAAATTCGTTACAAATATTAATTTCTACATCACCCTTCGACTTAACTTTAAGTGAATTACCACTAGCTGTCTTTATTTCACCTTCGTAGGGTATAAATTGGTTAAAAAATCTTTCTTTTTTATCATATGTGCCGAAGGACCACTATCAATATACCATTTTTTTTACCGTATACCTACCGCTCAATGTATAAAAAGTTGTGTTGTTCTTATAATTCCTTTTTTCTTCATATTTGGACATTCAGCTTTAAACTGTCCAAAACATCTGCGTTCAAATCCTTTTCTGAAATGTTTTCTTACTTACTAAAGCATGGCTTGCACTTTGAACTGGAACATCTTGGAGCAGTTTAATTTTAATAGAATCAGCTGTTATTTTTGTACCACAGCCTTATCATTGGCCTATAAATTGCCGGCAATCCTTTCAACAACAACAATTCATCATCTACAACAAAACCAATTGATTCCAATTTTTGAGATTTACATTTTTGACACTAAATTAAATTGTTCAATTAAGATTAAATGGTGTCAATTAAGAAAACATGTCTGACATATATACCCTGTATGTCTTTTGTCAAAAAAACTATATAAGTCTACGAATGTATTGGTAGACAAATTTGTATAACTGTTTGTTTCTAAAAATATTCCCAGTGAAAAAAAGAAGGAGTAAAGAGGCCTTCTAGAAGGTCTCTTCGGTTGATAAGGTTTTAGAGAAATTAAACTCCTACCATAGCCAAATCAAATTTACAAAAGAGTTAGAAAAGGACAATAAATTACCTTACCTGGACGGATTAATCATTAGAGATGGTAAATTGCTTAAATTAGATTGGTACCAAAAGCCTATAGCCTCAGATAGATTAATTAATTTCTACTCTAAACATCCTAGAAAAATAATAATAAATACGGCAACTAATTTCATCCAGCGAGTTTTAAATATCAGCGATAATAATTTTCACAAAGAAAACATTAGCAGGATAATAACCATACTTGAGAAGAATGATTTCCCAAGGAAAACCGTAATAGAACTAATAAAATAAGTGCAATCCAAAAAGAACAGAACTCTTGACAATAGTAACGCTCTGAAACTTTACAAACCTGTAACCTACATTCCTGGATTATCGGAGAGAATTAAATACACCGACATTTCCGACAAATCGAAATTCGAATTAGCGATGAAAATGAATAATTCATTAAATAAATTGTTTACTAAAACTAAAGATACAATAATAAAAGATGATAAGTCAAACCTTATCTATAGGATTAATTGTAATGGAGACGGAACTAATATATGTAACAAAACATATATTGGCACAACTAAAACTAAACTTAAGACGAGAATTTCATCGCACAAATCTGATTTAAAAAGTACAAACAAACCATTAGAACAAAAAACAGCGCTTGCAGCCTACTGTGCAGTGAGTAGACATAAACCAGACTTTGAGAACGTAAGAATATTGCAAGAAGAGAGAAATTACAGGAAGAGATTTACGTTGGAGATGTTACACATTATTAATGTTCCTATTGCAAAACGTCTCAACCAAAGTATATCTATATAAAGTACATGCACGTCCACAGCTGTGAATATTTATTATTGTTCTGAAATGTCAAAATTTGTTTTCATTTTTAAAGCGCCATTGTGTTTGTTTGTATTAAATTCAAAGAATTTTTAATATACACAATTTAATATACACATTTTTTTATGTTTTAGTCAGCTGTTTTTGACTTTTAAGAACGAATTTTACACAAACAAAATTCCTGTGGTTTTTGTAATATTGTATTTGTTGTAGAACTGCATGTACCTTATATAGATATGCTTTGGTCTCAACTATAAAACAGATACAGATAATTGCGTCCAAATTTACAGACATATTATAAATAAACACAAACCAGATCAAAAAACATAAACAATAATCAGTTGACAAAAAGCTTAACAGGTAGACGGACATGTTGCTAATTTAATAAGCTGTGCTCAAAATTTTTAAAATGTATGTATTTATGTTTCATGTTAATTATATTTTTGTTATGTTATTGAAAAATATCTAATTGTTTGTAGAATCCTTGAAAATCCTTGAAATATCGGAAAAGGAAAAATAAAAATAATAAAATATTAAATATATGGTTTTTTATTGATTATTTTTATTATTGAAAGACCTAAAGCCGGACTAAATTCAAGCATATTTAAAAAATTTTAACTTTTAAATTTTTATTTATTAAATAAAATAACAATTCTTTTCAAAAATATAAAAAATAAATAAAAAAAATTTAACATATAGACACAAAATAACAATTCATTTTTAAAAGCAAACAAATCAAAAAAAGGGTAAGAGTAAACATATACTACATTTAAATATACAAAATTTTTGGTATTTATATTTTATTATGTCGTAATAACTTTTGTTTATAAATTTTATTTTTTTCAATCTTAAAAATTTTTTTATAGCGACATACTTTATAGTTATCAAATGTGCTTACATCTGACTCTACAGCTTTAAAAAATAAGTTATCAATAAGTGAATAAGATTTGAAAGCACTTCTGTTTTGATATCCGTCATAATTACAATTTTTTATTATTTCGCAACCAAGCAAATTATGAAGGTTTTCAATTATTCCTCCTCCTTCTACTTTTTTTCATACATTAGTTGCAAGATTGATTTGTCTGCCGAACATAGCGTCAAGTCAAAACTATCTCAACCAGTACAAGACATTATTAAACTAATGTTCGATATTGATACTATGAAAAGAACAATGATGGAATTTGATTTAGATATGGAAAAAATGCCATTAGGCAAACTGAGCCAAAAACAAATACAAGCCGCTTATAAAGTGTTAACTGAAATTTATGATCTAATACAAGGAAAATGTACTACACCTAATTTTATTGATGCTACCAATCGTTTTTATACATTGTTCCCCACAATTTTGGTACCCAAAGTCCACAACTGCTCGATACTAACGAGCAGGTTGAAAAACTTCGTCAAATGCTGGACTCCTCTTGGAAATAGAGTGTGCTTACAATCTACTGCAAACTGAGGACTCGAAGGAAGATGTTAATCCTATAGACAAGCACTATGAATAGTTGAAGACCAAACAAAAAGAGCGAAGAATTTTCTTTACTGCAGAAATATGTTAAAAACACTTATGCCGAGACACACAAAATGTATGACTTGGAAATTGTGGATATTTTCAAAGTGGCTCGTCAGGGAGAAGCTCGTCGTTACAAACCCTTCAAAAAGCTGCACAACCGCCGTTTACTTTGGCACGGTTCTCGTCTTACCAACTTCGCTGGTATTTTATTTTCGCTGACATGGTTTTCAAAGTCCGCAAATATACTTTATACCTTTTAATTACTTGACGGAATGTACCGCTGTCAAATATGTTACTAAACTGCCCAAAGATAAGCATAGCGTTTTCGGCCATGGTCGAACAATGCCTGATCCTAGCGAATCTGTTTTCCGTGAAGACGGCGTTGAGATCCCATTAGGCAAAGCAACTACCAATGACAATCTCAAATCCTCGCTGTTATACAACGAATTTATTGTGTATAATATTGCTCAGGTTAATATTCAATACCTGTTCCGTATGAATTTCAAATATAATTTTAACTAAACAATTTTAAACATTAATCATTTAAAAAATACAAAATTTTCAAATAAAAACAACTACTGTATGTATTACCAATTTTGTGTGTAAATTTCAAATACTACTGTTAATATTAATATATACTTATACTTATACTTATACTTATACTTATACTTATACTTATACTTATACTTATACTTATACTTATACTTATACTTATACTTATACTTATACTTATACTTATACTTATACTTATACTTATACTTATACTTATACTTATACTTATACTTATACTTATACTTATACTTATACTTATACTTATACTTATACTTATACTTATACTTATACTTATACTTATACTTATACTTATACTATACTTATACTTATACTTATACTTATACTTATACTTATACTTATACTTATACTTATACTTATACTTATACTTATACTTATACTTATACTTATACTTATACTTATACTTATACTTATACTTATACTTATACTTATACTTATACTTATACTTATACTTATACTTATACTTATACTTATACTTATACTTATACTTATACTTATACTTATACTTATACTTATACTTATACTTATACTTATACTTATACTTATACTATACTTATACTTATACTTATACTTATACTTATACTTATACTTATACATATACTTATACTTATACTTATACTTATACTTATACTTATACTTATACTTATACTTATACTTATACTTATACTTATACTTATACTTATACTTATACTTATACTTATACTTATACTTATACTTATACTTATACTTATACTTATACTTATACTTATACTTATACTTATACTTATACTTATACTTATACTTATACTTTATACTTATACTTATACTTATACTTATACTTATACTTATACTTATACTTATACTTATCTTATACTTATACTTATACTTATACTTATACTTATACTTATACTTATACTTATACTTATACTTATACTTATACTTATACTTATACTTATACTTATACTTATACTTATACTTATACTTATACTTATACTTATACTTATACTTATACTTATACTTAGTTACTTTACTTATACTTGTACTTGTACTTGTACTTGTACTTGTACTTGTACTTGTACTTGTACTTGTACTTGTACTTGTACTTGTACTTGTACTTGTACTTGTACTTGTACTTGTACTTGTACTTGTACTTGTACTTGTACTTGTACTTGTACTTGTACATGTACTTGTACTTGTACTTGTACTTGTACTTGTACTTGTACTTGTACTTGTACTTGTACTTGTACTTGTACTTGTACTTGTACTTGTACTTGTACTTGTACTTGTACTTGTACTTGTACTTGTACTTGTACTTGTACTTGTACTTGTACTTGTACTTGTACTTGTACTTGTACTTGTACTTGTACTTGTACTTGTACTTGTACTTGTACTTGTACTTGTACTTGTACTTTGTACTTGTACTTGTACTTGTACTTGTACTTGTACTTGTACTTGTACTTGTACTTGTACTTGTACTTGTACTTGTACTTGTACTTGTACTTGTACTTGTACTTGTACTTGTACTTGTACTTGTACTTGTACTTGTACTTGTACTTGTACTTGTACTTGTACTTGTACTTGTACTTGTACTTGTACTTGTACTTGTACTTGTACTTGTACTTGTACTTGTACTTGTACTTGTACTTGTACTTGTACTTGTACTTGTACTTGTACTTGTACTTGTACTTGTACTTGTACTTGTACTTGTACTTGTACTTGTACTTGTACTTGTACTTGTATGTACTTGTACTTGTACTTGTACTTGTACTTGTACTTGTACTTGTACTTGTACTTGTACTTGTACTTGTACTTGTACTTGTACTTGTACTAGTACTAGTATTCCACTTTGATTGTTTTGAAATAACTTCTGAATAAAAACACCTTTTGTTCTAATTTTTTTTTATAATTATTTAATTATTTAATATATATATATATATATATTATATAAATATATATATATATATTTTTTTTTTTTAACTGCAATATTCAAATACTGCTGTTATTATTACTATAAACTTATACTTGTACTAGTATTTTCACTTTGATTGTTTTTAAATAACTTCCGAATAAAAACACCTTTTGGTTCTAATTGTTGTTTTTATAAGTACTTAAATAATTATATAATATAAAATATATAAAATAATTTTTATAAATACTTAAATAATTATATGTTATTTGTCGTAAGAAGAAAGTTCATTTATTTTTTCTGATATTAACACTTTAAGTAGTCCATTAACACTTCCTCTTGTAGGGCGAAATTCACGATACCATTCTAAGAGTTTCATTCCAAAAGTATCCTTTTTTATTTTTCACTTTCAGTTAAAACAACATTAAAATTATTTAATTATTTTATTATTTAAAATTATAACTTATTTTACTTTGAAATTTTTTTTATATTTTGAAAATATTTTTTCATATTTTTTTTTAATTTTATTAATCGCTTTAAATTTCTTTTATGTTTTTTTCTTTTGTTTTATCTTATACCTTCCTTTTGTAACACAACTTTTCAACTCAATCAACGCTTTATACACAATTAAACGAACTTTTGTTTTTTTCTTAGTCTCTTAAATTTTTTTTATCAATTTGAGCTATATTTTATATAACGTTACCTACATTAAAATATTAAGAAATTAAAAAAATAAGAACATCATGCTTTCCTTCTCAGGAAAGGCAAGTCGGAAACAGAAGAATGCGAGTCGTTAAAACAGAACAACTAAGCATGTCTTATAGAAGGCCTGAAATAAGAAGGACTGTTTAATTTTACCACTGGGTTTTCCCACAGCAACTAAAGTGCACATAGATAGTTGCATAAAATGTTTTGTAAGAAGTATATATTTTTTACAATCAATTCTAGATGTTAAAATAAATTATTTCTTTTGTTTTGAAATAAGAATATGAATTTTGTATTTTTGCTGATATATAGTTATCTATGTGCAAAACACGTTGACCGAATACTAATTTTAATTATTTTTTATTCTGTATTAAAAATTTTCATTCCCTTAAAAGTCAAAAAATACAATACTAAAAAGAAATAAATTTCACCTGACAACTGTTAACGAAATTAATTTTATTTTTTGTTATTAACTTTAAAATACTTTAAAATGTTAATAAATTTTGAGTGCAAAAATTTTAAATTATTTACATATTTAGAAAGTGCAATGACATATCGCGCAATAGTGTCTTAATGCTATGGGGTGTAAAAATTTTACTCCCCTATGTGTGTTGAATTCTCACCGTACCCATATGTGTGAAGCCATTTATAGCTAGGTTTTTGGTTTGCAGTACTTTAAACCAAGATACTAAGCTACCTCCTCACAAAATTTTATTAAAATTTATCAAGTATATTTGACGTGATGCGAACACAAACAGACAGACCGGCAAACTGTCAAAAATTGATGTTTTGTATTCCATTTCGATAGCTATCTGCACCTGCAAAAAAAATTTTAAAAACATTACATGTACAGAAATGGTCCTGCTACAGTTCTGTATATAGGTACGTGGTAATCAATATTTACATTTTGTGTCGGAAGTTACCTTCTCGATTCCAAGAGTTTAATTATTTTTCTTTCTAAAATACATACGTATTTAGTTATATACATAGTATTTATGTACATGTATGTAAAAAATTCCCGGTTGGAAATATTTATGAAAAAATTACATAAGCAAAACTATAAACTATTTGTCTGAATTTATATTTAACAATAAAAGCTCCACTCATATGAACGTGTTTATTGTATATTTACGGTTATATTTGTAAAATATATTTCAATAACCGATAATGTAGAGTTCACAGTAATACTCGAACTGGCCATAAAACGTTAAAACAAAAACAATTAAAACTTTAATAAAACCTATTTCTGTAACCATTTTCTATGAAAAAAAAAACAACCTAACATAAGAATATCATAAATACATATACATATGTAGGTACTTAGTTATTTTTTATTTAAATATTTCCATATAAAGTTATTGTAAATTTATAAAATAAACATTGATTAACTAACAAAATTTTTTAATTCAAGAACAATTTTTTTTATTTGTTTATTTATTTACAATATTAGAAAGTTACAAAACTATATCAAACAATAGTTAGCTGTTAAACATACTTACATATATACAAAGTCCCCTTACAGAGCTGTCAAGTATAACTTAAAAATAATAATAGATTTATTTAGTAAATAAATAGTACATTTTTTACCTTCAAGGAGGAATAAATATTAATAAAATTTTTGTAATGAAAAAGATTTTTTTTAAAAAACATTACTTTATCTTTTGTTAAAAAGGGGGTCAAAAATTAAAAGCCAGCGAAAAATTAAGTAGTTTTACTACTTATGGGATTATCCACCAAAATTTTTTTATTTTTGGATTTTGAAAATTTTTTATATCTTTATTGGAAATACTAGTTTCGTATCTTAAATTATTTTGCGTTATATTGCAGTTAACAGCTTTAATATTTGCCCTTCTATAGTTGTGATAGAAGATAGGAATTTCATTCGCATTTTGGATAAAATTATTTTTGTCCAGGTACAAAAATACCTCTGGAGGTACAAACCCCAGTTGCATAGTATTTAACATAAATACATATATTCGTCGTTTGTATAGTATGCAGCCATGATTAAATTATTTTCAGTACAAGACATACATCTTAATATGTGATTTCTTATTATAATAAAATTATCAATTCTTGTTATGTTTAATCTATTATATAAAGTTTTATTCGCGACGTATTTTTTATACTTACTTTCTTTTGATCTAAACAACAATGTGCATGATCTCTCACAGACTCTAAATTATTCCATATGAGAAGGCGAAATGTTAAACCACATTTGACATCCGTATGAAAAAATTGGTCTTATTAGGGTTTGATACATAACGATTTTTACTTTTGAGTTAATATATTTTGAATAAAACAAACGTTTATACATGAAAATGTATTTGAAGCTTTTTTGAGGGCTTGAGTAACATGTGTATTAAAATGTATTTGAAGCTTTTTTGAGGGCTTGAGTAACATGTGTATTGAAATATAAAAATTTATCTAAATAAATGCCTAGGTATTTAACAGTATCTTTATTTGGAATATTGTAGTTTCTTACTTTAGATTTGCTTCCGAATGATTTCCAATTTTTCCTAACATTACTATTACATTTTCCTGCCGCTGGTCTAAACAATATCGTTTCACATTTGTGAACATTTAATTTCATATGCCAATTAAGTGTGTATTCTTCAACTTTCACATATAAATATTGTAGATTTCGGTTAATTTAGTCTATAGTTTTGTCAGCATGATATATAATAATACCATCTGCAAAAGAAATGATATTTTCTATTTGATTCAGAAGATCCAAAATGAAGAGGTTAAATAAAATAGGAGAGTTTACTGTCCCCTGCTGAAGTCCGTTAATAATCTTAAAAGTTTTCGTGCTTTCATGACCTTGGTGCGATACTACAAAATATTTATCAGTAATCATATTATAAATTAAAATTATTAGATAAATTGGAAATTAATATTCAATTAATTTATTAATTAAGCCTGGTATCCAAATACTATCGAAAGCTTTCACCATGTCGATTAAAGAGGTTCCAGTGTATAATACTCTGTTCCAATTAAAATTAATATTTGATGTAAGAAGGTATATTGCATTGACAGTTGAGTGTTTGTATTTAAACCCAAATGGTTTTTCATTAATCAGATTTTTTTCGTTACAAAAGTTATTAATATTGTTATTGACACAAATTTCAAACACTTTACTAATATTTGGAAGTAAACTTATTGCTCTTAAATTTTCAGGATAACTAATATCTTTGTCTCCTTTGGGTAATATAACTACTTTTGCCATTTTCCAATCTTTGCACGAAAAGATGGTTGAGGTAACCATAATGTAAGAGCAACATATTATGGTTATAGTGAAACCATATTATTATTGAACATTATAATATTATGGTTAAATTAACGATTATAGTATGGTTAAAAAAATATGAAATGTCATATAAAATGTATATGCCAGTTTTTTTACATTTTACATTTTAAAATACAAAATTATTTATTATTTTTTTATTAATGATTTTATATAAAATACAGATGATTTTATTAATACACAGATAACAAAAATTAATTAGAATTTTTCTTCTTCAAAACCGTGTTTCAAGGATATAAGGGAGAGAACACTTTGGCCATCGATTTAACGGCATTCACAGATGGCCCATACCAGCGCAGTTCATTGATTTACCTGTAAAGAATTGTTCTTGAAGACATCAATTTCAAGTACAAAGTAAAGACTTTCTTATCTCCGAAAGCATTCTTGTAAACTGTGATTGAGAACAACATCAACGCCGTTCTCAACGGTTGAGGATCCTCATCAGCTTCTTCAGCTCAGGTATAGAAATCTTCACTTTTAATGTCACCTGCTAAATTACATCATCTAGCAATTTCGATTTGTATCTGCCAACATTTCATCATCAGTAATATTATCTCTGTTGATTTTCATGATTTCGAGGTTTTATTAATTTTTCTGATCTAAAAATTAAAAATAAATTACAGTCTCACACCGAGAGGACACGAATTGCGGGTATCCAGAGAAGATGGTTGCCACTCGCTCAATTCAACAGCGAAAAAGAAATAATTAAATATTTAATTTTAAATTGAATTCCCGAAACAATTGTTTATACATTTTTATACCCTTCACCACAGGTGGAAAGGGTATATATAAGTTTGTCATTCCGTGTGTAATTTCTACAATATTCATTTCCGACCCCATAAAGTATATATATTCTGGATCCTTATACATAGAGAAGTTGATTAAGCGTTGTCCGTCTGTCCGTCTGTCCGTCTGTCCGTCTGTCCGTCTGTCCGTGTTAGTGTGGTAATGTCATTTGCCAAGGCATCAGAAGA
This sequence comes from Phasia obesa, assembly GCA_949628195.1. Lineage (NCBI taxonomy): Eukaryota > Metazoa > Arthropoda > Insecta > Diptera > Tachinidae > Phasia > Phasia obesa. The sequence goes on from OX451217.1 coordinate 109,240,958, forward strand.
GATACAAAAAATTTAAGCACACCAATCTGTCAGGCATAGTTTCGAAAATTTTGGTATTGCAATTCAGCAACATCGGAGCATTCCTTTGGAGGCTACGGGCCAAAAACCACGCCCACCTATATTTTTTTTACGTTTTTTTTTACGTTTTTTTTTAATTTTTTTCGGCTTTAATGATTCTGTTTTGCCTTTTTTTATCAAATAAATATTAGAGTGTGACAGGTAGATCGCAAGGAGTGCATACAGATCTCGGGGGATCAATAACCCCCTGCGAGGGGCGATTTTTGTTTGTTTTTAGATTGGTAGGGTTTTTCTGCTTTGATTTGTATTAGAGACCTTAATAAAAAGCAATACGCATAGAGGTAGCCAATGGACCCACAGGGTACCTACTGACAAATAGGAGCAGTTAAAAGGGCCCCCCATGTGTCAATATGATGAATTTTTTTTTTTTTGTAAGGATTTCTTTTTGCTTTAGTCTGACCATTCTAACTCAATATATTGGAGAAAGGTCCAAAATTTAACAAAAAAATTTCAATCAAATTTTAAAAAAAAAATTTTTAAAAAAATTTTTAAAAAAAAATTTTTTAAAAAAATTTTTTTCAAAAATATTTACAAAAAAATTTACAAAGCATTTTCAAAAAGATATTTTACAGAAAAATATTAGAAAAAAAATTTTTTTAAAAAATTTTCCAAAAAATTTTCGAATAAAATTTTACAAAAAATTTTTAAAAAAATATTTTTACAAAAAATTTTTACACACAATTTTCGAAAAATTAAAACAAAAATTTCAATATTTCTTTGAAAATGAAAATCATGACTGTAACATAACATATATTTAATATTAAGAATATACATATGTATGTATGTGTGTATATAGAGTAACATATTTTTATACCCTTCACCACAGGTGGAAAGGGTATATATAAGTTTGTCATTCCGTGTGTAATTTCTACAATATTCATTTCCGACCCCATAAAGTATATATATTCTGGATCCTTATACATAGAGAAGTTGATTAAGCGATGTCCGTCTGTCCGTCTGTCCGTGTTAGTGTGGTAATGTCATTTGCCAAGGCATCAGAAGAGATACAAAAAATTTAAGCACACCAATCTGTCAGGCATAGTTTCGAAAATTTTGGTATTGCAATTCAGCAACATCGGATCATTCCTTTGGAGGCTACGGGCCAAAAACCACGCCCACCTATATTTTTTTTACGTTTTTTTACGTTTTTTTTTAATTTTTTTCGGCTTTAATGATTCTGTTTTGCCTTTTTTTGTCAAATAAATATTAGAGTGTGACAGGTAGATCGCAAGGAGTGCATACAGATCTCGGGGGATCAATAACCCCCTGCGAGGGGCGATTTTTGTTTGTTTTTAGATTGGTAGGGTTTTTCTGCTTTGATTTGTATTAGAGACCTTAATAAAAAGCAATACGCATAGAGGTAGCCAATGGACCCACAGGGTACCTACTGACAAATAGGAGCAGTTAAAAGGGCCCCCTATGTGTCAATATGATGAATTTTTTTTTTTTTTTGTAAGGATTTCTTTTTGCTTTAGTCTGACCATTCTAACTCAATATATTGGAGAAAGGTCCAAAATTTAACAAAAAAATTTCAATCAAATTTTTAAAAAAAAATTTTTAAAAAAATTTTTAAAAAAAAATTTTTTTAAAAAATTTTTTTCAAAAATATTTACAAAAAAATTTACAAAGCATTTTCAAAAAGATATTTTACAGAAAAATATTAGAAAAAAAATTTTTTTAAAAAATTTTCCAAAAAATTTTCGAATAAAATTTTACAAAAAATTTTTAAAAAAATATTTTTACAAAAAATTTTTACACACAATTTTCGAAAAATTAAAACAAAAATTTCAATATTTCTTTGGAAATGAAAATCATGACTGTAACATAACATATATTTAATATTAAGAATATACATATGTATGTATGTGTGTATATAGAGTAACATATTTTTATACCCTTCACCACAGGTGGAAAGGGTATATATAAGTTTGTCATTCCGTGTGTAATTTCTACAATATTCATTTCCGACCCCATAAAGTATATATATTCTGGATCCTTATACATAGAGAAGTTGATTAAGCGATGTCCGTCTGTCCGTCTGTCCGTCTGTCCGTGTTAGTGTGGTAATGTCATTTGCCAAGGCATCAGAAGAGATACAAAAAATTTAAGCACACCAATCTGTCAGGCATAGTTTCGAAAATTTTGGTATTGCAATTCAGCAACATCGGATCATTCCTTTGGAGGCTACGGGCCAAAAACCACGCCCACCTATATTTTTTTTACGTTTTTTTACGTTTTTTTTTAATTTTTTTCGGCTTTAATGATTCTGTTTTGCCTTTTTTTGTCAAATAAATATTAGAGTGTGACAGGTAGATCGCAAGGAGTGCATACAGATCTCGGGGGATCAATAACCCCCTGCGAGGGGCGATTTTTGTTTGTTTTTAGATTGGTAGGGTTTTTCTGCTTTGATTTGTATTAGAGACCTTAATAAAAAGCAATACGCATAGAGGTAGCCAATGGACCCACAGGGTACCTACTGACAAATAGGAGCAGTTAAAAGGGCCCCCTATGTGTCAATATGATGAATTTTTTTTTTTTTTTGTAAGGATTTCTTTTTGCTTTAGTCTGACCATTCTAACTCAATATATTGGAGAAAGGTCCAAAATTTAACAAAAAAATTTCAATCAAATTTTTAAAAAAAAATTTTTAAAAAAATTTTTAAAAAAAAATTTTTTTTAAAAATTTTTTTCAAAAATATTTACAAAAAAATTTACAAAGCATTTTCAAAAAGATATTTTACAGAAAAATATTAGAAAAAAAATTTTTTTAAAAAATTTTCCAAAAAATTTTCGAATAAAATTTTACAAAAAATTTTTAAAAAAATATTTTTACAAAAAATTTTTAAAAAAATATTTTTACAAAAAATTTTTACACACAATTTTCGAAAAATTAAAACAAAAATTTCAATATTTCTTTGGAAATGAAAATCATGACTGTAACATAACATATATTTAATATTAAGAATATACATATGTATGTATGTGTGTATATAGAGTAACATATTTTTTTAAATGCGTTTGATTTTTTTTTTTTAAATGCGATTGATTTAAAATAGATGAGATCTTTGTTTAAAACCTAGGTGCATTAAACACATAGACATCATCAGGATACCGGGTAAAAACTGCCAAAAATAAAATACACACGTTTATAGGTAAACGTTTTTTTTTTTGAAGCCAGTATAGCTACATGGCTACACGACCACCGTTGTGTTTTTGAAAAAGTTATTTAATTTTATAAAAGCAAAATAAGTATTTCTACAACAATGTCAGAGTTTACGATGTAGCGTCGGCTTCAATATCATTAAGTAGCTGACAACACGGCGACAATTGTAGCAAACGGAATTTGTTTTCATTTGTCTTCTATTTCTTTAACTCATGAATAATGATTTTTTCTTATACGACTTTATTTAAATAAAGAGTCAACAATATGGATAATGCTGTACATGTCTGTATAAATAAAATCACCGTGGTGAAGGGTATAGAAGATTCGGCACGGCCGAATATAGCACTTTTACTTGTTTATTATTTTTTTAAAGCACAAACGAATAAACTGCGATGACATAAACAAACAAATAATTTTTATTTTTAAAAATCTTTTGGTTACCTACGAAAAAAACTTTGGTTCTGGATTAAACATTAAATAGTTAAAACCAACCATGTTGAATTTTTTGTACGTAGTAACCATTTAATGATAAAATTTTAAACAAAATTTTTTTACCGGGACCAAAGTATTTTACAAACAACTAAAATGTGTTCATCGCAACCATATATTGTTACAGAGAACATAATGTGGTTCCTGTGACTATACCATATCCATGGTTTTTCTTTGTGTGTGGGGAAATACGAGTTATTCAACATATTGTTGAATATGTTACAGTAGTAAAATATTATTTTTTTAGGAATTTTTTTCAACACAATATTTCGTATATTATCTGTGCCTGAAGAGAGTTTGCATTTTAAATTAGAAAAAATGTGGACTAAACTATCTCTGGTAATAAAATAGTTCCCAGTCTGTAATTCACTTAGATTATCAGATTTTGTTTCAGGACGAAAATTTGTAATAGTTGTTTGTTGGGACTCGAAATCAAGCTTTGTTTGCAAAATTTGCATTATTATCAATTTGTAAGTGTAAAACATTATTTCTGTTAATTTGCTTAGCAGAATGAATAGTTTCGAAAAAGGAACCAAACCTATTTCTCTACACATTTTCTATGGAAAAAACAACCTAACATAAGAGTATCATAAATATTGTACTTAGTTATTTTTTATTTAAATATTTCCATATCAAATTATTGTAAATTTATAAAATAAACATTGATCAACTAACATTAATTTTTAAATCAAGAACAAGCTGTTATCTATATAAAAACAAGTATAACTAAGTGAACTGCAATGCTACTAAAATTAAACTATTTTACCAAATATTTTTTCTAAATAGCTTCGATTTTCATCTTCTAGAACATTTTTAGCTTCTTCGTCAAATTCAATACTGTCCAATATTAGACATATATGAGTCAGAAATGCACAAGAAAATAAGGTCTTCATTAGTACAAAATCTAGACATTTTTCTTGTTTTGTGCTCGCGAAAGAATCTGTAGCCTTTGTTCCTCTTTTCTTGCGCTTCATCAGATAGATCTCCTATTGGTAGCTGAATTACTTGTTCCCCATTTCACAAAATTTTATGAATTGTAGATACCGAATATCTCCAAGAGTATTTATCGCTATAAATAATAGCTGTTTCATTTACGTACTCCAAGTTAAATTGCATTTATCTTACACTAATGTGCAACTAATAGCTGTTTGTGAAGGTAAGCATTCTTTTTTGACAGAAACCAGATCTCTATACTCTGGAAAAATCCCACAATCCTTTTGATTCGTTTGCTTACGCAATTCCTTATATTGATTTCTAGTCAATTTTAAATCCAAAAATCCTCCTAGTGCGTCTTGGGTTCGCTTCTACTATTTTCTTGATTATTTCAATTTTATTTTTCTTATTTTGTGATGGTTGAAATTGGAGCAAAAATGAATCCTTAATGATTTTTTGAGACATTTCTTCATTGATATTCTCAAGCTTGCGTCTTCGAGATCTTTCACTACATTCTTCAATTTGTTTTGCTGGTCGAACCTTTTCCCACTTTCTTTGGGGGTTCTAGATGAACTTTAAAAAACAAGTTTTTTATTTAAACATTCCTGGTTACGTTTGTATAACCTTTCCTTGTTTCAACAGCATTCAACGTACCGTTTATTTAAACTCTGCAAAATTTATAATTTTTGCTTTATGTATGTATGTCTTTTTCCTGTAAATTGCATGTCTTAAAGAATTGATTGTTCGGTGTGTGCAACATTATATCATCCACATCTTTTTGTTGGAAATAAATATCAACGAGGATACTATAACAGTACTTTGCCATTGTTCGAACCGTAATGATAAATAATTGTTACATTAGATACCAATTTTCAAAACATAAAAAAGCTCTGAAAGGTTTGACCTTTTAAAAGATAAAATATATTTGTTCATTTTACCATTTACATTTTTTTTAAATGTTTTTCCCATTTTAACAGCTACTTAAACTATGTTATTGATATTGCCACTATTAATTTTCTTATGAAAAATCTACCTAAAATAAAAAAAGAATTTACATGCATATGTATGTAACAATTCGTAAAAATGTCCAGGTGGTATCTGTGAACAAATCAGTGAAGAATGGATGAGTTTCTTTCAAGGAATTTTATTACGAAAACAAATATTGAGTTTATATTAATTCCCCTAACATTTTTGATTTTATGGATAGGGTCCGCCAAAAGTAGAATTGTACCCTTCTACTTTTGGCGGACTCAAGAAGACGATTAGATTAAAAATATTTTGTCTTCAGATTTGTATTTTGTACCACTCTGTACCATTTTGGCTCCTGAAGTACTCTGGTGTAGACTGTAAGCATAAAAAATTTATTTTTGACCGCCTTCTCAAAATATGTGCCACAGTGCACCTTTTGAGTTGCTTCACCGCGCTTTCACCACGATCGTTTTCGCACAATATTGTCGTATTTGGCCATTTATTATCCCCAGTTACCATTTGTTTAAGAAATGGGTTGATATCATTCCGTTTGGGTAAGGTTTCCCAGACGGAAATTCGATCCATCATGTTTATTGTGTTAATTGGTGTGGGACCCAAACAAATGGTTTAAAAATATTTTGTTGTCGACCTTTAGCTCCCGGGCGATGCTGCGACTACTACTAATATGCCGGTCAACTTCGATTATTTTTATGATTTTATCGACATTTTCGACGACGGGCCTGCCTGTCGAACTGCATCTTTAACATCAAAAATGCCTAAACGAAATCGACGAAACCAAAATTGCACATAATTAGCTGTTACAGTATCGGCACCATAAACGCCATTCAATATTTCAGCCGCCTGGTTTCATTTTCGCCTTTAACAAACAAAAACTGTAAAATGTACCGAACTTACTCTTTGTTGACTTACATTTTTAACACCCTGTAACTCACAACTGAATGGAGCAAACAAAAAGCCGCAAAATAACTTTTTTAGTGTGAAATATCACCTTGACAACGAACATAAATTTGAAATTATTTGATCGATACTTTACGAGACATCGTTCACTACAGCCATCTACCGAAAAAATAATTAATTTCTATTCCCCAACCTATTATTTTGTAATAAACCAAGTTATTGGTTGGGAGGAAGTTGTTATCTAAACATATGTAACTGGTTGCTCAACCAGGATCATCAAGAAAATTTTAACCACTTTTTAAGAATAGACGAAATTATTTCTAAAAGTAATTATAACACTATAAGAAGTCCAACACAAAAACAAAAAATAGTGACCGCAAATAATGATTATTTTACAAATTTCAACCAAAATATCATAATGACAGCGAATTGCCACAATATAAATAAGTTCACCAATATTATCGTTGTAAAGAGGACTAACTTTGCCTGCATTAATTCTTATTTCTTTGAAAAATTTAATTTAAAAATTATTTATTAAGATTGAATATTTGAAATTTTTATTAGTCGAACTATTTATTTTACATACAGATGAAATTTGAAGTCAAGCTTAAGCCGTAATGACACTTTTTTGAAGAACAGTACAAATATACTGTAAAAGAAAATTCCCCAATGAGCGAAGAGTTCAGCTATATTTGAAAAAAATCCCCGAACGTCAAAATTTTTATACATGTTATCGATAAAAGTGCAAGAGAAGTCAAAAATAATCTAAAAAATGTTTGCTTAAAAATTTCATTTCAAGCTTAAAATATTATAGTGCTGCTAATCCATTAGTTTTCATCTTGGCGTTTTTTTTTTGCGAAATGAAATCATACAACATTGAAAGAAACCATAAAAAGTAAACAAAAATAAAAACATTTTTGTTTTCATTTTATATATTTCTTTTCTTCTAACATTAGCTATTTCACTTTTCCAATCCTAGATTAAGAAAAGACGAAAAAAGAGTGTCATTACGGCTTTAAGTTCGTTTTTATTATTTGTTATTCTTTCTTAGAGAGAAGAAAACGAACTTAAGCTTGACTTCAAATTTCATCAGTATGTATTTACAACAGTTATATTTTAAGTTATATTTTTGCCTATTACTTATATAGATTTGCGCAACGTTCGTTTAACACAAGCTACTAAAGAAAGAGAATTTCACGCCATAGAACTCATATTAAAATTTTTATTTTCTAAACAAAAAATAAAACTTAATAAATAATTATTATTTTACAAGCAAAAAGTAAAACTTCTAATCATTAAAAGGTAACAAAAATACCATCATAAAATTTTTATTTGGTGGCTTTTCAAAAACACCAAAATAATTAATCATAATCGATTTCTGCGCATTTATAATTTGGGTCAATACCAAGTACGCTTTAAATTAAAAATTAAAATAACTTTTAATTTAAATCTTAATAAGTTTGTTTATTTGGCTGTGCTAAAAATAAATAAAATTAAAAAACTTAAATTTTGTTAAATAATAATTTTATATACATTTTTTGCTTCCAAGATATAATTAAAAGTTATTCAAAATTTAAAAGTTCGTTAAATTTCTTTTTTAAGGAGTAAAACATTGCAATGTTAATAAATTGCGTTTTATCTATTATTTTTATTACAGCAACACTTAGCAACAAATAAAAAATCACACAAAAGTATTATTAGATCCAAACAAAAAAGTTTTGAAAAACGAAAATTTTTGAAAACATTATTTTTGTCGTAAACTATTCATCGAAGTCTTTACTAAATTGAAAGCACTTAATTGGTAATTTTTGTATACAGTCGGCTCAAAAACAACGTGCCATGTTGGTTTTTCAGTTCTCGACGAAAGTCATTTAACTAAAATAACTGGTGTTTTACCATTTAATGCTACAATATTTGAAGCATTTGAAACAAAACTTACTCTTAAATAAAAAAATTGTTGTTTTCACTGACAGTCGGTCGGTCTTTGAAGCAGTCAAAAACACAAAATAATAGTTTCAATCCAACAATTATTTATTAAGATGAGAAATAAGGCGAATCTATTTTGGATTCCTAGCTATGCAGAAATATATGGAAACGAAGCAGCAGATTATGCAGCAAAAGATTCAAGCTTGCGTCCAACATTTACGTTCATGCCGTATTCAAAGACTTTTATAACCAGAATTGCTTTAAATTATTTAAACTGTTCCCTTATTAGAAAATGGAAAAATTTATAATCACCTATACAGCAAAATTAATCCAGATAAAATCTCTCTGCGTCTACCAACCTCAACAAGTTGTCTTAAAACCAAATACTTTACAAGACTTCGTCTAACCCATACCGACCTTACCCACCTACACCTACTTTTTGGTAAATCTCAACCCATATGAAACTTCTACAACACCTCGCTCATAACCACAACACACCTTCTGTAAAGCTGTGCATCCCTGCGATCCACTCGTTTATCTCTATGTGGTACCAACAACATGTAAATCTACTAAAAATTCCATATGAACAAAATATAATTCTTATTAACTCATTTCTTAACTATTTAAATATTCAACATACAATTTAATAGCTCTGTAAATTAGATTTAGTATTATAGTTACTCTAGACATATAACTCTATAAATTACTCCTAAGCCGATAGATAGCCTTTGTTGCTAGTGCTTTATAGTTGAAGATGTATTATAATTTTAATTGTAATAATAATATCTAAATAAATAAATATTTAAATATTTTTTAACCGACTTCAAAAAAGAAATTATCTATTCGTCTGAATGTTGCTTTTTTTTTATGTATGTAACCGCAGAACTCAGCCATTTCTGAACCGATTTTAAAATTTTTTGCTTTATTTGAAAGGTTATGCTTCAAGGTTGGTCCCATTTTAAAAACAGTTCATTATATTAAAAATTAAAGGGTGTCCCCATACAACATACATGTTTTTACGTGTATTAAGAACCGTAAAGGGCAGCAAATTAAAATTTTAAAAAATTGCGTGCCTCTATAGCTCCCAACAGCAGAAATTAATAAAAAAATAAATTTAAAATTTAAAGGGTGTCCCCATAGGTGACATAATATGACCTATTTGGGTCTATCTTTCGAACCGTTTTAGACTAAACCTTGAAAATTTGACAGAATGTCGATTACTATGACCGTTATAATAAAATGTATAAATACTCAAAATTTTAAATTAAAGGGTGCTCCAATAGTTCATTTAATTTGATGTATATGGCCATACTTTTGAATAGTTGTACACAGACCGCTGAAATTTACAAAGAACCTGTAGTGCTAAGTCAGCTATAACAAAAAGTATAAAATTTGGAATTTGGAACTTAAAGAGTGTCCCAATAGTTAATGTAATTCTATGTATGTGGCCAAACTTTTGAACTGTTAGAGACAGACAGCTGAAATTTACAAGGAACCTGTATTGCAAAGTCCGCTATAGCAAGTATACACTTTGAAGTTAGAAATTAAAGGGTGTCCCCATAAATTACGTAATTTGATCTATATGACCCTATCTTTTGAACCGTTAAACACAAACACTTGAAAATTAGCAGAATGTCCACTACTTTCTCTGGTATGATAACAAATATATATATTTGGAATTATAATGTAAAGGGTGTCCCAATAGGTTATGTAATTTGATATTTATGGTTAAACTTTTTAACCGTTATAGACAGGTAGTTGAAATTTACAAAGAATCTTTGTGACCAAGTCCTCTATAACAACAGGTCTTTAATTTAACATTGTAAATTAAAGGGTGTCCGAATAGGTGATGTTATTTGATCTGTGTGCCCCTATCTTTGAAACCGTTATAGACAGAGGCTTGAATGGTGTCCCCATACAAGACGGATGCTGGTGAAAATAACTTAACTTTTAAACAGTAATAGGGAGAGGCTTGACATTCAATAGTGTTTATTTTTCCCTCTAATTTTGGCGCATCTTTTATTTGGTTTAAATCTAATTCTTACAGATTACTTCTTACATTTTTAGTTTAGAATTGGTGCCCTTCTATTTGTTTTGAAGTCGGTTTTTTTTTGCAAGAATTATGGTGTAGTACCTACATACATTTGTAAGTACCATATTCAGACAACGGAGTCGTTTTACTTTTCCTTACGCCGTCATTGTTTGAGCCCAAATGAAGCTCTAACCAGACATCGAGTTTGGCAGAAAATTTATAATTTTCATCTCGGAGGCTATGTCAACAAAACAAATTTGCTGAGAAGCTAGTCAACGGTGAGAGCCACAGACTCATAATTGCAGACTTTTATGTCCTAATAATCTTGGATTATCCAGGTTTTTTTTTTTAATTTTATTAGCTTGTGTTGTCTGTTTTTAAAAGAAACAGAAAAAGAAATACATAATTGTTAAGTTATAACATTGTACATACATACATGGCATAATTTTCAGAAAAACATTATAGTTGTACAATGAAGTACATAGTTAAATAACAACAACAAAATCGGAAAAGGATTTGAAAAAATTAAATATAGCAGGTGAATGTTAAAAAATAGTGCGATACATACTTATGTCACTTTTGTGTTTTAAACCTTTTAAATGTGGGGTTATAATCAGCGATTTTTTATGCTTCAAAAAGTGGTAATATATATAAATATATTTAAAGTTGATGACCAAGACGGCGAAGTAACTTTTAAAATGTGTATCACAATAAAAATTGTGAAAATTGCACAAACTTTAACCGAAAGAAAGTCATGGTCAAGTTGCATTATGAGTCAAAATGCATCAGGTCAATTAAGACAACACCGACCATAAGACGGTAGTTTGAAAGGAGCTTACGAACTTCGTTTTATGGATCCTATTCTTTAATTGGGTTATGATTTGGAATTTGGTCCGTTAGGCAAAACATTGAAAAAATAAACAAATTTAAGAAAAAATAATCAAGTTCAAGAAAAATATCTTCAGCTTGGTCTCATAATCTACCAATCAAAACAAGGATAAGGAAACTGTAATGATGGAAGTACCGCTATTAGATTTTTTCCGATCCAGAAACTGTAGCGTTTATCACTGGTTCAGATCATCAATTAACAAGAAGAATAAAAATTACATTAAAAGTATTAGCATAAAGAGGTAAAATAAATGCGCAAAAATTCGGAGAGAACGCATAGAAAGCAGCTTATGTATACTTTATAATGAAAAATACTCATGGAGATATGTATATGCCATCCACAGTTCTAAAAATTGTGTACCATTGGAAATAAATAATTCAGCGCAAAATGCTACTAATAGGAGATCTATTTGAGGAGTAAAGATTACAGATTCGTTCGCGAGCACAGCACAAGAAAAATGTTGCACTTTATATTAATACATTTCCAATATCGACAATAATGGAAAACTCTATTAAATTAGACAAAGACGCTCATCCAGAGGACAGGACATTTGCATACGAAAATTACTTTTTTTTCAAAAAATACTTTTATCATATCAAAACAAATAAATATATTTGCTCAAAACCTTTTGATTGTAAATGAATTTGTATTTTTAATTTTGTGGCATTTTCTTTTGTTGAATAGAAATTAGCCTAAGTTGGCTACAGCCACAACGGTGGTCGTGTAGCCATGTTTTAATATGTACATATGTATGTATTTGAAAAGTCCTCTCACTAACTAATTCAATATGCACAGCAAATTTGCAATATAACCATCGGAAAAAACCTTATATTTATTTTATAAATTTACAATAATAATCATTTTAAAAACTGTTGATGACAGCCTCCCTACTAGCAGTTTGTTTTGATCTCTTGTCAGTTACAGCAGAGTGGACCTCAAACTTAGCGATTAAATTTTGATTTAGTGAGAAGCTGCTCTAATATTTCAAAGTGACGCAGTAATAGTTTCACCATTTTGATTTAAAATTCGCTTTTCAAGATTGTAGCTTTTCGTTTTTAAATTTTGTTAGTTTGAACTAAATAAATGTCTAAGGCTAAGGCTAAGACAGCAAATTTATCCCCTAACCTCAAATTGGCCCACATTTGAAAAATACTAAGGTTTGGGCAAAGCTCGTGCATAATTAATATTTATAAGTTTTTTTTCCTTCTCTTTACAAATACAACTTATCAATAATAGGGCATGAAGTCATGTAAAGCATACTGACAATCGCACTTCATAGTAAAGTAAATTTTTTTAAAACGCTTCAAAATGTTTTTGTTGATTGGTACCTTAATCGTGATTCCCTATGCAGTTCCCTTGACCCTAAAGTTGTTAATTCACACTATTTAAAATTTTTTTCAAATACATACATACATATGTATATACATAAACAAGTACATTTATAGACACATAAACACAAATAAAATGATAATGTTTAAAACGTGGTGTTAATTTATTTGCTTTAGTTGTTATCAACAAAATAAAATTATAATTAAAAAACACGTTTTATGATAGCAATATACCCGTACCCGTAAACCAAAAGTCAAATTTAAAAATTTTATTTCTGTATAAAATATCATTGCCGTTCCCGCCATTATTATTTTAACTTGACTTTTGCTAATTTAACAATTCCAAAACATCACGATTTTTCGTTTGTTTTATAGTTAAAAACCTTAGTGTTTTATAATTATGAGCGGTATTCAATAGAGATGGGATTGTGAGTGACTTTTGACTCACAATCATACCTGCTCACGAGAAAACTTTTGTACTCATGCAAGACCCGATTGTTTTTTAACTCACATTCATGAACGCTCCCGTGAGTATGATAAAATATTAGTCAGGATCAACAAAACTCATGCCCACGATTTACTCACGGAAAAAGAAATAGCACGATTAAGAAACTAATACATAATCGCCTCTATCGTGAATGAGAAATTAAATTTTTGTGGCTTTGAAAATTTTAATCCCCTCAAATTGAAAATTGCAATCGTAAATTCACATGGAAAATAAGCAAGCTATTCATGCACGTTGAATATAAACAAGAATAAACTAATAAAAAATTTGTAATTTAAAATTCAATAATAAAAGTTTAGGAAAATGTTTGGAATTGGATTAATAAATTTGTCACAGGAAGAAGAAACAAGAAACATAAAATTTTTCGTCGACGTTTGCGAGATGGATTTAATATTTTGGAGTTAATTGATAGATTGCAAGTGACGTAATTCAATACTCTCTTTATAATAAAGAATTTAAGCCTGAATTATTATTAATTCACTAGCTACACTATCCACAAAAAATGCAATAAACAATTGGAAGGGCCAACCCTTAACTCGAAAACGCGCGCTATTCTCACTACAAAACTTTCAGTTTATATGCAAGGTACGACGAACACTGTTCCCACCCAATCTGTTTTTTGCTAGACTAGGCGTATTTACACGATAATAGCATTTTACTATCCTAATCCAGTTTGTATTTTGCTGGATTCTATACATTAGTATGAGGGTTACTTGTGCAAAGTTTCAAAATTCTAGTTCTCTAGGTGGACGATAATAATTTAATTTAAATTAATTTCTGTTTTAAATTTATGTAACATTACAGGGCAAATAAAGCAGCGCATAGTGCTCAGTGCTTTCCTACCCTTATCAAAAACATTATTTAGCACTGCTTTGGATTTTATTTACCGATATTGTCCTTATTACTAACCATACTTTCATAATGAGTGCAGTCCCCCAGCAAAAATTAAGTGAACAAAACAAAGGGAAAAGTGAATAAATTTCTGAGGGGATTATTCACAATGGGGGGAATTTTTTTTGACGTTAAATATTTTTATTCACAATTGAATAGTTAGTAAAAACGCAAATATTTTTTTATTTCATAATTATTTAGTGTCCCATATCTACATCTTTTAATTTATAGCAGGGTTCGCATGATGTTATATACTTAAATGGTATACGTAAGATTAAAACTTGACATAAAAATTATAATTAGATTTGAGTTGAATTAAAATAGAAGTAACTAACAATTGAACGAAATAAATCATAATGACATTATAACATGCATATAAATGAAAATGGATGGAAAAAGTTTTAAATTAATAGTATTTACGAATTAATTAATTAATTTTGACAAGTGTGTTTTTCATTCTTAAATGTATATGTATTTGCATTGCTAATATTTTGGATCCTGTTCGGTAATCTGTTCCAAACTCCGATAGCATTTGCAAGAAACTACCACTCCGAGATTAGGATTTGGTATTTTATGTTTAGTAGCTTACACCTCCTATTTGACTTTGTAATATTTAAGCTATGTATATAACAACCATGTAACAATGGTATTTTTAGGTGAACAATTTTATGCAGAAAAATAAGGACTTGGTTAAGCAAGCAAGTGAAGCCGTCATGATTAGGGGTCGTGTGGAAGCCCGTGTAGTAGGCAGTTTTGAATTCATGGATTCAAGAATGGACAGATTAACTTTGATATTTTGATGGCAAATATAAAGCAAAATGCTGAAAATATTAGCCTTTCTACCAATTTTTACTTTTAACATAGCAACTACCTAAAGCGGCTTTTGATGTCGTTAAGTTGTGGCTTCGATATAATGTGCTGAATAAGCTGCTTATAATCTCAAAATATGAATCCAATAGAGTACCTATAGGTACTCTATTGGATTCATATATGAATGAAAAATCCGCTATGAGGTAAAAATCCGCCAGCGAACAATAACTGATAAAGCCCGTTTCACACTATAATACTGAGTATTAAGATTTTCATTGGATTTTGTAAAATATGGGAATTGTGTGATTGTCAAAAAATCTAACGTAACATACATTTAGTTTTCACACTCTCAGACTTCAAATAAAATGAGAAATATTTGCAAAAGAACAAGCCGAGACATTAAACGGCTTCGGCTGAGCAATTTTTTGTGGACGGCAAAGGTGCCAGATCTTAAGTTTGTTTGGCCGTTCAAGTTTTCGGTTAGTAAAAAAAATAAAAAACAAATAATACGTACGATTACGTACATTCAACAATTTCTAGGAATGGCAGAATCAAAATACATACGTAGGCGATAATACATGGCAATTTAAGGCAGGACAAAGAAAAAACATTATAGGCGGCGGCTAACTATCGGCTGCGAGTCACTCAGCTTGGTTCTTTGCTTAACAAAAAACACACCGAAAATAACAAGTATAAAAAAAACAATTTGTCACTTAAAAAGTTACCAAACCATGTATCGTAATGTCTTATGTGTATAATGACATTCGGTCTTTCTAATTGGAATTTTAAGCTGAATGTTTTCAGTCGTTGCTGCGATCGTAATTTTATTTGTGCGCAGACCATTAGATTTTTCACTTAAAATACACCTGCATTGTATTATAGGTATTTGTTACTTTTTGGCTCCTATCTATCAGTGGGTACCCTGTGGGTCCATTGGCTACCTCTATGCGTATTGCTTTCTATTAAGGTCTCTAATACAAATCAAAGCAGAAAAACCCTACCAATCTAAAAACAAACAAAAATCGCCCCTCGCAAGGGGTTATTGATCCCCCGAGATCTGTATGCACTCCTTGCGATCTACCTGTCTAATATTTATTTGACAAAAAAAGGCAAAACAGAATCATTAAAGCCGAAAAAATTAAAAAAAACGTGTTGCTGAATTGCAATACCAAAATTTTCGAAACTATGCCTGACAGATTGGTGTGCTTAAATTTTTTGTATCTCTTCTGGTGCCTTGGCAAATGACATTACCACACTAACACGGACAGACGGACATCGCTTAATCAACTTCTCTATGTATAAGGATCCAGAATATATATACGTTATGGGGTCCGAAATGAATATTGTAGAAATGACACACGGAATGACAAAGTAATATATACCCTTTCCACCTGTGGAAGGGTATAAAAATTAAACTCAAAAACTCTTTATGTTAGAGTCAACCCAGAACTACTTATACTGTCATATATTAATAAATTTGTATTGACGAGCTCTTTCTGAATCAATGGTGATCTTAAAAAATCGATCTCATCTCCATAGTAAAGAGTTATTTTTCAACGAAAAAATAACTCTTTTTTCTGTCAGAAAATAAAACTTATTTTGTTTATTTACATAATTTTTTTGTGGACAGATTTGAACGGAGGCCGCTCAATACCAATTTAAGAGCATATAATGCTCTTTCTACGCTTCCCTGGGTTCCAGAAACAAGCTGTTGATTTTTTCGCGAATTTATTGAAATGGATAATGTATTTTTTTCCTCTTAGATAAAACATAATCAATTTCCAATAAAACTTTTTTCAATCTCATAGTCATTTTCTTCGCTTTCTTGTATCACAAAAACCGGCGAAATGGGAAAACATCCGATGAATTTCGTTAATCAAGCAACATCAAATTAAAAACCTACAATATGAAGAGGTGATTGTATTGGTTATCAATTTTATCGAGTTACGTTGATAAATAACTGTTTTATATGCTTTTTTTATTTAATTCTTAAAATAACTGTTATAAAATATTTTTTTTAAACGATAACTGTTATTTACGGTCCCTGCTATGCCGATATGGAATAATAAAAGAAATTAAGAAATATTAAGCTTCAGTAGAAAATACGAGGGCAGTTTAATAATTCTGTAACTTTCAATGAAACACTGTTCACTATTATATATCGGGTGGTTAAATTTTAAGGGCGGATGGTAAATTCGAACCACACCTAAACGTCAAGATTTTTTCTGCATTTAATTTGAAATTTCTCAATTTCATACTAACTCAATTTGAACCATGGAAAGATACACAATCGAGCAACGGTCAGAATGGCGGCAAGAAATGGCAAATTTTCGAAGAAAATCATCTTCAGTGATGAGGCACATTTTCAGCTCAGTGGATTTGTCAATAAGCAGAATTGGCGCATTTGGGAGAATGATAATTCAAGAGTGATTGTCGAAAAACCAATGCACCTACAAAGAGTGACTGTTTGGTGCGGTTTATGGGCTGGCGGCATAATCGGGCCGTATTTTTTCCAAAATGAGGCAGGCCAGGCAGTTACTGTGAATGGCGTTCGCTATTGCGAAATGGTAACGAACTTTTTATGGCCCGAATTGGAAGATATGATTGTGGACGATATGTGGTGTCAACAGGACGGTGCCACTTGCCACACAGCTAACGAAACAATGTGTCTTTTGTGCGACAAATTCAACGACCGTGTTATCTCACGTGGTGGCGATGTCAATTGGCCGCCAAGACCATGTGATTTGACACAGTTGGACTTCTTTCTGTGGGGTTATTTGAAAGAAAAGTTGTACATCAATAAGCCAGCAAAAATTCAAGAGCTAATTCAAGAGTGTGTGATACAGTCACAATGAGTAGCAATTTATATAATATGGCAAGCCTTTCCAAGGCAAGCCTAGATCCACATTATAACCTCTTACTTAGGGGTTTGGAGACTATCCAAACTCCGTCTGTTGAGAGTGCAGCAGCACACTTGATCGACCTTGCACCATACCTACATAAATCGATCTTAAACCACAACTACCACGTGTACCCCCGAAGGGAACCTCACCAATAACCGGTCACAGAGAGGATAGGCTCTCTGTGGGGCCACCGATTCCCGTGGTACCAGTCCTTTGGGCACTGGTCGAGCCTCGAAGAGGACCCGCAATGTTTATCGCCGACCTTTTCTTCCAGATTTAGGCTCTAGGAACCCTAGCGTCTGGTGCCCCTATTTTTCCCGAGTGAACCGCGTCAAAGCATTTGCCTGCAGTGACAATTGGAACCCCCGGGGGTAGCTAAAGGATAGGATAATTCGGCACATTAACGGCATAGAACCTCAATTTTGCCTCAACGTCATCGAAAATTTGGAGCATCGGATGGAGCTATGCCGCCGAGGTCGAAGTCCTAAATAATTTTTGTTTTATTCAAAGTCAACATCGGCCCTTACAAACTTAACCACTCTTTGTTACTATGGTGTACAGTCGAGTTTATAGCAATAGAATTCATAGTTACACTACTGTAGGCAGCTGTAAGTTCTGTTTTGTTTATTAGTAGTCGACTATGATTTATTTTTGGACGTTTCGCAGCAACGGACAGAGGGGTATTTTGCCAATCTAGCCGGACATTAGGCTAAAAACTAATTTTGAGAAATGTAAAAATTTAAGTACGCAGCTCGAGAGACAACAAAATTCTGGATCGTATAATGAATTTTCAAGGCTTTAGCTTGAGATTTATCATTTTGAGATACTGTTCAAATCAGGAAAGTTTAGTAAATCGCATACGTTTTCATTGACTTTATACGATTTTGAGAGGTTTGCAATATATTTCTTGTAGCTAAACCAATAAAGATTTAGGGTTTTAAAATTGTTTTGCGATTTTTTCCAAATTTCACCTTTATTTCTGTTTTTGCTCATCTTGCATAGGCAGATACGTGTAAAGAACCTTTTTGTCGGTCATTTAATTTTATTGGTTTCTAAGTTGTTTTTTAAATAAATAAATTTTTATTATTTTACATAAAATTTATTGTTACTGTAGTAGAATAAAATGATATGGTATCTGGCAGCTCGGTAGCAATACAGAATGTCTGGTAACGTCAAATGTATTTAATAAGAATAAAATATAAAAATGGCATTCTCTAGCCAACCGTTGAAGTGACGCGTCTTTTATTTATTCTACAAATTCAGGTGTGGGGTGATCTCCAAGTAAAAAAAAAAAAAAAAAAAAGAAGAAAAAAAAATTTTATATAAATTCACATTCGCAACTCGAAATGTCAGCTCGTGAGGAGATTGCTTGCGCGTTAAAAGAAATGGGAATTGAGTTCCCAGAAACGGCTTCACTGACGCAACTAAAAAACCTAATGAAGCAAGCTATTGGTGACCAAATTCCTAACACGAGTTGCGCAGCGTTGGAGTCTGGAGCGGACGACGAGATCGTCGAGCAATTGGAGAGTCGTAGTGTGGAAAAATCTAACGTCCCGTCAGTACGACAAGAGACTGTAGAAGTTGTTGGAGCAGCAACTGTGAGTGCCGTTGTGCAAAATGACGCCAATACATTTCAAAATGGCGCTGAATTTGTTACCGGGGCAAGCGGCCGTGAAATAAATCATTTTAATGCGACAAATAACCTAGACCAAATAGAAGCCGAACTTGCACAGCGCCTTTGCATTTTAAAACTGCAGAAAGAAGTAGAATTATTAGAGGCCCAAAGTGTTAGTAAGGTGACATTTGATTTTAGTGAAATCGAAGCTGCGTTACCAAAATTCAGCGGGGACGACAACTACAGTGTTTTAAAGTGGATTTCAGATTTTGAGTACATAACTCATGGTTGCGATGACAATTCGAAATTGCTTTTTGGCCGTCGTATGGTCACTGGCAGTGCGAAATTGTTTGTTCGTTTGTTATCGGTACGAAGCTGGAAAGAACTCAAGACTTCCTTAACTATGGAATTTAATAAAGAGGAAAATACTCGAACTGTATATAAAAAGCTGGAATCACGTGTATGGAATCGCAAAGCGGAAAATTTGCATTTTTATGTTTTAACAATGCAAGAGATTGCGAGTGGTTCCCACATAACTGAATCTGAACTCATAGAGTATATAGTTGATGGTCTTTGTGACAAAACTTCTGCGACTATGATATTTTGTAATGTGACTTCCGTGTCCGAACTTAAGAAGCTCCTTCCGAAGTATGAAAAGTTGACTGAGTGTAAACCATCTAAGACCAGTGTAGAGCGGAAAGACGTAAGATGTTTTAATTGTTCAGCACATGGACATTTTGCTAGTGACTGTCCCAAGGAGAAACGAAAGAAGGGTTCCTGTTTCAAATGTGGAAATACCGAACACCAATATGCCAAGTGTCCTTTGAGAACCGTAGCGGCCGTAGATATCAATGAAGATTTTGATTTTGTAAATTTTAAAGAAACGGTAAGTGTTGCTTTAGACCTCAATTGTATTGCTGATCCACAGTACGAGAATTTCTTTTGTCTATTTGATACTGGTAGTCCGAGTAGCTTTATTGCAAAATCCTTTCTGAATAAAACGAAAAGATGTCATGAAAAGAAGGAAGGAAAAATTGTCCCTTTTAAAGGAATCGGTTCAAATGAATTCTACCCTGAAAAGAAAATCTATGCCTTAATTAAATATAAGAATGTAAATAGAATTCTAACCTTATTATTAGGAAGAGATTTTTTGGACTCTTTTAATATTAATTTATATATGCGCACTGAATTGAATAATTTAATTTCTGTTAATAAAAATAAAAACAAATGTAAAAAAGCTGTGAGTTCACCAATTTTAAATGAAACTAATAATGCTGTTAGAACAAGGGATACAGAACTAGAAGATGCGAGGGTAGATCTTAGTGAAATATTCAATATTCAGGTGTGCGAAGACGGTGAGGAAATTGATATTGGGTTGAACGGGGAATATGCAGAACGCATTGAGTTTTTGGTAAAAGAATACATTACCAACAGTAAAGGGAAGTTAGTTAGTAATAATTATGAGGCTACAATAACACTTAGTTCAGATACACCAACTTACTGTGCACCTAGGAGACTTTCTTTTAGAGAAAAGGAACAGGTAAACGTTATAATTGGGGACTTGCTTGATCGCAGAATTATTCGACATAGTAATTCTCCATACTCTTCACCAATTGTACTAACGAAGAAGAAAAATGGAGAGACACGAATGTGTATAGATTATAGGAATTTAAACAAATTAATTGTAAGGGATAATTATCCTATACCATTAATAGAGGACTGTTTGGAATTTTTAGGCCATAAGAAATATTTTACTATTTTAGATTTAAAATCTGGGTTCCACCAAATTAAGATGGCAGAAAATTCGATAGGGTATACAAGTTTTGTAGTTCCGAATGGGCAATACGAATTCTTGAGGATGCCTTTCGGCCTCAAAAATGGTCCAGCCATATTTCAAAGATTTGTAAACACAATTTTCAGGGATTTAATGAATCATAATTTATTAGTAATTTACATGGATGACATTGTTATTGCTACAAAAACAATTGAGGAACATTTGAATATTCTACAGACAGTTTTAATGCGGTTATGGGAAAACGGTTTGGAGTTGAAGTTCACCAAATGCAAGTTTGCTCATGCGGAAATAGAGTTTTTGGGTTATAAGGTGTCTCAAAAGGGAATAAGACCTTCAGAAAGCCATATCGTTGCAATTAGGGACTATCCCCTTCCAAAGAATATACGTGAGCTGCAATCATTTTTGGGTTTATGTTCGTATTTCCGAAAATTCGTAAAATCTTTTTCGCTTCTAGCTCGTTGTTTATATGAACTTTTGAAGAATCAAGCTAAATTTGTATTTAGTGAGGAATGTATTAAGTGTTTTCACCTTCTTAAAGAGAAACTAATTTCAAGTCCTATTTTAGCAATTTATAATCCTAAAAGGGAAACTGAGTTGCATTGCGATGCGAGTAAAAACGGATTTGGAGCAATACTTCTTCAGAAACAGGATGACGGATACTTTCATCCAATTGCATATTTTTCTAAAAGAACTTCAGATGCGGAAGGTCGTTATGATAGCTTCGAGTTAGAAACGCTAGCAGTTATTTATGCACTTAGGCGCTTTAGGGTATATCTTGAAGGTATCAAATTTAAAATAGTAACAGATTGTAACTCCCTGACGTTAACTCTAAGTAAAAAATTAATAAACAGTCGAATAGCGAGATGGGCACTAGAACTTGAAAATTATGATTATGCTGTTACTCATCGGTCGGGAACAAAGATAGCACATGCAGATGCTTTAAGCAGAAATAAACTCGATTGTGAGAACATAATTGCAACAGTAAATAGTGAAGACCTTGACTTTCAATTACAGATAATGCAGTCACGGGATGACCATATAGTTGAATTAAGAAACAAGCTTGATAACGAGGAAATGGAAAAATTTTGTATGTTGAATGGAGTGGTTTTTAGAAAAGATGACGAGTCTGTCAGAATGTATGTACCCAAGGAGCTGGAAAACGAACTTATCCGTACTATACACGAGCAAATTGGTCATCAAGGTATAGAAAAATGTTATCAGAAAATTAGAAACAACTACTGGTTTCCAGATATGAAAGCAAAAATAGACACATTTAAAAAGAATTGTATTCGTTGCATAATGTATTCTGCTCCTGACAGACCAAACAATAGAAACCTACATAGTATTAGAAAACATCCAGAACCATTTCATACGATTCATTTAGATCACTTAGTCCCACTGCCATCATTACAATCTAAGCGTAAGCACATATTGGTTATAATTGATGCATTTACGAAGTTTGTGAAACTGTATCCAGTACTGACCACAAGTACAAAGGAGGTCATTGCAGCGTTAAATAAGTATTTTGATTATTATAGTCGGCCTATCAGATGTATAACGGACAGAGGTAGTTGTTTTACTTCAAAAGAATTTACTGCTTTCTTAGAGGAGAGGAATATTATGCATGTTAAGGTAGCGGTACATTCTCCACAGGCAAATGGCCAAGTCGAACGAATCAATCGTAGTCTTGTAGGAATGTTAGCGAAATATAGTGATCCAATGACGCACGCAGACTGGGGGAAGCATTTAGGTAAAGTTGAATTCGCAATTAACAACACCGTAAATCGATCTATTGGTATAACTCCAAGTCAGTCTTTATTTGGTATTAATCAAAGGGGTCAAACAGTAGACAAACTAACGGAATATATTAACCAGTTCACTTCAGGCCCAGTGAGGGATTTAGACGTATTGAGAGAAAAGGCAAGTAAGAGTATCGAGAAAACACAGAATTATGATATTGCATATAATGAGAGGAAAAATAGAGTGGTTAGTTCATTTAAAGAGGGTGACTTTGTTGTTATTAAGAATATCGATACTTCAGTGGGCATAAATAAAAAACTATTACCGAAGTTTAAAGGTCCATATAGAGTCTTTAAAGTATTACCAAATGATCGTTATGTTATAAGGGACATAGAAAATGGTCAAATAACGCAAAATAGTAGAATAAAATGATATGGTATCTGGCAGCTCGGTAGCAATACAGAATGTCTGGTAACGTCAAATGTATTTAATAAGAATAAAATATAAAAATGGCATTCTCTAGCCAACCGTTGAAGTGACGCGTCTTTTATTTATTCTACATTACTAATAAAAATAAAATAAAAATAATTAAATATAAATAAGTTATTTAGCCTTATTACGGTTGTCGTTGTCACACATCGACGACGATAATATTGTAATAGATTAAAGAAAACAATCAGAAAATTCTTTAATCTATTACAATATTATCGTCGTCGATGTGTGACAACGACATCCGTAATAAGGTTGATTATCTATACATATAATAAAACTTCGATTTTCTGCCTGTCTGCCCGGTTGTGTTCGCACCACTTAAATGAATTATAATAAAATTTTATGGAGATGTACCTTAGTATCATGTTTTAAATATAGGACATTTCTTTCCCATAAAAATATCTCATTATCAAGAAACAGGGAGAACAAGTAGTATAAGTACTCAATTTTACCAATTCAATGGTACTAAAATCTTATCAGTAGCTTTTATTTTCCACAGCAGTTAATTTAAAACACCATCTACAGTACTCAACAATAATTATGAAATTTTATACAAATTTTAGATTTTTATATAAAACTTATGTTTCTGAGTAATTTCCCAGGGTTGGGTACCTTTATATAAAGTAATTATATAAACCATATCTGAAGCACTATAAAATTAAGAGTCTTAAAGTGAATTACTTTCAAAGCAAAATAAGGACGCTGACGAAGTGGCGGGCACAGCTAGTTATGAATAAATTAATTATTTTTAGATAAATTAAATACTTTAACTAAAGTTACTTTTATTAATATTCATCCCTTCGACATAAAAAAGCTTAAAAAAGAATATTTTTTGAAAATTAACAAAAAAATTGTTTTTTTTTAAATTCACATAGACGTTTCAGGGGGTGTGATTGGAAGGATACCTCCCTCTGCCCATGAAAACTTAAAAAATTTATTTTTATGGTATTAGGGTGTATGTAATTCATTCCTTTTAAGAATTACATTATTTTTGGAAATAATATTTTATGTCACCGCCCATTTTCGGCCCTTCCCGAAAATGATTTTTAGAATCTACAGGGTACAAGTTTAGGTTTTTGAACATTTGTGGACTCTAAAAGTTGCATTTGCTAAACAAAAGTATGGGAAAACTTCAAAAAAAATAATTTTCAGCGTTAATGCTAGGCGCTAGAAGATTTATAGGTTTGTCTGTGAAGTATATTAACATAACAATGCTAATGTTTCACGTTATTTATTTATAGCAGCAAGTTCAAAAGTTTTCGAAGGAATGTTTATCAAAAAACGGTCATATAAAAGACCTACATAGCTTAAAACCAAAGGCCCCTAACTTAAAATAAAAATGAATTGGTTTGCTAAATATTTAGCAAAGTGACACAAACCTACCTTGTTGAAAGCTGGTATGCTACTGATTTATAATTTTTACATGTTTTGTTCTCTTTGTGAGATTCTCGTTGAGATTGTGTATGTGCTCACATACCCTTAGGGGTTTGCGTGAGGGCTCTTGCTTAAAACCAAAACATATTGACAACGTGTTCTTATTAGGTAGCTCAACAATAGTAACCAAAGCTATTTTTGAATAATTAAATTTTATTATTCGAACTATTTATAAACAAATAAACGAATTTTTTGAAGTAAAGTCTGGTACTCTGTTCAGTTTTTCATGCGAAATACTGTCAAACTACATACATACATATGTATGTACATAAAAACTTTGTATGAAAAAGTAATAAAAAAATGTTGCAGAAGTAGTACTCTGTTTTTACTGTGGAAAACATTGAAATATTTCCGGCAACATTTTATCAAAGCTGTGATATATTGCTTTAAGCATTATTTCATGTGGAATGTTTGTAAAATTTTTTTTTATGGTAAATTTTGTTAAACAATGTAAAAGCAATAAAATCTTAAGATTTCTTTCAAATCGCGGGAGAGAAACCACATCAGCGTTGCCACAAAGAAAAATATTTTCCTACCAGTCATAATTAAAATCTACCAAAACGTAGCAAAACTTGAAAAAACTACCAAAATTTTGTTATCATAAATTAATTGCATTCTTTTTATTGTCAACTTCACAAATGCCTTTGCATTGCTTTCATAATATCATTTACTACGTTTTCTTTCATTCATTTTTGTGTAGGTAAACTTACACTTAGTATATATTTTTTCAATTGTTTTAGTAAATTGTATAGAATTTTTAAGGCAATTTTTTGGAAAATAATTTTTTCTACCAAAAACGGATTAAAACTGGAACATACCAACTAAACTACCAAATCGTTCATGAAAAAAGAAAACTACTAATTTTGGTGTGATCGGACTAAAGTGGCATCCCTGCACCACATTTTAAATGTCAAATTTTCGTTGTGAAATAATAAATGTTGCTGAACATTTTCCACAAATTCGAACAGAGTACTGGGCTTAAGCCTAAAGTTTGTTTTATTCTTTCTAAGTAAAAGGAATATTTTAACAAATTTATTTTAAATAAATGGGTTTACATTAACTTACAATCGTTGAGGAAACCTCTTGCAGATGCAAGCGAAAAAAGCAAAAGTCGTAAGATAGGAAAACTTTGGCAATTTGATAGTCTTTATTTATGCTGCTGAAATAAAAGCAAGAAGATTAAGAATCATTCAAAAAATGTTCCATATTTGGGTGTGTTATTCACCCAAACAGAAATTTTGTTAATTTTAAAGTTTGTTAAAAATAAACCCCTTTATGCTAAATATTAATTAATTAATTTATATAAAACTATAAATGTAAACATATGTACATCTAGATTGAAATACGCGATTTCGTTAATTCATAATCATTGGCGTAGGTGAATAATATTCTGAAGATAAACACTTAGTACAATTTTTCAAATTTCTGGGGCGGCAACAGAAAGTCTGGCCCCCCTAGAACGGCCTTTCTACGCCAATATTCATAATACATTTTAAATAAGTAGATATATAAAAATATATCTTATTTTTATATATCTACTTTATGTATTTATGTATTTATGTATTCATTTTATACAAGGCGTAACTAACTAAAATATAGTTTTACAGGAGAAGCAAAAAACTTTGTAAAATGAAAACTGTACCATTCGTCAGTTGTTTTTTTTTTTTTTTGATTTTGTTAATAAAAGCCTCATTTTTGTCATAAGTGTAAGACTTGTAGTTAGTTTAATGGTATTCATACTAATCGATCAAAAAGTAGATTTTGAATTTTTTTTTTTAGTTACGCCTTTTTGAATTTTAGCTAACGATATATTCCTTCATTATTTTAAATCTGCCAATTTTACATTTTTTAAGCTTTTTAGCCTTTTTAAAGCGGATTTAGTTTTTTTTCGCAAAAAGATTTGGCAACACTGATCACAATGGATAATAGAAAGACGTGTAGTACTGAAGCGGGATCTAGGCTGCTACATCTATAGTGCTACATAAAAAATCAATAATAAAGTAAAGAATTTGCCCGCAAAATCAAAATATTCAAAAAAAAAAATAACACAAAGAACGAATTTGGGATGAATTTATAACGATTATCTTATTATCCGTAGATGCTTCAATAACCCTGAATCGAAAGCGGAAATAACAAATATTGATATATGTATGTATGTATATACATATTTATGTATGTAAATTCATAAAGATTTAAAATAATTTTTATTGCATATCAAGCAGATTCAAAATCTACAAAGAAAAATTCAATATTTAAACGATAGCAAAACTATAAATAAAAGAAAGACATATGTATGTGCTCTGCTTCTAAAGAAGACTGCGATACCAATGTGATTCGCAGGATGTTGTTTACAGCAGACCTTTTAATTTCAGCAGTATAAGAACAGTCAACAATAAAAAAATCTATCTCTTCCAATTAATAAATACTTACGGTTCAGCAACATTGATAACGAAGAGTTAGGTTAGAGTGCAAATCAAAGTACGCTTTACGCTAGCGCTCTGCAAGATCCAGTTATTCTTGCATCAGTGATGATTTAAATCGCAATAACGGATACAGGACTGTCACCATTTGTTTTATTTGAACAGCGCTTAAATGTGAATAAACAAATCTAATTTACTACCTTGGGACGTCTAACAAGGTGGCTCTTCCACGAGAGTGGGACAAATAACCATCAAACCACTTTTGTAAAGCGTTTGAAAGCTTTCTCGATACTAATATTCTCGCTTTGGGTGGCTACATCGAACAACATTATTTTATAAAAAACTTATTTTGACAAAATTTTACCATTTCGACTTGGTAAAGGTTTGAGCGCTTACCAGTTTATTAACTTAGGTAAATACCTCAATTGCATCCGAATCGACACCCCTCCACAATGTTTTATCCAAATTTAATATTTTGCTTAATCGATTACTCTTCAGCATTGTCAGGACCTTCCCACGAATCGTCCTGACAATATTTTGTTCGAATTTGTTTGTCTTTTGTTTTCAAAGTAATTCACACCAAATTTGAAGACCCTTACTGAAGATATGGTTTATATATTTACTTTGTACCCATCTCTGAGTAATTACTCAGGATTTTGCAATATAGGTTTTATATAAAATTCTATTATTGAAGAGTTCTGTAAATAGTGTATAAAGTGCTGCCAAGTCATTTAAATCGGTAAAATTGTGTTCATTCTAAATTATATCTGTATTTTTTCTTGGAAATTATATATATTTTCGCAGTATTTGAACCGAGGCAGTAAGGTACCTCCCTATTATATTTTATTAAAATGCATCCAATAGTTTTTACGTGATGCGAAAAAAAACAAAAATTCCAAAAATTGCTGTTTTTTATTCGATACAAATATCGATATCGATGTCTGTACCAGGGTTGCATGCAAAATGGCCCTATGAAAAATCGTCCAAAAACAAAAATGAAAAATTGCCGAATGAATAATCACCCTAAAGAAATGAAAGATTGACCAAGAAAGAAAAATGGAAATTTGGCCCAAAAATTGTAAAAAGATTCCCAAATATAAATGAATTATCGCCCAAATCAAAATCCAAGAAGACTGGACACCTGCTGCTCCTGGGGGTGCTGCCAAAGGAACTCTGAGTAACCGTGGTCACAATCGCTACAAACGTTGCTAAATTAAATCGCAGATTTAAATTAATTGAACCGTTGATTGAATTCATCGAGAAAGCTTTGAGAAGAAGTTGTATGTAATCTGTGATCACAGTGTGTTAGGAAGCGTTAAATATATTGTTGCCAATGTACGCAAATAAATATTGTATTCCTTCATTAAAATAAATATGAAAGGAAATATATGTGAATAAAAAAATAATAAAGGTACAAATAATTTGCTAATATGAGTTGAAATTAATTATTTAAATTAATAAATTAATTATTGTTTATTGTAAAACTTTAGAATTAGGCGCGATTTTTCATTTTTTATATAATTTTTTTACCTGCGGCGCCTAATTATAAAGTGTAACAATAAACACATTAATAACAATAATTATATATTTCAACTCATATTAGTAACTTATTTATAACAACATAACTAGAAATATTTACTAGTATAAAAGAAACAATGCAGCCTGTACTTTTTCAGCAAAACAATTTACTTAAATAATCAGAAGCTTTTTGAAAACTGCCATTTGTACAACCTTAAATATGATGTCAATACATTCTGTCTCTGCTTTTGGAAAAGCAGAGACAGAAACTAAGTTGCTTATTTTCCCAGTTTAAATCCTAATAAATTTTTAATGTTAACACTTCTGCGGTTTAAGGTAAACTTTCTAACTACTTATTATTAGTGATATTTTTTATTAAAAATATATCGCTTTTAAGACAAACCATTGTTTTTTTTCACTCTTATTATTAAAAATGGGTGATCTTTCATTAAAACATATAAAAATGAATTATTCTCCAAAAATGACGAAAAAACACCCACAATTTTTGGGTTACTTTTCATATGAAATATTACCCAATTTTGTATAAAGATTTCTTGGGCAATTTTTCATTTATGCTTTTGGGCGATGACATGCAGATAAACGGTCCTGTGGCAGGTTTATTATATTGTGGAAGTAGGGTTTCCTTTTGGGAGGTGATAGTGTTAAAATTCTTCCGCCGTAATTATAAAATTGTACCGCCGTAATTATAAATTGTACCAAGCCACCATCTATTGCAGCAAAATTTTGTATTAAACAAACAAACAAAAGATATATGTACATTTACTGTAGTTCAACATTGAAATAGGATAAAAGCTTTTGTTCTATGGGATTTTAAAATTAAATGGTAATTGACCTTGAATCCTTGAATTTCTTTTTTTGTTAATCTATTGGGAATTAAGAATGATTGGACTTGAAAAGTCATTTCAAAACTAAAATCGCCTTTTCAAGGCAACAGAAAACAAGTTAGCGATTGTTTAAAAGCTAAGTATCGATTAATAAAATAAATACTCGTAATTGAATTAAACACATTTGTTGTTGTTTTTAAGTTTTAATAAAACCACAAATTTTCTTTTTATTTTGAATCCAACAAATTGAACGTTACATAAAATTCCTATAATTAATAATTATATAATTTTTGTTTTTTTGCTTGTTTTTATTTTTATTTATTTTTTTTTTCATTTCTCTTTGGATTTGATAATGTTTTTTGTTTTCATTAATTTGCATTTCGCATAATTTCAATGCCATTAATGTGTTTAATGTAAATTGTTTGTTTGTTTGTTTGTTTGTATGTGTAAGTTTATAAAAGAATTGTTGTTAATTGTATAAGTATTTTTGTAAATTTCATAATTTTATATTAAATATGTTTGTATGGATGTAGTTATGTTGGTTTATATGCATGTGTGTGTGTATTTATTCATCATGTACACACATATCATTTTGTTTGTATTGAATAATAAATATTAAATGATTCCTTTTCCTTTTATGTGTTCATGTTTTCATTTATGGATATCGATATGAGAGAACATTTTCTAAAGAAAAACGATAAAAAAACGAACTTAATTGAATTTGTTTATAAATAATAAATAATCATATGTACTGCAATTATTATATTGTCATACTACATAGAATAATATTTTTGTTTATCGTTATGATTTGACTACATTTTTATCATTTTAAATTAATTATTTAATTTGCTTTTTTTTTGTTCCTACTAAAGTGTGAATGTGTGTTGTTGGATTTTTCTGAGTGTAGAGGGTGAATATTTTCTAAGATTTTCAAACTGTTTTGTTTTGGCTTTGGGATATAATAATTTAGTTATTTGCTCGTATAATAAATTTTAATATTTTCAAAATTTTTTTACGAACTTAAATTTGATCTAATATTCAAATGAAACTGTGAGTGAGAAAAAATCAAATCAACTCAGTCTCAAATTGTTTAACAAAAATTAGCAATTATTTATTTTTTTCACATTGTAAAATTGTTAACAAAACTATTATTTATATTTTTTTACTTTACTTGTCTACTTAAAATTAATATTTTAACAAAATAAAATAATTATGCATGTACTCGTATTTTGTAAAAAATTCTCCAAAATTGTTTAAAATACAAATATTGCTTTTAGTTATTTTGTTATAAGTTATAAATATTGTATATTTTTTTGCTATATTATTTATTTGTTGTTTCAATTAAACCATTCTTTTTGGCACAATTTGTCCACACGAATAAAATTTGATACAGCCATATTCAAACATAAAAAAACCTTAGGCGAAGATAAAGTTTTAAACTAAAATAAATTAAAAAATCCTAGTTTTTAAGACAATACTATGTGTGAAGGTCCTGGTTATTAGTCTTTGGCGGGAATCGAACTCTTAACCCCCAGACTAGAGCACTACGAATCAGTCTAAGGAGTTGTTATAAGCCAAAGTAGCTCAAGTAGTAATAAAAAGTAAACAATTAATAAATAATAAATTTTCGTAATATTAAACCCCATTAAATAACAAAAAGACAGAACTTTCTTTAATATTAATAATTTATTAAAATTATTTGGTTTTTTACGAAACACGTTCGTAGAATTGAGTGACAAGTTTTTTGGTTGTATAATAATACACTTTTCTTTAATTCTACACCCAATTTTACCGTATTTAGGTCCATTTATTTTTTTGTGTAACCTTATTGTAATTTTAAATATATGTGGATACAGTAGAGAGGCAATAAGGAGATAAAAAAACAATAAATTACTTACCAATTTATGACTTGTTTGGTTGTTTCGTATCTGCTGTCATTCACATTCGTTTTTTATTAAAAGTATTGAAAAAAAAAAATAAACATAATGTGATTATTAAATATCACTAATTAAAAATATTTTCTAAATATTTCGAAGTCCTTGTCTTTCTTAAGTTTTACATAATTTATCAATAACTTAAGTTCAAAATAATTTCAAAACTGATTTTAAAAAACCCTTAAGTATAAATAAGTGTTTGAAGCTGACAATAGTAAAATTTTTTGAGTTTTTCTTAACATAGGTTTACAAGCAAGTTTTAGTTTTTTTTTGAATATGGCTATTTGTTAAGGTATTTTGAAAATGATCAGATATCTTTTCCAAATTTTGTTTTTGATGTTCAGCGTGTTTGTGTGTTTCACTTGTTTTAAATAATAAATTTTATTTTTAATACACAAAAAACCAGTCTCTTAAAATAATAACACAATCATTTACTTTTATTATTTAATTTATATTTTTGTTTATTATTTAATCTTTTTATTATTAATGATAAATTGTTGTAATAAATATATAATTTATAAATATGTGTAAGTGTTAATAATGTTTATATTATATTAAGCTCATTGCAGATACATTTTTTATTTTAAATTCTACCCTTAACTATAAATTAACTATTAAATAAAATTTGGATTTTTTATTTGAAATGTAGAAATTGTTTTAAATTCTTTTTATTGTTAATATGTTATTTAATATTATTATGTAGCAATTGTTTGGAGTTTAATTATTAATTACTCATTAATTTTTAACCGAAAGAATAAACAAATTCGAATTTCCAGTATTTTGATCCCATAAAATTTGAAATGTATTAATCTTTTTTCTAAGGACAGGGTTTGATAAACTGTCAAAAATAATGAGCTTAAAGTAAGGAAAACCTTTGTTGAAGTATTTAGTATATTTTCCTAAAAATAAAAATTTAATAAAAAGCCCTTTTTAAAATTGTTACATATTATATTTCTAGAACTAAACTTAAAAATCGGGTTTTTAAGTTTCTCTTTTTTTCATAACTTTTTTGGCGTTATTTTATTCTTTTTTATTGCCGTTGAGCGGGCAATCGCGCCTGTTTAAATTTAGGCTGTAAACTAAGTCTTTCATTATCATTCATATTTAGTAGAATATAAAAAATGTTTAATTAATACAAATACAAATAACAAGTCATTGCACCCCCAAAATGGATTTTCTACACTGATAGGCCTGCGCTAACCTAGCTTTTCTTAGCTTTAGCTTCTTTGCCTTTTTATTATTCTAGTATTTTTTAAATTTTTTACAGGTATTACAGAGTTAACAACGAGTGAGCCTAGTTGAACCCTTCTCACCTGTGAATATTTTTTTCTTTTGGAAATTGAGACTTTTATGTAAAAAATTATGGAATAGGTAAACAATTTAAATTTAGTTTAATAAATTATTTTTAAATTGTACGAAATGAGCCATTGGTGTGATATTTTACTTTTGAGTTTAGAATTGTACAAAAACTAGCAACTTTACCATCCCTGGTAGAAACCAAAGTAGGTCGTTACTAAAGTCAACAGCTCTCGAATTTCTTTATAGCATTTTATCATTTCAAAATATCCTGATTTATGACTTAAAGTAGCTTATAAGTGAGATGGGTAGGTTAGACCAATTTTGATGCCTTAAATAATGTTTAGTCCCTATTTCACGCCCTGGAATGCAAAGAGCTCTAAAGAGATGTTGTTAAAGTAAGGTCAGACATGTAACAAAAGTAGGCAAACAACTCAACGCCCATAATAAGTTCCACCCAGAGACCGGTAGGTTAAATTTAAAAACTGATAACGTTCAAAAATACAGCACCTGTCAAATAAATAATGTCCGCAAAATATTAAGTTGTCTTCGAAACTGTTAAAGTCCAGTTTAGTAATTTTTAATTATTGTTTACTGTTGCATTTACAACAGACCTATTATTAAAAATAATTTTTGGTTTTCCATAGATCGGTAAATTTCAAAATCTTTATAAAACCTATTTTAATTATTCCCAGAAAAAATTTATTTATCAAACCCTGTTAATCCTTGAATCGTCTGTTGATGCATATGAATTATTAGTTATTATTCTTTGAGAGAGTTTGGAGTGCACAAAAAAAAGGAAAGAAAAGATTTATTGCAGAAATAACTACCATAATCTACTTTACATTTAGAATCTATTTGTAAAACATTTATTTGTGAAATGAAAAACATTTAAATTAATTATTCATAAATAGTGTTGATTTTTTGTCAAAACTGTTGAACTCGTGATTTTGTGGATGTGAAAATAAAACGTTTTATTTTGTGTAATTTTTTATTTTTATATTTTTTTAAAACTTTTTTGGCACAGTAAAATACATAATTGTGATTTTCATACATAAATACAATAAAATTTGACAATTACTTGGAATTGATTTAATAATAAATTTTGTTTTTAATTTAAGATTATCTTTTTGTTTTGTTTTCTTCTTTATACTTACAAATGTGATTTTATTTTATTTTATTTTAATTTAATAATTATTTTTGTATATATTTTTAATATATAATACAATTTGATCCCGATTGTTCAGTTTTTTCTTTTTCATTATTTTCTTTTAATTAGTAAATGTTTTTTTTTTTAATTTGTTAATAAATGTTTATTTAATTTCTTATTTTTTAATTTTAAACTTTATTACTTTTTTATTTTTTTTGTATCATTTTAAATGTGGATTGTTTGTTTCATTTGTAAGAGTTTGTTGTTCCTCACATTTATTTATTTATTTCTAAAAAATGTTTTTATTACTAATTTTTCTTGCTGAAATATGTATTAATTTTAAATACTTTATTTATTTTTATACCAATTTTAAACAATATTGTCATCTTAACCACGTCTTTAAATGTTTTTTATTTGTGATTATAAATATTTTGTTGTAAATAAATTTCCACTATATTATTTTATTAATATTAATTTTCTTTTTTATTAATAATTATTTGTTGTTTGCTTTATTTTAATTAGAAACCGTGTCATTTCAAATTCTTTTTTAATTTATTAAGTACTGTGATTTTTACTTTTTTTATTTTAATTTAAATTGTTTTGTTGCCAACACTTTTTTCTACTCACCCTGCAAATTCGTGGTTTTAAGTCAGTCATTTAACTTTTTTCTTACACAACAAAAAAAACTTGCAATCTGCACGCGAATATTTTTATTATGAGTTTAAAATAAAATAAAAGTTGAAACTATCAATTCTAGTTTTTGGATCAATGGTGCCAAACACATATCATTAAATTGCATTTAATTTTCATTCTTGAAATGAAAGCAAAGCAACACGAGTATCTAGTGTATACGTGTCGAAGTTTCAGGATAGCGCAACTTCGACACGTTTACACTAGATACTCGTGCAAAAAAATGGCTGAATTTTTAAAATGAATTGAATTATTTAAAGATATAAGAATATATAATCGAATCGTTAAAAATACATTTGTTTACCTGTTATGTCATGAAAGATTGAAAAAAACGTTTTTGTAATTGTGGTTACGCTTTTTGAGTCAAAGATTTGACATATCTAACCGTAACTTTAGGACAGATTGCAAGCATTTCTCGGTATCTTCCGAAAGATTTGCTTTGTCAGTAAATGTGTTTGTAAAGAGAGTAATCTTTATGTTAGTATCTGATGACTTTTCAAAAGCCGTTAAGGATAGATCCCAAGGGAACTAATATATGTATGTCAGTTTTAGCTACAATTGAATAACATCATTAAAAAACAAATTTTTTTAATTAAAATATGATTTCTTTCACGGGTAAAATTTTCCGAATTTTTGGGATTAGGTATGAAGAATAACGCGTGACGAAAATACTGATATCTCGAAATCTCGATTCTTTTCACCCGATATATCGAGATCATCACAAAATATCGATATAATATATATTGATATATTTTTTCTTTTTAGTTTAGAAATGTACATTGTAACATACATATAATAAAACTGTAACAGGATCATTTCTGCACAAGAAATATTTTTACAAAATTTTGTTGCTGGTTCAGATAGTAATCGAAATGGAACATAAAACAACAATTTTTGGAAGTTTTGTTTGTCTGTGTTTGCATCACATAAAAACTACTAGATGAATTTTAATAAAATTCTGTGAAAAGGTTCTTTAGTATTACAAATTAGATATTTTCCAAAAAATATCTAATTTCTAAGAGAAAATAAAGAAAAAGTAGTGGAAGTACGCAATTTAACCGATTTGAAGCTACTGAAAACTTGACCATAACTTAAGCACTATAAACGCCCAGGACGTGGCGCCTACAGTTAATTAATTAATAAATTTGAGCTCATAATTATACATACTTAAGTATATAAAAAAATTAAACAAAATTATTAAATATGATTTTGCCGAACGCAACATAATAAAAGAAAATATGAAATAGATATTCGATAAATGCTTCATAAATTGCAAATATTTAAAACCAATCTTATTAAACAATTTGTTAAATTAAATGGAGTAAATGCGAACGCCCTTATGGAAAACTTTAAAATATTTTTGCTTTTTTATCAAAGAAGCTTTTTATCACTTTCTTTTAATTACATATTTTATAAATAATTTATTGCCTAACCCTATTTCTTTCAACACATTATATTCGCATGCAGATTGCTTCGTTTTTAGTCATTTGACTCTTGTTCACATTTAAGTAGATGTTGAAAAAATTAAACATTAGTTCACACCTGCAACATCTAACATGTAACATCATTTAAAGCCTAGAAATAAATAAATTATAAAAAAAACTCCTTGTAAAAAAACAATCAGGTATGTGATGAAAAACGATTTTGAAAACGAATCGATTTTAAAACGATTTTGTCGTCTTGTATAAAAATTTTTTTTTTACTAATTTTTAATTTTTTTTAAATATTTTTGGCTAAATTTCTCATTATTGTTTAATTTTTATTTTATGGTATACTTTTCAAACCCAAATGTTAAGAGATGGGCCTAAAAACAATGCTCAAAATCGATCGAAATTCATCACACCCTTTGAAAACGATCGTTTTAAAATCGATCGTTCTTCATCACATACCTAAATATAAATTTTAAAAAGGTTTTCTTCAAAATAAACTTTATGTCATAACAAAAATATTTAATGCTTGGCACATATTTATACTTCTTAGTGATGGTAGACGTTAGATGATCTCAACTGTGAAATTACTACGACTGTAATTGTACTTCAGAACAACAAATCATCCAGTTTTAAGAAAAATAATTATTGAACTGACTTTTCTTTTTCATTTTGTATACTCGTACTATCATTCTTATATGTATTTTTTATGTGTTTTTTTTTAATATGGATTTTAAAATAAGAATATCTAAAATACCTTATTTATAGCTATGCTGGTCAATTTTTTTCCATTTTTATTTGCGTTTATGTTTAGTCTTGTAAAGTGTTTATCATGAAACAAGAAAAAAAGAAAAATAAATAATACTGTGAAAAAAACGAGGCATCCCTATTTAGAAAGTATATTTTTTATATTTTAACCATCAGTTATAAAAAAATTTACTTGGATTTGATAAGATTTAATTGATTTAAAAATGTGAAAATTACGTGATTTCAAATCACGAACCGTATTGAAATCACGTGTTTTATTTTACCCTGTTCTGTAAATCATCCAATTTTTTATTTTTTTACGTGATTTTAATTGTAAAACCACAAGAAAATGGTTGATTTTTATTGTTCTTTGATTAAATTTTACATAATAGGTAAAATAAAAGCAATCTGAAGGGTCTAGGGTAACATTGTGGACTCCAAAAGGTTTAAAAAGAGCAGTGTAAGAAATGGGCGTTTTAAGGCGTTATTTATGGAACCATTGCAATTTTTATATTTGGCAAGGGTAGATTTTCTTCTGCTGACAGAAGAAGCGGAAAAGCAAATTTTTTTAATATAAAATATTACAGCAAAAGAAGAGTCTTTAAGAATGTGCAATTTTCCTAATAAATTACGTATGTAGAAAAATGCTACAAAAATGATAAAAGAACAAATCGAATTATTTATTCAAGAAGTTTGTTTAAAATTAACAACAAAGAACTCGCAAAAATAATCAAGAGATTTGACAACACAGACACATTACTAACCGATTTAAAATTATGTGATTTCAAAAATGTATGTGTGTAAAACACCTTTTAAGTGATTTCAAATAACTTTGATAAAATGTGATTTTCAGAACAGGCCTGATAAATAAAACACTAATTGATTTTTTTTGCCACCCTTAAGGTATGCTACTTAATTTCTTCTTCTTTATGTGTATTTCTACATAAATAACTTACTGTCTAATAATTAAAGTTACAAAAGGACATTTAAAATAGAAATTATCCTGCGAGTTTATTAAAACATTAAAATAATAATAAAAAAATATTAATTATAAAATTTATGTGTTTTATTTAAACCAAATCCAAAACTGGCGCAGTCGGTAGGATACCCAGATATCCTTTTTCGTCCTTTATATAAGCGAAAACTATATAAAAAAAAGGATATTTGATATTTTAATGTCAAATTGGGTATCCAAGAACATTTTAAACGACAACGTTTAATATCCTGAATAAAAAATAAACATTGATAAAAAGTGCTTTTAACTAAATTCAATCAAAAAGATTATAAACTATTAAAAAAAAAACCCTCAAACTTAAACAATTATTCAAAAAAAACTTTTGTGATTTCAAAAATATTAAAAATTATTGAAAATTTTTTCCTAACAATATCCTTTTAACACAAAAAGCTGCAGAAAATCGTAAAATTTGAATTGTTTAAAAAAATAATATAGACAAATATTGAACATTTAAAGATTCAATCAAATAAACATCGAATTTGTCCTCTCTGCAGGAAATTATTACTTATAAAACTCATTTGCAATGAACCGAAAAATATTAAATTTGGAATAAACAATAAAATCAAAAAAAACAATTGTTACCCTTTTTAATAAAAACAATAAAACTCTAAGTGTAAAGAAAGAACTTTTCCGGATTAGTAGCTGAAAGAACCATATAATAACATAAAGGATCTGAGACGAAGGACCCTAAGGGAAGGACGACCTACTTGCATCAAAACACACAACGCTGCTGATAAAATAAGTATATATGTATACTAAGAAACATATATTTATAAACTATATTTCAATAACATATTTTGTATAAAATTTATTATTATTTTTCAATTATTCATTCTGAACTAAAAATTTTCTATTCAAACATAAATATTTGTGCTTTTTTCGATTGTTAACAATATACTTTTTGCAATACACAACTTTTAATAAAATGGCTCAGGGAAATCAACCAATTATCCCCCTTTCGTTAAATCCAATAGAATTTTTAGGAAAGCTACCGGAGTTTTCAGGTGACCGAAAAGATTTGCACACGTTCGTTAGTCTTGTGGACAGAATAGATCCTCTCTTTGTTCGGTATGATGAACTAACGCAACTTTTATTTATGGACCTAATAAAGAGTAAACTGACGGGAAAAGCCAAAGAGGCTATTGAAATAAATTTCCAAGCCCAAACATGGGAAGAAATTAAATCTGTTTTAATGAACTATTTTGGAGAGAACCAAAGTATAGAGCAATTATATGATAAATTAAGATCCGTTTATTTCAAAACAACCGTTATCGACTTTTACAATGAAATTAAGGACAAATTACGTAGCTTAAATAATAAAACTGTTTCTGATATGGGCGTTAATATAAATAGCGAACAAATTGCTGCTAATAATATAAGAACTGCATTAAATATTTTTATGTCAAAAATTCCTGAGCCCATGAAAACAATATTGGCTTGCAGAAATCCTGATACCTTGGAGAAGGCAATGAATATCCTTTTTACATCAGGATATGGTGACTATGGGAATAATTCGAGGGACAATTTTAGTAATAAAAATTTTAAACAGTCACGAGTAAATAGCACCCAGAATGCTAATAACATCCAAAGCTTTGGAAACAATCGCAATGCTCAATATCAAAATTTAAATAGGATAGGAAGGAATCAGAATAATGCTCAATTCAATAGTCAGTTTAGTTTTAATAGACCTATCCCAGGAAATAACGGCTTTCATCGAAATAACAATAGCAATAGTATTATTTCAAATCAAAATAGCTATTATCGCAATAATAGTCAAAACTTTAGGAATAATTTTCCAAAACAAAATACTTTTTCGAATTCTCAAGCTCCAGAGCCAATGGATATTAATATAGTACAAGAATCCGATAATTTGAACAGTAATGCTATAAGTGATATGTCAGTATTACATTTCGAACCAAATCCTTACATTCAAACTAATTTTTGTCATAATTTTAATCAAAATCCTTTTTACAACCATAATGGTACAGAAACAATTGGTCATGATGTTTGTCAAAGTTCCTGTTTAAATTCTCAAAGTAATCAAAATAACACAAATCCCTTCCATTTTCCGCAACAACCACAAATGTTAGATTTTCCAGAAAATGGCGGTCAAAATATTTCACCACAAAATTTTCCCTTTCCGGCCTCGCCGGTCAATTACCATATATAGTTGTAAAAAAATAGTTTAAAATTTATAGTAGACACTGGAGCTACTCACTCCATTGTGAATCCAGGTCTTTGTGATCCAAAGTGGAAAATTAATGCTAGTACCTTAACGTTAAAAACTCTTCAAAACGAAGTTTATGTCAATACAGTCTACCAAGTACCAATGTTTTCTGAATTAGGAAACACTGAAGAAAAAATTCAGTTGATTGAATGTAAATTTCATAACAATTATGATGGTATTTTAGGAAATGACATCCTTCGTAAGCATGGAGCCATTATAGATTACGAAACTAATCAATTACAAATAAATAATAAAATTTTACCATTGCTATTTCAAAATGTTCGTAAAATCAAGCTTATAACTAATATTGAGTGTGGGCTAGTTCACGTCGCGGAACAACGAAATGACGTCGGTGACATAATTTTTTCCGAAGGGGTTTATGACGTACACAATTTTAATATTGAAGTAGAAACTTCATCCCAATGCCCAGAAGTTATTTATTTAACGAAGGACAATTCATGGCCGGTTACTCCAGAAAATTATCATTTAATTGACAATAACTTCCACCAAAATGACGACCAAAATTCTGTGTTAGATATAATTAGATTAGACCACCTAAACCCTGAAGAAAAATTCAATTTAGAAATCCTATTGAACGATTACGGAGAATTATTTTATAAAAAAGATTCAAACCTAACTTTTACACACGCGATAAAACATAGAATTCTGACCAAGGATGAAATTCCCGTATTTTCGAAAACCTATAGGTACCCATACATTCATAAGGATGAGGTAAGAAAACAGATTGAAGAAATGTTAGCTAGTGGTATAATAAGACCCTCCAATTCGGCATATTCTGCACCCATATGGATCGTCCCGAAAAAAGATGACGCAAGTGGACAAAAGAAATGGCGACTAGTCGTCGACTATAGGAAATTGAACGAAAAAACTATAGATGATCGTTTTCCAATTCCCAATATTGATGAAATCCTGGACAAACTTGGAAGATGCATGTACTTCAGTACTTTGGATCTTGCAAAAGGATTTCATCAAGTGGAAATCGACCACAGGGACATTCATAAAACAGCTTTTTCGGTCGAAGGCGGTCATTACGAATTCCTCAGAATGCCGTTTGGACTGAAAACAGCACCTGCCACTTTTCAGAGGCTTATGAATGGAATCCTCGGAGAATTAGTTAACAAGGTCTGTTTAGTATATCTGGATGATATAATAGTATATTCTACTTCCCTCCAGGAGCATATTAACTCGCTACGTCTTGTTTTTGACAAGCTAAGGGGTGCGAACTTAAAAATACAGGTGGATAAGTGTGAATTCTTCAAAAGAGAAACTGAGTTTTTAGGCCATATTGTTACACATAAAGGTATAAAACCAAATCCTAAAAAAAATTGAATGTGTTATTAATTATCCGTTACCCAAAACTCAGAAACAAATAAAACAGTTCTTAGGCCTAAGTGGCTATTATAGAAAATTTATAAAAGATTACTCGAAAATAGCTAAGGGAATGACAAAGTATTTGAAGAAGGACACTAAAATAGACCTTAATGACAATGATTATCTCGAAAGCTTTAGAACTCTAAAAGCTCTTCTCACCAACGACCCAATTTTAGCCTATCCTAATTTTGAAAAACAATTCGTTTTAAATACAGATGCTAGTAATTTTGCTCTTGGAGCTGTGCTATCCCAAGATAATCATCCTATCTGCTATGCGAGCAGAACATTAAACCAACATGAAACTCACTATAGCACAGTAGAGAAAGAATTATTAGCGGTTATATGGGCTGTTACATACTTCAGACCATACCTCTTTGGCCGAAAGTTCGTAATACATACAGATCATCAGCCGTTACAGTGGCTTTTTTCCATCAAAGAGCCGAACTCGAAGTTAATAAGATGGCGGCTAAAGCTGGAAGAGTACGATTACGAAATAAGGTACAAAAAAGGTATAAACAATGGGAATGCGGATGCATTATCCCGAATAGATCCACAGATAAACTTGATTCCAGGGGTGCAACCAGTTATAATAGCCATTAGTAGCTCTCCTTTAAACGTATATAGGAACCAGATTGTATTTGAGAAATCTAGTTCTAACTCTTTGAGAATAGAAAATAAGAATATTTTCAATAATACAAGAAAAATAATTAGCTTAAATGTTTTTAACGAACTAGATATGCTCAGAATCATAAAAGAACATTTTCATCC
Organism: Phasia obesa; assembly: GCA_949628195.1. NCBI lineage: Eukaryota > Metazoa > Arthropoda > Insecta > Diptera > Tachinidae > Phasia > Phasia obesa. The sequence goes on from OX451217.1 coordinate 109,283,296, forward strand.
CACTAGAGTCAATGCGATATTTATTGAGGATAATTCAATTTATGAAATTCTTAAAGAAACAATCTTAAAATATTTCTCAGAACATTCTGATTTGAAAATTACAAAGTGCGACAGTATTTTAGAAGACATTTTTGATGAAAATCGGCTTCATGAATGTATTGAAAGTGAACATAAACGGAATAACCATCGCGGTATCAATGAAAATTTTGAACAGTTGAGAACAAAAATATACCACCCAAAACTTAAGCTAAGAATTCAGCAATATATAAACAACTGCGACATCTGCAATATAGAAAAATATGATCGAAAGCCAATCAAGCAAAAATTTAATATTACTGAGACTCCCGATAGCCCTCATCAGATAGTACATATAGATGTCTTCTATTGTCTCGAAAGAACCTTGTTCTTGACATTTATTGATAAATTTTCGAAATTTGCTCAGGCAATCAAGATTCAGAATAGAACTTGGATAGAGTTTAAAAGAGCACTTACTCAATATATTAGTATTGTGGGAAGCGTTAAGAAAATTGTAACGGACAATGAGTTAGGGTTCAAAGCTTTGCCACTTACTGAATTTCTACGAACAAATAACATCGAAATTCACTTTTCCTCAAACAATAACCATAGTTCGAACTCAGACGTAGAACGCCTTCATAACACGATGAATGAGCACATTCGCCTGCTCAGACATGATCCTAATAGGGACAGCGACAGTGTAGAAGAAAAAATATATAAAGTAATCACCTTTTATAACAACACAATCCACTCAACTACAGGTTGTAAGCCTACAGATTTTCAAAATGGGTTAATTAAAAGTGAAGATTACCCGAGAATAAAAGAGAAAATTATGAAATTAAAAGAAAAGTCTATATTGAATTTAAATCGATCTCGTGAAAATTGTGAAGTTCGTACTGGACAAGTATTTATTAAAACCGACAGAGGAGGAAAAAACCATGCAAAGTTTAGAAAAATCTACGTAGACAGACTTGACGATGACCATGTAATAACTCGAACAAGGCACAAATATTACAAGTCACATTTAAAAAGGAAAAAGTTACATACAAGTAATTTCTAAAAAAATGTATTCTTAATAATTTATATATACAAAACATTTAAAATTTATTGTCTATTTGAAATTAAAATAATTCTTAATAATTTCAAAAAAAAACTTTGTATTAGAATTTCTTACTATACATACTAAAATATAAAAAAAAATAGTTTTTTCATTGTGAACAGAATTATATAGTTTCTAAAAAAAAAAAATGTTCTCCATTTAAAATTTTTCTTTTTAGGTATTATTATTTGTTATATAAAAATATAATAAAAATATAAAAAAAAAAAACTCAAAATATATGTCCATATAAACCATTTTTATATAAAATTAAACTTCGCTTCATTAGAAAAAATATTGAACAAAAATATGTATTATGTTATTTGCTTATGTAGTCGTTTACTGGTTCTTAGGACATAAAAAGTAGAATTATAGAAAATAATGTAAATATATAAAAGACTTAAATATGTATATAATAGGTACATACATATATGACATGGAAAATAATAATTTCCGCGGAGCGTCACTTTAACCGTGGGGGAGTTATATGAGTTATATGTATGTATAAGTACATATTTACTTATACATTATTTTACATGAAGTAATTGATCTATATACATGAATACACCTAATAAATATATAAAATATACTCTTGCTTTGAACAAAAATGTTTTATGTTGTCAACTGTCTCAATTGGGAATTCAGAAATTTAAAATTGCTAACAAGCTGATCTTGTTACTAGGCTTTCGCACTAATCGACAAGTTCTGACACATATTTACACATATTGTAAAACATTTAATTATGTGTGTAACTATGTACGAACAAGTGCACAAACATTTCAATTATATTTTTGATCTTCTTATATTTATATCTATTTGCTTTCTCTTTGTACGCTTTGTTACTAAGCGTAAAGCAATAAACGTGATCGGGCATGCAGAAGTTATTTGGTACAAAGCATACAAACATGTACAAACAAGTATATGTACATATCATGTTGTTTGTTATATTACATACATTGTGTAATTTAAATAAAACAATAAGTTTACATTTTTTGCATACACGATCACATACGGGACAAGTCGCAATATAATGAATGGTAAAAGCTAGTAACGCCCCCAGTTAGAAGCCTTTGTTCAAAGCAAGAACACAAAAAAAGGAAAAAATAATTAAAGTTACAAAAGGACATTTAAAATAGAAATTATCCTGCGAGTTTATTAAAACATTAAAATAATAATAAAAAAATATTAATTATAAAATTTATGTGTTTTATTTAAACCAAATCCAAAACTTCTAATCCCGTTAGTCAATACCTATGGAGTCAATTTATTCGGATACATATTTTTATTTTGGAACTGCAGAATTCGCTATTGAAAAAAAGGAAAAGAAGTTTGAGATGGCGGAGAATAAAACAAAATTAATCTTTAATCCATAATTGAATTTATATCTTTGTTTCTTCATGTTTATTGAGAAAAATCTATCATAATTAAAAAAAAATTATTGAAAATCGATAGTAATCCAATTAGATTATTCAATATGCATCCAACTATTTTTATAACGATAGCTATTTATAATTAATAAAATTTTTCAGTGGGCAACACTGTTTATTTTGTGCTGCTACTTACACAAGAGTACAATGCTAAAGTATCGCTTAATTTCAAAACGCCAATTGCTTTATCTTCGAACAAAGCTAAGTGTTTCATAACGCCCGCTGTACAAAACATTGGCAACCCTATAGGAGATTAAGCGATAATTGCCTAAAAGCTACTAGTAAAAGGTGTTTTTTATTGAGGTATAGAACTTTAAGTTGGCATTACTTTTCAAGATGGCGACCGATTTAACAGCTGTCAAGTGATTTATTCTCAGTTTAGTTTGGCAATTCATCATGAATAGACTCACGCCTGAACAACGCTTGCAAATAGTGCAATTTTATATCGAAAATAATGGTTCTGTGCGGAAAACGTATCGCGCATATCATAAGCGAATTTTGTTTAAGGATGAAGCCCACTTCTGGTGGAATGGCTACGTCAACAAACAAAACTGTCGCATTTGGAGTGAAGGTAATCCTTAAGTGTATGTCGAAACACCGTTACATCCAGAAAAACTGACTGTTTGGTGCGCTTTATGGGCTGGTGGAATCATTGGTCCCTACTTTTTCAAAAACGTTACAGTCAATGGTGATTGGTACAGAGCCATGATTACTAACTTTTTCATTCCTCAATAGAATAACCATGATGTCCAGGAGATGTGGTTTCAACAAGACGGCGCAACATGTCACACAGCTCGTGTCATAATAGATTTATTGACAGGCACGTTTGGTGAACGCCTAATTTCACGTTTTGAACCTGTGAATTGGTCTCCAAGATCTTGTGATTTAACACAGCTAGACTACTTTCTGTGGGGCTATGTAAAGCCATTGGTCTATGCGGATAAGCCACAAACGCTTGACCATTTAGAAGACAACATTCGCCGTGTTATTGCCGATATACGGCCACAAATGTTGGAAAAAGTCATCGAAAATTGGACGTCCAGATTGGACTACATCCGCGCCAGCCGTGGCGGTCATATGCCAGAAATCATATTTAAAATGTAATGACACAAGATTATCTTTCGGATAAATAAAATTCATGCCAATCCAATAATCCATCGTGGTTTTATTGCAAATTAAAATTCTATACCTCTATAAAATACACCCTTTACAATTACTAGAACTACAAACACTAGTGAAAACAGGGCTAGAACCTTCATTATGAAATACTACTGCTGATGAACTTTTGGAGTTTGATCTATGAGATTTAGTCTTTGCTTCGTTCTATTTTTATAATGAAAAATAAAATATTTTGATGAGAAATTCGAATTATCTATTTAAATTTTTTGTGTTTTTAAGAAGAACTGACATACCACAATAGGCATTTAAAAATTAGTATGAAACTGGTTCAAAAGCTTCCAATCGGGTCCATGTGCCAAACTAGGGCTGGCAAATTCTACTACTTTCAATTACTCGATACAACTACTAGCAGAAAAAATTTATCGTCGTAGCTGGCTAATATTTTTATAAATTTATTTCTAAAAATACTATCGTAAAAGTATCGTTTAACTACTTTTGTGTATTGAGTACCCAAAAAAATTATCAAGTATTGAGTACTCGGTACCCACTACTCAATACTTTGCCGGTATACAGACTTTGCATGTATACAGACTTTGTATTGATACGTTTTGAAAGTCAGCTTATGTGTTTGGGCACCTCTGGCATAGGCAGCCCGTGAAGAGCAAAATTTTGTACATCTTGTAATTGAACGTGATACATTTTATAATCGAATTTGATAACCGGCGTTATCGCTTCGTATCAGTACTAATGATCGAAGAATTTAGATAAAGGATGGCGCCTAAGTTTTTCGGACTTCGGGCGCCATTGACATCGGTCTTTAAAATGGTAATGACGTCCAACGTTCTTCTTGCTATTCAAGGTATGAGGAAAATGACTTTTCCAGAAAATTGTGAAAATTAATTATTAACAGACTAGTGGGCCGATAAGCAAAGAAAATAAATTGAAATTTTCCTAAAACCCTAGACTGCTTAACATTTCCAGTGCTTTTTGTGATTTCCATCCAGAAAAGCCAACGGTCTCAGATGAGAAAATTACACAATGCTTTAAAAGGATTATTTAAATTTGTTTAATCTCACAAAAACTATTAAACCGCCATCTCACTTTCTTGATACTACATTTATCCCACTGTGCAAACCTATTGGCTCTTTGCTGATCACTTTTAATCTCTGTGTCAAAAACATAAAAAAGAAAAAAATTATAAATAAAAAAATATATGTATATTTAATTTCTTGTTGTTGTTTGTGTTTGTTTCTACTTTTATGTTTAAGGTGCAACTACTTTAATGCAATTATTTTATTTTATTTTTTTTTTGAAAATATTTTAAACCGACTTTAAATGTTTTTTCCATTTAATTTATTTATTCTTCGGTTTTTGTTTTGTTTTGCTTTGTTTTTTTTTCTTTTGGGATAAATTGCGGCTTTTGCGGAATACTTTCTTTGCAAATAAAATTAAAATCGCTACAAAAAAATGTCCAACATTTGTAGTTTAAAAAAGGGATAATTGGAAGTTGGAAAAATGTTGCGACTTTCGGTAGTGAAAAGGAAGTTGTTACGAACAAGATTTTCATAAAGAAAACTCGGATATTGTAAAATTTACAAATTGGTTATAAATTTGGAAACAGTTTATGAGACAAAGAGTTTTAGATTGAGACTTAGAACCAAATGGTGTTTTTGGTTTGTTTAAGGCTGGAATTGAAATGAATTCTAAAGGAAAATGTTATTTTGTTTGTGTATTTGTATTTTGGAAAATTCAACAAATTGTTTTAAAGATGTTGGAATTTGTTTGTGAAAGTAACTCCGTAATTAAGGCACCATTTACAATTGCTTTTTTACACGTATTTTTCCATTTGCAATGTACAAGTTTTATTTATGTATTTAGTATAATTTTTTTTAATAATTTGTTAAGTTTTCATCTTTAACTTGATTTTTTTTTGTTGCTGATCTTTATCTTTTTGTGTGTTAGAGAAACTTAATGCTAAAAAATATATATATTTTTTTAAGTTTATCTTTTTTAAAGTACAATGCACATGTTTCATTTTAAATTTAATTTCACATAAATACAAAATCATAAATAAATAAATATTTATAATTCAAATAAATTTTGTTAAAAAAATTGTATTATCCCTTTTTTTGCTACAATTGTTTTAAAGTTTTTATTACGTTTTGTGTAGGTATGCATGCATTGGCCCAGTATCCCTTTATTTTTATTAATTAAATTAAATTAAATCAAATGTTTTACATCTATTTTGTTCTCTTTTTTTGTATGTTAAATAATTGTTGTATTTTATTCTTACTTGCTGTTGAAATTCATCAGTTTATGGGTTTTTTTTTCATACTTACAATTGTATTATTTTACATTTTATGCAATAAATATTTACTTACTTATTTGATATTAAATATTTTTTTTCTTACACTAGAAAAAATGAAAATTTAGCTAAATATTTTTAATACATAACATGTCATTTATAATTAAATATTTTCTTAATTTAATACTAAATTTTTGTTTTCTTTTCAAAATGATTGTTTTGAATTTTCTATCAAAAGCGAAATATTTGCTTAAAAAACCATCACTAAATACTTTCGCCTTTGATTTATTTTGTCTTCATTTGTTTTTTTTTTTTTTGTTTTTGTTAGATAGATTTGACTATAACTAATAAATATGAAAAAATAACAAACAATTTTTTCATATTTCTGTTTTGTTTTTGTTTTTGTTTCGAATTTGATCCTTCACATTACTAGTTTTATGAACTAAAATAAATATGTAATCACATCATACACACATATATGTATGTACATACATGTGGTATAAAATACAAATGTATCTATGTGTGTATGAACGTATGCATGTGTGTTTATAATTGATACATTATTTAATAAACAAATTTTAAATAAATAAATAAATATGTGTATGTAAGTAGGTATGCATGTAAATATTTATTTAATTCTCGTACTTGGAAAAACTAATATTTGTTTAATATCAACAATATATTAACATTATTAAATTTGTTTTCTTTTTGTTTTTATTTTTGTATTTTCTCTTTTATCATAAGATGTACGAGAATAATGTTTGTTTGTTGGTTTGTCTGTTTGTTAGTGTATAGAAATTGGTAAATTATGTTCTTATTACTACATTTCAATTTACTTTATTATTTTATTTATGTTTATTTTGTAATTTGTTAGTTTTGTTATGTTTTTAAATACCTGTATTGTTTTTTGTTAGATTTTTCTTTTCCCAAGTTTTGCTTAGATGTTGTTAACCTTTCTCATTTTTACTTTCTTTACTTTTGCCAAAGGTGCATTTGCAATTTATTAATATTATATTTCACTTAGAATAAGATTAGTAATGAGTTTGCTTGAGAGGCACTCCTCACTGCGTAGTTAAATCACAAATGAATGCAGATCTCTAAAAATCTAATTTTAAGAGTTCTGTTTTTGAAAAGCCCTTTACAATAATGTTTGGTGGTGACTATCATTATTAGCAAATTTTGGATATTTTTCAAAAGCGAAATTCATATGGCATCTGAAACTTTCTAAAACGTTGAAACTTGAAATAAGAAGATAATCACAACAACAATACATAAATAAAAAAGGTAAAAAATTAAAATCAATGTTTGGGCTACATGGCTATATTCCAAATAGCTTTTAACTAAACACACAACATGAGAACAAGCATTGTAAGGATGGAAAATTATGGACTCGTGTCTGGTCGTTTTTTTGTGAAAGATCTACTCAAACTCTGTTCAGTACAACTCCTCCGTGATCATTTCATCGGGCTGTATCAGCTCATAAAAGATGATGCCCTACTGATCCTATGAACTATATAGAATTATATTGGCCAGGCTTTTCATAAGATTTTTTGAGCCGTGTGACGCTGAATCAGCGTTCAGACATGCAAAATCGATTTTCTATTAGCTACTTGTTGCTTGTGGATAAATCCAAATGCTTGAATATAAATAAGTATATATGTATGTGTAAACACATTTTAATTATAATTTTAAAGGATTTTAAATAAAATACTAACGTTTTATAAAAACAAGAAAATCGAGTTTTTCATTCATTTATCAAATTATCGGAAATGATCTGTGTACTTTAGTTTTAATTAATTAACGTTTCAAGGTTTAACTTTATTTTAAATACAATACTTAACTTCAAAAATATCTACAAAATGCTACAATTGTCTGCATTTTCCTAATTATGTTGAAGTAGTTAACAACACTTGTTTTCGTGTCCAATATAAAGTAAAAAAGCAAAAGAAAACACAGCATACAGTATACCAAAATTTATTTTTTTACAGCTTGCCCTCTACATCATAATTGATAATATTAAAAATATTTTGTATTCAACCTAAAAATAGATATCATTTTGCCTTAACTCCACATGTTTATAAATTTATAATTTAAATATATAAATAAATAAATAAATTTTTAATAAAAATTTATAATTATCATTGGTACTTTGAGTGGTCTAGGCGGTAAAAATGGCGCAATATTTTGCGGTGCGATGCAACACAAATTTATTTGTTTGCAAATGACGCTGTCTGAAACGTTCGGATTCCTAAGGGCAAAAATTCCACCTATGCTGAAAACTGACTGTTAAGTATGGTGGGGTAAATACTATAACATGGGGTTGTCTTTCGTGATACGGTGATGTTCCTATGTTTCAAAAGAATCAATTAGCTCTTCAACCTGGTGATGCAGGAAAAACATATGAAATGCTACTGGCAACATTTTCTCAAACTGTGAAATAATGCGAATGGTTATTATTAAATTTGGAATTTTTCAAACAACAGTAGATACCCTCCCTGGCTTTCGTTTAAATTTGTTGTGAAACTGTAGAAACCTAAAATTCTTCCAAATCCCGGGGTAGACACCAAATTTTAAATATTATTTTTTTTTTCAAGAGAAAAACTAAATGTTGCTAAACACTTTTCAGTGTACCAGGCTTGAGTCTGATTTTAGTTTAATTTTGTGTATATTACCTATATTTGTGTGCTTATTTTGTATTTATTACCTTGACCATCCATGTACATATCTGTATGTATACACTGACTGTAATTACAAAGCTACTCTTTTATTTCAAGTTTCATCTTCAAATAATTTACCGCAAATTATAGATTTAATGCCGATAAATTGAAAGATACAAATTTAGTTGCTCATTCAAATGAAACTGTGCTTGTTCTATTCGCAGTATTTTTAAGCCAAATTCACTTTTCAAATATTGTTTAGAGAAACAATCGTACAATGCACTTGTGACTTTTTTTTAACTTTTACCTTTCATATGCTCTTAAGCAAAACTGATTATGTGATTTTGTTTGTTAATTATTAATAATAATTTAAGTCGAATCAATTCCTTTCTGTAAATTGTTTTATAAATTTATATTTTTTTTATCAGTATTTTACATACTACGCACGAGTTTCTATTGATAACATTTAATGTTTTAAGAATTTGTGAAAAAGAAAGATTAAACAAAAACAATTATGTAAATGTAAATATGTAGGTATTTGATTAGGTGTAAATGTATGTATGTCTATAAGTATGCATGTGTTAATTTCGTATTGCAAAATTTAAAAATCTATAGCAAAATAAGTGCAGCTAAAAAATCGAAAATTACATGTTAATTGTGGTTTCCAATACATAAATGTAGAACAATTGGTTATTTTAATCTGTTGGTTGCTGTAGATACAATTAAATTCTTTTTTGTCACTTCATTAAGTTTTCCATTAAGTTTTGGTAAATATATAATTTGTATTAAATTTTATATTGTTTGTAGATATGTGTTTTTTATTATTATTATTATTTTTGTTTTTTTTTTTTTTGTTTTAATAAATCCATTCATAGGTGACTTTTCTCTTCGAACAATATGTTTAAGGATATGTGGTTGTTTTAAAATCTTTTAAATATTTTTATATAAGTTTTTTGTTGTTGTTGTGTTATTTCAGTATACTCAGATTTGTTGGATTGTATATAATTATTATATTTCTTAAACAATTTTGCTGACTGTGGTTTGAAAAAGAAAACTGTATATGAATATATGTATGTAGTGAGTATGTATGTATATGTTTGTATAATAAAAAAGGAAAAATTTAATAAAACAAAAAACGAAAATTATTTTTTATTGTTGAATATTTAAACGCCTTTTTATTTTAAACTTTTCTTTAAATTTGCTTTAATATATAAATATAAATTAAAGTTTGAATAATAAATTATAATGTAAAATCGTTTTTTATAATAATAATAATTAATAAATATAGAAACTAAACATGTAAAAATAATTAGAAAAAAATTCTAAATAAAAAATTAAAACATTATTTACGATCGTTAAAACTAAAATTGTTATGTGATGTATTGCTTGAGGATATTTAAAAATAAAAAATACAAACACATTTTTGCTTTAGATATTCGATTTAAGCGTAAAAAAATATACATACATACATACAAATATTTATGTATGTATATTGGGATGATATCTGCGATTTACACTTTTACCGAGAACCATGTAAAATGATCGTGACTAAAATACCTTCACTGTAGACAAACTAACTGCAACCACTTGGTGGGTGGCCCAAATAAGACACATTGTATTTTCTGCTTCGAGAAGGCAAAGGTGAAGAAATGTAAAAGCAATAATACAAGTAATAAATACATACAGCCCTCTCAATTTTCATCTATTTCAGACAGCTCTTTCTTGACATTTCGAACTAAAAAGCAACAATAAAAAGCCATGTAGAGATGCTATAAGGTAGTAAAATAAATTTACCTTAGAAAAGGCTGTACGTAATTTAATCGCTCGCTGAATTTGTCAAAAGAGTGTTTTTTTAGGCCATCTTAGTTCTGAACCTAATTTCTATCCACCCTTTAGAAATCAGAGGTCTAATCGCCGCATTCGATATCGAGTAAAATCTCTCGTAATTTTTCAATTTGGGATCATGACACTCGATATCAAATAAAAAGTATCGTAATTTTATTCGAAAGGAAATATTTTTAAACCGTGAATTTGTTACTCGATATCGAATGGGGTGATTATTTATTTAACATAATTTACTTCCGAGTATAAACATAAAGTTTGTGGGTAAATATTGGTGGGAGTGCAATTTGTATTAGTTAAAGTGAATATTTATATGTTAATTCTCTCTCTTACAAAAGCCATCTTGGAGAATATAAATAAGATTTTAAGCTTCAGCTTAGAAATCGTGATACATATTTTACGAAAAATTTATTAAGAAATAAAAGATTTTAAAATAAATGTTGGAAGAGAAAATTTTAACTTTTCCCTCCTTAAGGAAATCGGTAAAACCAGATCTGGCATTCTCAATAATGCAAGATTCTGTGATTTTGCTGGACACAAATACATACGTGCATACATATGTATATGTATGTATTCAAGTGTGTCTGTATGTTGCTATATTGGTTAGCAAGTGTGTGTATTTTTTATTTTAAATATCTCATAGTAAATGTTTATTTGCTTGCATATGTTTGTGTATGAGTAGACATTATTTTTTAAAATATTAATATTTGTTTCTTCTAAATTATAATTATTAATAAATTTAAATTGTAGATATTTTAATTAAATAGCATGTATGTATATGCAAGTATATTGTATTTATTTCTTAACTTTCGTAGTTGTTTTTGATGGTTTTATTTTCTTTTTTTTTTGAAAGTTGGTTTTGTCATTAAAGTATATTTATGTATAGTAATAAGAAAGTCTTTTATCTTCGCATAAGCTCTTTGGGCTTTTCTCTTTTTTATAATTTTTTTTATATGTATATATGATTTTTGTTAATAAATTTTTCATTGAATAATGAATATTGATGATATATGTATGATGCATGTATTTTTGTGGGAGTATAGATTTGTATTACCATGTTTATGATTCATTTCTACTCACTTATATGCAACACTAACAAATACTACCTACAACGGAATATGCACAAACATTTAAAAAAACTGAGTTCAAACGTTTGCTAAAGATGCTTTTGCACGACATGTTTTTTTGTTGTTTAATGACAGCCTCATATGTAACTGTACATGTAGATATGTAAGTCAAAATCGAAAAATCTTTTAAGAGAAGCCATAATAAAAAAGATGACTAAATGCTTTTATTTCAACTAGGGGGTTTCTGTTTTACTTTTTTTATTTTGAATATGTAATAACTTTCTTTGTTTAAAAAAATCTGTTTAACTTAAAAAAAAAAATTGGGAGCAGTGTTGTAAGAGAAAGATTATATTTATCAAATATTCCACATATTTAGAGAGCTGGGTATCAGGTATCAAATAATGGGAAAAATTGAGGTTCGAAAAACCGTTTTTTCTAAAAGTTCACAGTTCAAATGATTTGAAGATATGTTGTTCCAGAAAAAGAGTTCAGATTGATTAATAAAATTGCATTGAACAAAAGATTTCATTAAATTAATAATTTTGAAATTTTGCCTTAACAATCAACAAAATGTGCAAGTGATCAAAAATTGTATGCTCATTAGGTAGTATTTTGCCAAATTATATCATGGTGTCATTCAAAGTAAATTGACGTCAAACTTACAAAATAGTGTTAATTATTGGTTGCTTATTATGGTAGCCAATATGTAATGGAAATAACGATGAGTTAGAGTTTTTTTTCCATCATATACCCAAAACTAATGACAGGTTCTTTGTTAAATAAAATACTATAATATGACTTCGACATATGTATGTGTTTTACACTTGCAATGTTTAGACGGTATGTATAAAGATTGCAGAGTGAAATCTGAAGTGATGTCCTAAAGAACATGCCGTGTAAAAGAATCTAACAATATTTCTATATCAATAAGATTTTAAACTCAACTTTAAACTGTGTTAAATTAAATTGTTTTTTAAATCAGTTGCTAAAAAAAACAATAACAAAAACAAAAGAATAAAATAACTTGAAAATTCTACTCATGTTGAATATAAGTGAGTTGAAATTAAGCATATTGATACTTTAAATGTATGAATAAGCTTGATGAAGAGTATAAACTATAAACTATAAAGATATTCAGGTGTTCTTTAATCCGAAACCGAGTGAAATTGAATCCGAATGAAATTTTCAATTGTCATAACTTTTAAACCTTACAACATTTTGATATTATTTTTTAAACATTTCATTAAAGACCATTCACATAACTTCCTTGATTGCTTATGTTTCAAAATAATAGGCGCAACTAAGTTATATTTTTCTTTAAAAATTTATTCGATTTCAATTTCACTCGGTTTCGGATTACAGAACATACCCGATTATTTAATTGAAAATAAACAATATTTTCCATTTTAACTTGATCAATTTGAAAAGTGCATGAAACAAGTGTAAGATGATATTTGAAAGAGATTAAAGTAAAAACAGAGTGTTTCCATAACAATTTTTTATATATAAATTTTGTTTAAAATCAGACTTTGGTTTAACAATTTAGTTTGTTTAAAATTTTAATTAAATATAAATAATTTAACTATAAGAAAACATAAATTATTTTAAGATTTTGTTTTTTTTGTTAAATATTTGCCTATAAAAATGCCAACAATTAAAATTAAATAAATGATTTTTATTTTATACTAGAAAACACTCTTTTCAATAAAAAATAATAATATTAATATTAAAATATATTATAAATGTAAATAAAAATTATATTTCTAAAATGAAAATAAATTATTATTTTTTTTATAGACATACAGTTGAGGGATCAAATTTCAAATAAATAGTAAAGCAAACATGATTTATAAGTATTCATTAATAAAATTAGAAAAAAAAATATTTTTGAGACAAAAAATGCACTATCTGTGTCTCACACTGTTTACGAAATCACCAAGATATGTATTTCTCAAAATATTTGTTAATAATAATTCTTTCTTTGACCGATCTTTTCCAAAAGAAATTTGCAAACAATTCAAAACATTTACACACAAAACTGAATGTTTCACCTAAAACGCTCTATATGTTAATGGAAAACAATAAGTTAGCATCCAAAATCCATTAGCGTCCAAAATCAGATATGTTCAATTCACACCTCCCTTGTATTATTATATCGGTTACAATATTGTATTGCACTGCAATAGTATAAACTTGTTATTAGTAATTTGAATTAAAAAACTGTTATCAAACTTGAAACTTTCTACATACTCGTACATACATATGTATGTATTTAATAAAGATGTTGTGTGGATGTTGGTGCTCTATTAATACAGTGGATGTCTATTTTTGAGAAGAAGAGCAACAAAAGTAAATAAATAGTCATCGGAATAAATTTCACGAATATTTGAAAAATCAGAATGAAAAATAGTGTGGAAAGTTGATAATTAAAATATGGTGGTTGTGAATTGAACATACATATGTTTTATAAATTTAATAAACGTGTAAAAGTCTGATTTTTCTAAAATATTATTTTTCCTTTTTGTTTGCTAAAAGGTTAATAAATTTATTTTCCATTTTATCCCTTAACTGTAAAAATAAATAAGTTTTTATATTAAGGCGTTTGATTGTTTTCAAGAACTTTTTAAATAAAAAATAAATATTTTTTTTTTATTTATTTCAAGCTCATGTTGTGTTAATGGTTTTTGTTTAAATTTGATAACTAAACAAAACGATTTAATTCACACATTTCTTTTAAATGAAATTATTTTATAAAAAAACAAATCTTTACTGTATTTTGTATTTTTGTTAAGTGTGATATGAAGAAATGATTTCTTTTTAAGTTTAATAATTTTTTTATTATTATAATAATTATTATTTTTACTTTTTTTATTAAAATTCTAAAACATTTATTGCAGTTTGTTAAATTTAAGCTGTTATATTTTGTGTTTTTTATTTATTTTTGCTTTGACTACACTTATCAATTAATTGCTGTTTTTTCTTACGGTGTAGGCCGAGATAAATTTTGCATTCAGAGACAAAAATGTTCTCAGAGCCATGAAAATCTTTTTTTGTAACTAAAGTTTCATTATAATTAAAAGATATTAGTTAGTAATATTAAAAAAAAAAAAAAAATATGTAATAATAATAAAACGTAAAAATAAAAATTATTTAATAAAGAAAGAAACATAACAATTTATGTCAATATGTATGTATGTATGTAGTAGTTACCCCTATAAATGATGCATTTAAATGTTTGTGTTATTTTTGTGTCTGCTCTCTTTTCTTTGTTGCAGTTATTTTTTTTTTACAATTTTTGTTTGCTTTTTTTATCCTAAAATTTAACATGTCCGTCGTAAGCCATTTAATTTTTAAAAATATTTTAATATTGCTTTTACAGTTCCATTTCTTTAATTTATATCTTTTTTTAATTTTCTTACGTGTATGTGTATGTGTGTATGTATTTATTTTCTGCATTCAATTAAAAATTTGTTTTCCTTTTAAAATTTAAAATTGTGGGTGTGTGTGAGTTATCTCTAGAGTTTTTAATGTATAGGTGTCTTAACAATCGTATTTGGGGCGATGTAATGATAACCGGGTATTGGGAGTCCAGCTGTTTCCATGGATATTCTGTAAGAGAAATAAAAATATATATAAGAATTTTGCCGTTGTATTAAAAATCATAAAAAGTAGTCACACACATACATGTATGTATGTATGTATACACTGTCGGACAAAATAATGCCTAAAAGTATCTATATTTTACTATATTACCAAAAACCTATTAAATGTTTGTTACCTATTTTATTGTACTTAATTTTAATTCATATTTCCTCATATCGTCATTTTTTTAAACTATTTGAAAGACAACCGATCGGTATATGTAACCAATGCGAATAGAAGAAAAAATGGGACATAAATTGTAACCGTTACCCCTCCAACCCAAAACTGCCAATTCTAAACAAAATTTATGGTTTGTTGTAAAATTTCTCCGACTGCAAAGCAACGATAGAAAAAAGTAAGCAGGTTTTAAAGCTACATAATCCAAAAAGAATTGGACATCAGTGGTTAGCAAAGGCAGGATAGCCAAGTTTATAAAAAACGCCAAGTTTTTGAAACATATTTTTCCCGTTTTAGGAATTTAAGTGTTGAAAAAAATATTGAAATTTGTATAGCCACTAGTTTAAAAGGCTTCTTATCTTAGTTAGTTTAACATTAACATTTAAGGTTATCTCAGTCCGTTCAGAAGTTGTGTCAGTTCAAATTTAATACTTTATTTCTCAAAAAATCACTTTACCGTGAATTTTTCAGTTTGAAAGAAAAAAAAAAAATATTTACGAAAGATTAATCTGGAAGACATATATATTTTTCTCTGATATCAATTACTTGTATAAAAAAAAACTATATTAAACTGTAGGATATCTACAAACCTTTCTTGTTAACAAGATCACCTGCCTAAGCCCCTAAGGATCTGTGAGCACACACACACAATCTCAACGAGACGAGCTTTCAACAAGGTAGGTTTGTGTCTTTGTTTTATGAAAATGGTCCACTAAATATATACTAACAAATTTACACCGGCAACTAATTTTGTTTCTTTTTATTATAGGACTTATTATTATTACATTAAAAAAGAAAATTTGTTGAAATTAGAGTAATAAAAAAATACATTTTAAAATCAATTCATACTCTCCTTTACGTACATACATACTTACATACATTAGCGTGGAACGAAAAAACGTTTTTTTTTGCAATTTCAATATGTAATAACGATAAGAAGATGCCATTTGATATTGTAACATCAATTCTGTTTGGACGCGATTAGAATAGGGTAAGAGGTACCGCAAATTCAAATGTTTTAGTCAAAGAAAAACCATTAGAATATCATATATACCCCCATCTAGTCGCTGAACAAAACGAAGTTTTTTGCATTTTTTAGGAATGTTTTTTTTAGGGTTTTGCATTAATTGGCTAAAAAATCTTATTTGCATAACATTTCGTCTCTTCCCATATAAATATTTCGTCTTAAAAGAACTGATGAAGAACAAAACGTACTTTTTATACCCTTCATCACAGGTGGAAAGGGTATATATATATATATATAAAGGGTAATGTCATTTGCCAATGCAAATGACATCACATTTGCCAATGCAAATGACATTACAACAGTCAGGCATAGTTTCGAAAATTTTAGTATTGCAATTCAGCAACATCGGATCATTCATTTGGAGGCTGCGGACCAAAAACCACGCCCACCTATATTTTTTTTACGTTTTCTTTTTAAATTTTTTTCGGCTTTAATGATTCTGTTTTGCCTTTTTTCTCAAATAAATATTAGACTGCGACAGGTAGATCGCAAGGAGTGCATACAGATCTCGGGGGATCAATAACCCCCTGCGAGGGGCGATTTTTGTTTGTTTTTAGATTGGAGTGTTTTTCTGCTTTGATTTGTATTAGAGACCTTAATACAAAGCAATATACATAGAGGTAGCCAATGGACCCACAGGGTACCCACTGATAAATAGGAGCAGTTAAAAGGACCCCCCATGTGTCAATATAAGGAAAATTATTTTTTTTGTAAGGATTTCTTTTTGCTTTAGTCTGACCATTCTAACTCAATATAGATTGCAGAAAGGTCCTAAATTTAACAAAAAAATTTCAATAAAATTTAAAAAAAAAATTCAAAAAAAAATTGTTTAAAAAAATTAAAATTTTTTTTTTAAATATTTACAAAAAAAAAATTATAAAGCATTTTCAAAAAGATATTTTACAGAAAAATATTCGAAAAAAAAATTTTCCAAAAATTTTCGAATAAAATTTTACAAAAAATTTTTAAAAAAATATTTTTACAAAAAATTTTTACACACAATTTTCGAAAAATTAAAACAAAAATTTCAATATTTCTTTGAAAATGAAACTCATGACTGTATCATAACATATATTTAATATTAAGAATATACATATGTATGTATGTGTATATAGAGTAACATATTTTTTTAAATGCGTTTGATTTTTAAATAGATGATATCTCTGTTTTAAAATCTAGGTGCACTACAAACTGTCAAAAATAAAACGATTATTTTGAAGTCAGCGAAGCTACATGGCTACACGGCCACCGTTGTGGCTGTCGTCCACTTAGGCTAATTTCTATTTTATTCAACAAAAGAAAATGTCACAAAATTTTGTTATTTACAATTTTGTGACATTTTCTTTTTCATATACAAACAAAAAGTTTTGGAGGAAATATAAATATTTTTTGTAAAAGTTATTTAATTTTATAAAAGCAAAATAAGTACTTCTACAACAATGTCAGAGTATACGATGTAGCTGTCGGCTTCAATATCATTAAGTAGCTGACAATACGGCGACAATTGTAGCAAACGGAATTTGTTTTCATTTGTCTTCTATTTTTTTAACTCATGAATAATGATTTTTTCTCATACGAATTTATTTAAGTCAAGAGTCAACAATATAGATAATGCTGTACATGTCTGTATAAATAAAATCACCGTGGTGAAGGGTATAGACACGGCCGAATATAGCACTTTTACTTGTTTTCTTTTATTTTAACAAAAGGTAGTCATGAAGCTCGACTAATATTTCTTAACAAGTTGTAAAACTAGTTTGATTTTTAAATGAAACGATGTAATTTAGTAATTATAAAAAAACAAATTGAGAAGATTCAAGATATAAAACGGATAGTACATATTTAATAAACATGTTATGAAAACTAAGACTACAAAGTGGCTAATTACAACCTTTAAATTTTTTAATATTCAATTAGATGAAGAACGAAAATCCAATGTAAACTTTTTGAAACGAGGGAAAATCCATTCTTCAATTTCACTTACAAAAGTTGTAACAGACCGTTTGATTAACGCTGACAAGAGACTGGATGCGGCAAATGTGTTAAAAAATCAGTTCAGTGCAGGGACCGTAAATAACAGTTATCGATATTTTATCGATTATTTTATAACAGTTTGAAAATTAAATAAAAAAAAAAATTACCTAAAACGGTTATTTTTCAACATAAAAATAAAAACTCGAATGAAAGTTTTAAAAAAATAATTTTATTTTCCGTAATAATAAAATAAAACTGTTTCTTCAAAAACTAAAACTCATCTTATGTAAGTTAATAACCAATACAATCACCTAGCATTTCAATCATTAAAATAATGTAGGATTTTAATTTTTATTGCTAGATTAACAATCTTCACCGATTTGTTCCCATCTGCGCCGTTCTTTTTCGATAAATCTTAATTTCATGCATCGCTTTTAGGGCAGAACAAGAAAGCGAAGAAAATGATAATGAGGATGAAAAAATATTTTCTCTGATATTTTTT
Organism: Phasia obesa; assembly: GCA_949628195.1. Classification (NCBI taxonomy): domain Eukaryota; kingdom Metazoa; phylum Arthropoda; class Insecta; order Diptera; family Tachinidae; genus Phasia; species Phasia obesa. The sequence goes on from OX451217.1 coordinate 109,302,146, forward strand.
TTTTGATAATCTGGGAGCATAAAAATTCATTATCCATATTTACATAAATTGAAAAAAAAAAAACAAGAGTTTGTTCCTGCAACCCAGGGAAGCGTGCAAAGAGCATTCTATGCCCTTACATTGGTATTCAGCGGCCTTCGTTGAAATCTCTCCACAACAAAACTTATTTTTGTTCGTAATATTAAACGAATAAATTAAAATGAATTTTATTTTCAGACGGGAAAAATAAAACTCCTTAAAAAAAGTTTTACTTTATGATGGAAAAATAAAACTCTCTTTATAAAAGTTTTATTAAAATTTTTATTTTTTTCGTTGAAAAATAACTGTTAACTACGGAGATGACCATAGATTCTGAAAGAGCTCGTCAATACAAATCTATTAATATATGACTGTTTATATCTCCGTTGACTAACATAAAGAGTTTTTTAGTTAAATTTTTTTAGATAACTGTTATTTACAGTCCCTGGTTTAGGAACGATTGGGTATAAAAAAGGCTTTAATATGGTCCAAGGAAGTTATTTATAAGAGAGAAAGAAATCAAACGCAGTTCCGTTAAAGAAGACATGGGAAGAAAGGTTTGAAAGAAAATTTTAGGGTTTTTTCCTAATAACAAATTTCATTTAATTAAAACGTCATTATACTTAATTAAAATAAAATATTAATTTACTGAATTTCATTGAATTTCCGGGAAAAGTTTTTATTGTTTAGTTTAAAAATTTATTTCGTTCAATTTCAGTAAGAAAAAATTCACTTTTCTTTAATCTCAAGTAAGAAAAACTAATTTCATATAGGGCTTGTTCAGAAATGCATCACTGTGCTGCATCTGATGAAAACAGCTGATGCTGATACTTAATGCCCAGACAAATATAAATTATCATTTGTTCAAAATTTCGAACGCTTAAACATTACAAATTGGGAAGTTAATAGTAATTTTATTTCTTGATTTAGATGAAAGCAAATATTAAATAAAATTCTTACATATCTAATCAAACTCTTATAAATCTTTAAACATCTTTTTAAATGTATTAAAAAAAAATAAAATAATTTAAAAAAAAAAAATTATCCATTGCATCAGTCATTTTTGTGATGCGTGCTTGACGTTTGTTTGCGCATGATCTAATTCAGTGATGCATTTTAGAACACACGACATATGAAATGATTCCAACTGCATTTCCGAACGTACTGAGCATCAGATGCAGCGTAGTGATGAATTTCCGAACAAGCCCATATACTCGTATATGTATATAAAAATATAACAAAACGTCCTTTTTTAATTTTTTAACAAAACGAACTTCTTTCGTTTTATTTTAACAAAACGTGCCTTTTTCAAATTGAAAGTCCTTTAATTTCATACATCCTTAATCGTTATTGCTGCGACTTATCGTCGTCTGATGCATAAGGTGTTTATACACATTTTGGGCATTTTTTCAGTTTCAGAAATCCAAATAACTTTCTAAAAAGGAGTATCAGATAGGAAAACCTATTTGCTTGGTTTGTAAAAAATGGACTCCCCACGCGTAATAAACGTGTAGATATATTTTCGACGACAAGTTCGAACTATAACGTCAGTAAACGAAAAAATCATGTTTTATATTTTTTTTTTTTACGTTACCATTTGCATAGCTGTCAATGATAGTCACAACTGTTATACAGCTATTATTTTGAATTAAAGAAAAAAAAAATATTTTATTATATGAAATAATTTTTGTTGTTGTTATCAGGGTTGTCAGATATGGCGATTACTCGCCAAACGTGGCGATTTTCAAACTTATTTGGCGATCAAATTTTTGATTTCGCGACATGTCGACTTTTTGAAATAGCTGTTGTTTTTTTGCGATATTTCATTAACCTTTGGTCGATATTAGAAACTGAATTAAGGAATCTCAAAACGGATAATAAAAAAATTTAAGTTATAAAAGTAAATTTGTTAAAGGAAGTTTTGAAGTAAGGCTTCATTTTGTTTTATTCACTCTAAGTTAAAAGAAAACTTTTCGCAAATTAGGTGATTAATTTTAAATAAAAAATAGATTTTAAATTTATATGCTGGATAATTTATATACTGGATAGAAAGATCATTTTCAATAATGAATTCCACCGAAAATCTACAAAAATAAAAGAAATTTTTTTTGTATTTTGGCGACTTTTTTCTATATTTGGCAAATTTTATCTATTTCGTTAAATTTATTTTTTGCGACTTATTAAAAAATATTAAAAAAAAAATTAAAAAAACCTTTTTTGGCGATTTTTCACATGGATTTGACGAAAAATAGAAAAAACTGACAAACCAGCGTTGTCAGTTGTCACAAATGTTTTAACTGTCACTTAATTAAAAAAATCTTACCAGTGTTTGATGAATATTTTGAAAAAGGAATATGTTGATTTTTACCAAACCTTTTCCAAATAAAGGTTTTTCTATGGTAAGGGTAAAGAAGGAAGGATGTCTTCGGGATTTGAAGTATTACTAAATTCATTGCTTTTAAATTTCTTTATACAAATTTGATATTAAAAGAGAATCAAAATCACAAGAATTATTATATAGATAAATAATTTAAAAAAAATAATAAAAACATGATTACCTTTAATAAACAGAATTTTAATAATTTTAAAATTGTGAGAACTAACAATGTATTAATATTATTAATACTTCAAGATTCAAAGAAACTTTTTCGGTAACTATAAGAAATCATGTTTTTCTTAAAAAAAAAACACTATTAGGAGCCGGGCAAATACAGTATATAAAGAATGAGTTTGTACATTCAAAATTCTTTATTACATATGTTTTTTTGGAAATTTATAATAATCAATATGAAAGCTGCTCTATGTTCATTCTTCCTTCTTTTTATATTTTTTTCAGTTACCGTAAATAACAGTTATCCTCTTAAAAAAGTTATTTTATAAGTTATTTTGAGAATAAAATTAAAAAAATCCATCTAAAACAGTTATTTTTCAAATTAAAAATAAAAATTCAAATGAAGTTTTAAAAAAAGAATTTTATTTTGCAACAAAAAAAAAACTCTTTTAGGAGGAGAAAATAAAACTTATTTTATGTAAATTGATAACCAATACAATCACCCTGCATTTCAATTGAATAAATCGTCATTAAAATAATGTAGGTTTTTAATTTCTTATTGTTTAATTAACAATCTTCAGCGGATGTCTTCCTATTATCACCGCATTTTTGCGACACAACTCATACATCTCTTTTAGAGCAGAGCAAGAAAGCGGAAAAAATGACTATGAGGTTGAAAAAATGCTTTCTTGGAAATTGATAATTTTTCCATAACCATAAATTGGCAAAAAAAAGGTCAACATTTTGTTCCTGAAGTCCAGGGAAGCTTGGAAAGAGCATTATATGCTCCTAAATTGGTATTGAGCGGCCTCCGTTCAAATCTGTCCTCACACAAAATTATGAAAATAAACAAAATGAGTTTTATAAAACTCTATTTAAGAGTTTCATTCGAACTTTTATTGCTATTGATATATGACAGTATAGGTCGTCTCCCTTGACTCCGTTTGAATTTAATTTTTTTTTGATAACTGCTATTTTCGGTCCCTAATTATTTTATTTAACATAGTTTTTTCTTTTTTTACCCCTTGTAAATAATATTTATAATTAAAATAAACTTAAAAAAAATTTTTTTATATGAAAAGTGATATGTTCTTAGTATTGTGTAAACCCTTTCTATATATACTGTATGTAATATTTTATACATATATCAAAATAATAAACTCCATTATTCATTTTGTTGTTTGTGTCCTTTTTATTTTATTTTATTTATTTTTAAACTATATTCTAAAATACATTAGTTTTTATATTTTATTGTTTCTTGTATTTTAAATTTTTTATTTTTTTAATACGTTTGCGTGTTTGTAATGTGATTACAATTATCCTGTTTTTTGTTATTGTGTTATACAAATTTCTAAGGCTGTCTAGCATATTTTAAACTTTTATTTTTATGATTTTTGTTGTTTTTTAAATATGTATGTATATACCTAATATGTAGTATTATTATTAGTAATGATAAAAAACATCTAGTTTTGTTTTAATTTTTGTTTTGTATTGTAATATTTTTTTTCTTTACTGGTCAAATACTTTTTGTTCATTACAAAATCAAACTTAAAATTATATAAAATTATTCACATTTTAATCTTAACAACGAACTCTAGTTGAAAGTAAAATAATAGAACAACTTCCAGACTGGAAAGCCAAATACTTTAATTTTAGAAAATATGTTGAGATTTATTAAACAACTAAATATTTATAAGCTTTAACAAACAAAAAATTTAACAAAATATTAAATGGTCACTACAGTATAAAAATTAATTTTGAAAAAAAAAAAAAACAACAAAACAATGTTTAGATAGACTTTTAGTCAAGTTGCTTAAAATAAATTGTATTCAAGATGTCTGGATGCATATTTAAATTTGTAAAAAAATTAAAAAAAAAAATTAGATGGCATCATTCAAAATAAAAACAACAAAAAATTATTATTAATAAAAAATCTTAATAAGTTTTCAATTTTAAAAGTTTCTATAATTGGCAAAAAGTTTAATTTTTTATTTTTTGTTTTGTCAATAAAAATCCAATTATACGTATAAGACAAATATGTTGTCAGCTTACAAAAGTTTATTTAAGTATAAATCTAATAATTGTCAAGTTTATTTTATAATAATATAATTTAATTTAGTTGGTAATATTATAAAATAATTCATTATGTTTGTTTTTCTTTAAATTATGAGCGAATTGGTCCTTATTCAATTTTTTTTGTTACTGGAATTTGAACTTCTTTAAGAAGTTTGATTTGATTTGTGTTTAACAATTTTATTTTATTTTTATCTTAATAATAAGTCTACAAAAGTTAACATTGTGGTTCGTGCATGCATTTCGAATAATGACTAAGTAGTGTGTGAGTGAGTCTGTGAATCTGTGTGTATATGTGTTTTTTTCGAATACAGCTAAAAAAGTGCACTACAATATTTATGATTTAATCAATGTCTTAATAATTATAATATTTATGGTTATTATACATACATACATATATGTATGTAAGTAATGAATGTATACTGATGAATAATATGATTTTAATAACGATTAGTTAAGTATTAATTTAATGGGACTTTTATGTGGGAGAAGGTAAGGTAATGTATAAGGTAATGTGGAAAATATTCATAATTTGCTTATAATAGTTTTAAGTCCTTTGTTTTTCGACTCCGAATTGTATTGTAATTCATTTCTTCTCATGAAAAAATAGTTTGTTATTTATACTTTGCAGAAGTAATATTTATGTTTATTTTATATTTGTATCCCTGTAGGAGATCAAACGTGTTTTACTAGTACAAAAATCATCAGTACTAGTTCTCAACTGTAATGATCAAATTAACATTGAGTGTTATTATCACTAATCACTATTACCATTTGTTTTAGAACCATGCCAGTATACATGGACCCGAATGGGTCCCTTTGAACCGGTTTATTACTAATTTTAAAATGCCGATTGTAGTATAGTAGTCCTTCTTAAAAAAAATGTAAATAGCTAATTAGAATTTTGCATCAAAATATTTTATTTTTCATTATAAAAGTAGAATGAAGCAAAGGCTAAATTTCATAGAACAAATTCTAAAACACAAATTTGTCTGTTACCCAAATATTCTATCAGTCTGCAAGTGGTACTCTTGGACTACTTCAAGTACTACAACTCATCAGCACTAGTATTTTGTAATGAAAGTTCTAACCCTGTTTTCATTACTAGTAGTTCTAGTAATTCTTTTAGGTTTTAGACAATTATCGCTTGATCTCCTGCAGGGTATATTTTTAACTCTTAATGTATATACATATACATATTTAAGCTGGATCATACATATACGGTGTTGAATAGAGAGACGAAAAAGTCTTTACAGCGTATTTCGACCAGATAAATACTGTTTTCATTCATACAAAGTTTGTGGTTGTTATTTAATAAAAATTTAATTAGAGCCTATTTGGAAATTCTAAACAAATGAAAATTTTTAGCTGAACATCAGCATCATCATCGCAACCAAATCCCATATACGCATCAGATACAGGGCAGTCAGTGAAAACTGCAAGATCTCTTTAAATAGCGGTATATTTACCGCTATTTGATTTAGACTTAAGATATGAGTACTTATTGCTGTCACTTTATATTTGTTACAAGATACAATAAATAATAATAATATAAACGGAAAAAAGCGTTTTCAATGATTTAAATTTTTTTTTAGTAGACTTACGCCAGTTTAGTGTATAAGAAGCGATCTTTTTAAAAATTGGGCATAGATCTTCCATTACACATTATTACATATAAAAATCAAATTACATAGATAAAATGGTCTGTGTCATGCAAATAGTAATATGTCGGTTCAACAGTTCAATTGTACATGCAACCGAGGTGACACTCTCCCGAAGTACTTTAAGGAGCAAGTTTAAAACCGAAACTTGACTACTGCACCTATGGGCAAACCTCATTCCAAAACTTAAAAAATTAGTAGAATCGAAGCCCAAATTAATGATGAAAGCAGTAATGGAACAAAAGGAGTCATACTTAGAGATCGATTATGGACGACAACTCAGTTGCGTTGAGAGTTGCCGAAAATGCCAGCTGTTTTTATTGTTAATGTTTTAAGTTGTCACATTGGCAACTCCAAATTTGTGGTTCCTGTTTTATAAAGTAAAAAAGGAGCCAAAACTGATAAATATATTTTCTTTAAATTCAAAATTTTAATGAAAATCAACCTTGCAAGTTTTAAATCGTCAACATTCCAGTTTTATTTCTTAATAAACAACAGTACACTATCAATCTTTATACTATGTGAGGAAATTTAAAGATTAGAATTACTTCCGATATTTGTTCAGATGTACATACACATATCTGGAATGTAGACTTATTCAACAGAATTTTACATGGCTATTTCTTAGATTTCTATCAGAAATATCAGCGAGAAACACAACAGCTCTCGCAACATGTCCGTCCAGACAGTCCGTCAGACTTCGTGTCAACCACTTTATAAATTTTCGGGTTTCTGATTTCTTTATAGATGTTTGTTTCTGTCAGACATTAACTTTCTAAAGGACGAGTCATGGTCTTTATGTTAAGTCTATACCTAACTCAATTCTGTTTTAACAAAGCATCCGGTAATTACTTTTCTTTTTTTTACGCAGCAAAGCCTAAAGAGTTTAAAACAAATTTTGATTATCAAAAAAGGCGACATTTAAATATCCTGGTACTTAACTTGCCGGTACAGCTGCCCTTTAGAGCCAATATATTTTTTTTGTTAATTTGAAAAGTTTTTTTTTATAAATCCTTGATAATTTCAATGCTGTTTTTCATACATGGGATTTTTTCATTATCATTGAATTTTAATTGGCATTATTGGAAGTAATTCCAATAGAAAATAACAGCTATCATTTAATTCTACAGATTATTTTTCATTTCCAATGGTTCTTATCAATGGTAATGAAAATGTAAAAAAAATTTAGTTTATGAGAAAATAACTGTTTATATAAAACAAATTTATGATCGTTGTAAAATATTTGAAAAAAAAAAAAAATTGAAAATTTTATAAATTGTTGTAAAATTATACATGACACGTATTCAAAACTGATGCTAACAGTAAGAGATGATTCGCTATTAATTCCGTGTTTGACATTGATTACCATAAATGAATAAAAAATAATAATTTAATTTATAATTTAATGTAATTTAATGTTATAATAATTCTTTTAATCATTGGTTAAGAATAATGATTTTTTTATAAATAATTACTAATGAAAATGTTTCATTAAAAACCATTATCATTATTGAAAATAATAGTAATGAAAAAATTAATAACCATTATTTTTAAACTAATGCTACTGCAATAGGCTATTAATTAGTCAATGTAATGCATGACTCCCCTTGTATGCTATATGATGTCGATCAGATGTCTCCATCTGCCACAATGTGAAACATCAGCTTCACTTATTTCGTGAATATTGCAGAGCAGATTTTCTCTTTTAAATGGCTTCAAAGAAAATAGTCTAGCGGCGTTAAATCACAATAACAAGGCGGCCAATTTTAGTCGCAAATCGTAAAATTATACAACAGCTAAATTATTTGGCCGGCTGTTGCTGATGTAGCGTTAGCCAATTGCTGCCACAAAAAATTGGATCTCATGGTTTGGGAACACTGAGAGCTTCCTGTGAGGAGTTTCCTTAATCATTTTCGAAATTATATGACCCTTTAATTTTATAAATAAAATTGGCGTTAGCCAATTGCTGCCACAAAAAATTGGATCTCATGGTTTGGGAACACTGAGAGCTTACTGTGAGGAGTTTCCTTAATCATTTTCGAAATTATATGACCCTTTAATTTTATAAATAAAATTCGTTGTTCACGAGTTTACCATTCAATGCCTAATATTTCCCAAGTTTTTAGTAAACAAATGTCGCAGGATAGCGGCTCAATTCTTGGCATTTCATCATTTAACAGCTAATTTACTTTGTAACCTCAAACATAACCACCCTTTATTATGTCGTAAAATCAAGCATCATCTTCCATTAGCCACATTTGAAAGGGGAAAAGTTAGGTCTTGCTAGTACAAAAATGTATAATTTTTTTTTGGGGTTAGAAAGATGCTTCATCAAAATTTGCAACAAAAAAATAGATGTACATTGGAATTTATAAATATCCTGAACTGAAAGCCCAGAAATGAAAAGTTAATTGCAATCTATATAGCATTATATTTCATGCCAGACCCTTGACCAAATAAAACGTAAAAGGAATACGTAAGTCATTAAAAATAGTTTGTTAAATCAAGCAAAACGAAATTTTAATTTTTCTTACATTTGAGATTTAAGGTTTCAATATTATAAATATTCTATTTTGAAAGATTTTGTTTAAAGGTACTAATATATTATACCAATAAATTATTTCACTATGATTTCACGCATGTTCGGACACAACATATAGATTTTTTTATTTCAAAAATATTTAAAAATAATTCAAGTATTGGCGATCATAATTGTTTCTTAGATAATTTGGGCTTGATTCTAGTTTTCGAGATATGTCGTTAAGTCCATATATTTATTTTTATCCCATGTTGGTAAATTAATTAATCCGCACTAAAACTTCATTTAAGCCGTAAAAACATCGTGCAAAATAACATTTTCGTTTTTACAAAGTGCATAAATCAGTGCTCTTGACTTCGGTTTAGGATCATTTTTTAATTTATAGAAAAAATATTTTTTAACAAAATTTGTTTTGTTAAAAAATATTTTAAAATATTTTTGTTAAAAAATAGTTTTTAAATCTTACTTCGTGAGTAGAAAGAAACACGTGGGTGCTTTTCTTCACGTAAAAACGAAATAATCACAGAAGAAGCAGTACCCGCCAGTTCAGTTGATTTTATCAGATGGACAACACGCTTTCTTATGTGCAAGGATTAAAATGAAGCATTACAAAGAAAAAAAAAAAAAACAAGTTATCTGCTAAAAATTTAAGAGCGTGAAAATTATTTAGGAAAAAATAATGGGTGATTTTTTTGAGGTTAGGATTTTCATGCATTAGTATTTGACAGATCACGTGAGATTTCAGACATGGTGCCAAAGAGAAAGATGCTCAGTATGCTTTGACATTTCATCATGAATAGACTTACTAACGAGCAACGCTTGCAAATCATTGAATTTTATTACCAAAATCAGTGTTCGGTTCGAAATGTGTTTTATCGACAAATTTTGTTCAGCGATGAGGCTCATTTCTGGTTGAATGGCTACGTAAATAAGCAAAATTGCCGCATTTGGAGTGAAGAGCAACCAGAAGCCGTTCAAGAACTGCCCATGCATCCCGAAAAATGCACTGTTTGGTGTGGTTTGTACGCTGGTGGAATCATTGGACCGTATTTTTTCAAAGATGCTGTTGGACGCAACGTTACGGTGAATGGCGATCGCTATCGTTCGATGCTAACAAACTTTTTGTTGCCAAAAATGGAACAACTGAACTTGGTTGACATGTGGTTTCAACAAGATGGCGCTACATGCCACACAGCTCGCGATTCTATGGCCATTTTGAGGGAAAACTTCGGAGAACAATTCATCTCAAGAAATGGACCGGTAAGTTGGCCACCAAGATCATGCGATTTGACGCCTTTAGACTATTTTTTGTGGGGCTACGTCAAGTCTAAAGTCTACAGAAATAAGCCAGCAACTATTCCAGCTTTGGAAGACAACATTTCCGAAGAAATTCGGGCTATTCCGGCCGAAATGCTCGAAAAAGTTGCCCAAAATTGGACTTTCCGAATGGACCACCTAAGACGCAGCCGCGGTCAACATTTAAATGAAATTATCTTCAAAAAGTAAATGTCATGGACCAATCTAACGTTTCAAATAAAGAACCGATGAGATTTTGCAAATTTTATGCGTTTTTTTTTTAAAAAAAAGTTCTCAAGCTCTTAAAAAATCACTCGTTACAAAACTTATAGACTTTTTGCTTGTGTTTTAGATTATATGGTTAGATTTGGTATTTCGAATAAACTCAGCCGATGTACGAGTATATTCCAAGATGGTGTGGGTTCATATGTATATACAGATCGTAGTGGTAATTAAAGTGGAAGATTATCTGAACACAATGTGCCTTAAACCTCTGCCAAAATGCCAGAAAATGTTACATATGTTTATTTCAGAACATTAACGAAATGGCTTATATACAGGGTGGGCCAAAAGAAACCAAGGGGTGTAAAAGTTTAATAACTTTTTTGTTTATTAACTTTTTTTTATTTTTTCTTTCAGATTATATAGACAACACTTGGAGAATTTATAATGGAGAGGTTCACAACTGAACAGAGAACCAGAACAATAGAATTTTATTATTTAAACCAGAGATCAATTATTTTAACGCAAAGAGCATATCGCCGACATTTTAACGTCAGAATTTCGCCCTCTGAAGCGATGATTCGTTGCTTAGTTAATCGTCATCACCAACATGGCAGCGTAAGAGATTTGCCTCGAACCGGTAGACCACGTTTAAGTCGCTCTGCGGAAAATATTGAACGAGTACAGCAAAGTGTTAACGAAGCACCAGAAACATCTTGCAGAAGGCGTTCTGCTCAGCTAGAAATGTCTCGTACGTCACTACGGCGCATTTTAAAAAAAGATTTACAGTTATACCCATATAAGGTGGAATTGGTCCAAGAATTAAAACCCGCAGATCATCGGCAACGTCTAAATTTTGCAATTAAATTTCAAGAGTTGGCCAGAAACGAAATCAACTTTATTGAAAATTTGATTATGAGTGATGAAGCTAATTTTCATTTGAATGGCTTTGTTAATAAGCAGAACTGTAGGTTCTGGGGTTCTGAAAATCCAAGAGCCATTCATCAACGCCAATTGCACCCCATCAGGTGTACAGTATGGTGTGGGATCACATCTGAAAATGTCATTGGGCCCTACTTCTTCGAGAATGAAGATGGAAGTGCTGTAACCGTAAATGGAGAGCGGTATCGGTTTATGATAGAAAATTTTTTACGTCCTGCTCTTGAAAACAGACCTGGTATGTGGTTTCAGCAGGACGGAGCCACTGCCCATACTGCCCGAGACACAATGGCACTTTTAAGACAAATTTTTGGAGAGCGAATAATTTCTCGAAATTCGGAAATTATTTGGCCAGCGCGATCACCAGATTTGACAGCACCCGACTATTTTCTTTGGGGTTTTTTGAAGGAGCGAGTGTATGTGAACAAGCCAGAGACAATCCTTGAACTCAAGGCAAACATTGTTGCAGAAATTCGAACGCTACAGCCACAAGTTTTGAAAGATGTTATGGAAAATGCTCTAAAAAGAGCCCATCAGTGCGAAGCTGAAAACGGTGGTCATTTAAGAGACATCATTTTTCATACTTAGTATAAAAAAATTTCCATTTTGTATATTATATAATCTGAAAGAAAAAATAAAAAAAAAGTTAATAAACAAAAAAGTTATTAAACTTTTACACCCCTTGGTTTCTTTTGGCCCACCCTGTACATATGTATAACGCAGTACGGATGGGCAATGAAAATAGTATATCGATATATTGTACTGATATATTTTCAGGCACTGCAGAAGCCTAAAAAACTAAGTATTTAACGGCGTCGTCAATTTATCTAGAATTTTATGGGATCAGCAGTTTTTTTTCTCAAGTTGAGCATGATCTATGTATGTATTGTTTTACGAAAGCTCAATAAGAAGCAAAAGGTGTTTTAGTAACATTACCTTTATTCAATATGATGGGGTAGCGGATTTTTTATACTAGTAACACAAAATACGAATCCAGAGTTTAAATATATATCGATTTTCAATTATCTAAAAGAAATATCCAATACATATAAAGCCTTTACAATTCCCTCGGAAACCCATTGTCTTGGAGATTTTTAACTCCTTGACTTAAATGCTTCTGGGAAACTGGAAGATAAAAATATTCTTGTTCTGGCCAGTGTCAGACATAGAGAACATAGGTCGCTGTGACAGGTTATTGGTCAGGCACTTCGGTTAATAACGTGGTGGCAGTCGTTTACTGAACTCCAACAGATGTGCAAGGGAGAGTGCGGCGGGACTTTGAATGGTCTTTAACTCCTAAACAAGGAGTATGTTTGCCCTCATAAATTGCTTCCATAAGGAATTGATCTTTACCCGGTCACAACTATGTGCCCTTATTATATATGTCGACTAGCTGACAACAAAGACGCTTTGAAGGTTATTAACGTGCTGTGGCAATACATGCCAAAGAGAATGGACAAGTTGCAGAAACTAGAGTGTTATTGAATAACTCTGAAGTTAGGATACAAAAACTTTTGGTGCAAACATGAGCCAATGGCCTGAATATAATATATTTTTTGGATGAGTAAATGAATGAAAGCATTTGTTGTTGGTTTTTTATGAATCATAAAATAAAACATAGTTTTTTTATTTAAAACATTGGCTCACTTTTACATCGCCTTGTATGTACGGATTTGTGCATGCATGAATGTAAAAAGATTAAAATAATAAAATTTCTGGAAAGGAGGAACTCAAACTCTTAGGCCTTTGTTTTGCAGCAATTAACTATACAGCTTCTCATAATTGTGTTTCTAATACAGTCGTATTGTAAGTTCTAATTATAATTTCCACTTGAATTAGTAGCATAAGTATTTCAGTTTAATAACAACATTTAACTTGTCGAACAAGAACAAGATCGACTTTTGTAATATTGTAAAAAAAAACTTTAATGATTTCAATAATAAAATAGATTTTTAATTATACTTAAATATGAGTATAAAATGCCACAAATATCATAAATATGTATGTATGTATGTATGTATGTATGTATGTATGTATGTATGTATGTATGTATGTATGTTTGTATGGGTAGGTAAGTAAGTATTTATTTATGTATGGATATATGTAATCAATATTCGCATTTTGAAATTTAACCCACATTTCTAAGGATTGTATGTATGTTTAAATAATTAATATTAATATGACATATGTATGTATTTATGTGTGCATTATTATGTTTTATATGCTTGAATTGTTATATGTATTATTTTGTTGTTATTAAGAGATTTAACGCTTATTTTAACGATTGAATAGTTCAAGTCAAAAGTTTAGAACATTAGTGTGAATTATCCGCAAATAATTCTATTTTTATTAATTTTCCTGTAACGTGAGTAGTTCTATAAAAATCAACAAACCAACAATGCAAATCGCTAACGATCATTTAGAAAACATGAATCTAAATGACAAATAAAATACATATGTATAAGCGAGCATGATGCTGAAATGAGTAAAGCTGTTTAAAAAAAATAAAATAAAATTTTTGCCTAAATATTAAACCAATGAAAAATAAATCACAAAAAATATATTTATTTAATATTTCATTAAATACCTAATTGTTGGTCACACTTTTGATATTTGACAAAAAAAAAAAAAAAAAAAAAAAACGTGTAAAATGTAAAAATGTAAAAACGTAAAAAATGATAAGAAAAAATAATAAAATATTATAATATATGTATGTATGTAAATTGGTATACGGGTATATAAAGTAGAGAGATATACATATTATTTAGATATAGAGAGGGAGGAGAAGAAATACTACTTTTTCGGCATTGTTGATAAAAATAGAATTAGAAATGTTTATAAATTTAATTATACACTAAATAATTAAATTCTGCAAAAGACTTTTTCCTAAAAGATCGTTCTAAAAACTACATGTACGACGAATTAAAATGTTGTTTTTTTTATAAAAATCTAAAGCTTCTAAAAATTTTGGTTGCATTTTGCATATTTTTGTTTGTGTTTTTACATTTAATATAAATAAGAAACCCCAATTTTATTTTATTGTAATACTCCTCTGCATACATCAAAGTCTTCTTAGTTGTTGTCTCAATAGGGATTAAATTTGTTTCGAGTTTTTTCGGGTTCGGCACTCCCATCTGAATTATGATTTCGAAAACGTGATGATGCGAAACTTTTAGTGCGATGTACACCAGTGGTTTGAACTGGTGGACCGCCCAAAGTGGCCAGACCTCCCAACAAATCGGACAGACTACCCAAAGCGGTTAGACTTGTTAGGGCATTTAGAGCTCCTGGTTTGGCCAACAATTGAGCCAGTGGTATGGCTGAAGCCAATGAGCTTGCAGCGGCTGCTAAGGGATTCGTTAGTGGTGTTGGTGTAGTGGTGGCTGTTGATGATGTTGTAGATGATGTCGTGTTGTTAGAGTTTAGAACGCTTGTTGTTGTGTTTATTGGGGATGAAGATGATGTTGTGGTGTTAGTGTTATTGCTACTTGAAATATTATTACTTAATGTGGATGTTGTTGTGTTTATATTTGTTATTGTTGTATTAGTGTTGTTACTATTTATTTGGCCTCCGTTTGTTGCTGCAGTGGTACCATTAACTGTTGCTGCACTATTCGCCTCTTGGAGATTTGCCTTCTGCAATTCGACGCTGTAAAAAGGGATAAATAGAGAGAGAAAGAAAAAGGAAAATAGGATATTGTTGTTTTTCTTTTTTTTCTGTAATGGTGATGATAAGGTTTTATTGGTAGTGATGGTTAATTTTTTTTATATTTATCACTGACAATGATTTTGTGGAATTGAGTTGAGGTTTGCATTTTATAAATTTTAAATTTCTTTTTATCAAATGACTTTGATATTAATGTTTTGCTTTTAATAATTTTTTCTTTTCTCTCAAAAGGTTAAGGAGGGATTTTTGGTGGATATTTTTTGGGATTTTATATAGATATTATTTGAAATCATTGCAAAAGCGTTCTTTTTGCAAGAGAAAAACAGTGTTTGTTGAAAGTTAAAAATATTTAAATGCAAATAAAATAATATTTTTTAAGAAACGCAATAATGTCAATTTCCCCCGTAAATTTTTACCGTCCATTTTCATTCAAAAACTGAATTTTTAGAAGGTAAGGAATGTAATTTAAAATATAATTTCTATTAAAGATATAGTATACCACCATAAAATATTGTTTATTAGACTTCAGAGTAGAGGTAAAAAACACGTTTCTACCCCACCCTATTGACAACTTTTCGCTATTTTGAATAAATAATTTTTCAAATAATTATGCGTATTGACTTTTTTATCCCATTTTCTTTTTATTTTTATTTATTTTTTAATATCTAAAAACTAGATATTTTAATAGAGATTTCTGCGTGACCAAAAGGTTAAAAATTTGTATGTCTAATAGTTTCGTATACGTTTGCAAAATTAATGTATGACTAGCTGTGCCCGTCAAGTCGTCAGCCTCCTCCCAATGGCCCTTATTATGAATTGCATTCGATTTTCGATCTTAGCTGGCTGACGAGTTGGTAGCACGCACTGTCGAAAATTTCGTTGTATAAAAAATTTAACATTTTTTGTTGCATTTTTTTTTTAAATGCCAGCAATAAATTATTTTAGTTAAATTTCATGCAGGTCTAAGGTTATACGTACAAAACAAAAATTGGAAAATCTCGTAATTCTAATGGAACAAAATAATTATGCAAAAAAGTTCATACGGCCAAAAATGGGAAGAAAGCACAAAGGAGCTAAATTGTATGGGACCACCCGTTAGCACAACAGCAAAGTGGTCATATTAATTAATAATTAATTAAATGTCTTCCTATATAATTTTTTTTGGGTTTTGGTTTAAAATGGCCAACACTTGTGTGTTATATTGCCAGGGTATTTCAACAAGTAGGAGTTTTTTCCGGAAAATCCAGCCGACCTGTACCTTTGCATAGGAAGTAGGCTCGCCAGTGTCAACTCCTAGAGTATTATTGGTCTTCACCAGTATCAATCTTAGTATTTTTATTGGTACTGCACCTCGTCAAAAAAGTGAGGTTACAATCCTCACTTGTGAGTTTTAATTGGTCGTCAACCAGGTTCTATCGTCCAATTGTGTATTTACTTCTTTATATTAATAATTTTGTATTTTATTTTTGGTCTCCACCAGGTTCTTCTATCCACTTTTCTTTAAAAACGTTTTTCCTCTCTCAAAATATTACATATCATTGTCATATATCATTTCTTCTTTTCTTGTTAAGTCTTTTCCTTCCAGTTGTTGAAATTTATACATATGTACATACTGTTATTTTAACAGTTGCACATTTTAAAACAGAAAGTACAATTACATAAATGTACAGTTGACAATTATCGACGAATGCATGTGGCTAATGGAAAAAATCACTAAAAACCGTAGTTCGATACAGTTATCAGGGGCTAACCATTAGCCAATGCGAGAGTGAGACGCAAAACTCTCGACGTGAATAAACAGAATCATGCCTGATCGCCCTTAACAATTAATGACGATGACGCGAGAGTTGTTTACTAAACCGGAGCTTCTTTACGACTCCCTATATAAATTAGAAATACAATATTTATTAATAGTGCCAGCTGATAAATATGTATTTGCTATTGTGAATAATCCAATTGAGTCAAATTCATAATAGCGCTATTTTTTCGAATGTGCGCTATAATACCAACTACCAAATACATAATACTATAACACTACAGTCGAAGATCGAAAGTTGGTCATAATAGGCACCAATGTGTGGTTCGATTTTGTTTTGAAAGTAATCCATACCATTTTTTAAGACTCTTACTTTTATAAAGCTTCAGGTATTTACTTTAAAAATGGTACCCATCGCTAGGTAGTTAGTCAGGAATATAGGCTTTGTATAAAATTAAAATTAAATTAAATAGATTTTAAAATTACCCGCTGAACAATAAAAGGTGCAGCCAAGTTTGTAGCACCATTGAATCGCCAAATTTACGTACTTTCACAACTTTTTCTCTATTTTCTCTTGGAAATGAGATCATTTTACGCAAAAAAAGAACCGAGATTATACCTCCTTACCAAATTGTATTAAAATTCATCAAGTAGTTTTTACGTGATGCAAACACAGACAGACAATAATTCCAAAAATTGGTCTTTTGTATTTTATAAAGATTACTATCAGCACCAATAACAAAATTCTAAAAATATATTTCATGTATAGAAATAGTACTGATAGAGTTATATAATATGTATGAAGCGGTATGTCCAAAAATATATCAAAATATGAAAAAATACCCTCTGCATGTTTTCTATAGAAAAGTGAACAAAAGCAGAAGCAAAATAAGCATACTGCTTTTTTAATGTGACTATTTGAAGAGCCCTAGCAGTTTCCAAAATTTTACATTCAACAAAAGCAATATCAAATTTTTTTAAACCCTACAGACAAATATCTAGGACGATATAAAGAGCTCTTGTAATCCAGTTAATAAAATAATAATTAACAGTTTTCCTAATCGAATGTAGAAAACGTAAAAACTGTTGCCAGTAGCCACATAAAAAAGGATTAATTGACGCATGAGAAATGGAGTTAGAATCCAAATAGAAATTTGGAAAACTTGCAACTTTTAGTTTGTGTAAAAGGCAAATTTAGGCAAATTTACATACGTATGTATAAGGAAAAAACAGTGCAATTCATTCGCAATAAGATATAGTATAGAAAACGGTTTAATTAATTTACTCTGAAAATATCTTTTTATAAATAGTTTTTTCCGCAAATTTTTGATGTCTGATGTTTTTAAGAAAGAAAACTATTTGTATTTTTTGCAAATTAATTTCTGAATGTCCCTAAATCAAATAGTAGTACGATAAATATAACATTTTTTTACAACTCGTTACAATAACTCGCATAAGACGTAGTCTTAGCAAAATGTCAATGTTTTCTATTTACATATGTATGTTTTTCCCTTTATGATTAGCCTGATAGAATATTTTTTTGAGTCAGTAGAGAGCCTTTGCTTATGCTGCTATTAGCGCGAATTGCAATGGCAATAGCTAAAATAAGAAATAAATTTCTGAATGCTGCTTTTAAACCTGTACATGTGTTACTAATCTTATGTTAAGGAACATTTTTTGTCAATACAAATGAATCGTCTCAAAACCCGTTTTTGCAATGACAGATAAATAATGTTTATAAGCTTTTGCATCGACAGCTTAACAGCTGCTTTCCAATAGCTTTAGGCCCGGTTTGAGTTGTTAGAAATCTGTATTAAAACAAAAACGCTGAATAAAACTGAATAAATAGCAACTAAAGTAAAGTACGTTTATGCCTTTTAGATTGTACAAGGTTTGGTACATTTTTCTGGCGTGTTTCTAACCTAAAAAAAAATTAATAAAATAAAAATTAAAAACTCAATTAAATATGTTTATATATATTAACAACTGTCATAAATTCTATATAAATTTGCATTTAAATATTTTAACAGAAAGGATATTCTCTTCTTAATGGATTAGAATATAAAACTGGGAATAACTAAGGATTAAAACGTCGCTTTATCTCCAATTACCATTAGAAGTTTGCAGATGGTGGTTGGTGGCGTTGTTCGATTGGTTTTGGTTGGTTGTTTTGCGCTAATAGTTCCCTCTCACTTTGCCATTCGGTTTTTTTTTTAATAATAACGATTATAACAACAATAGATTTACAATAAGACTTAAAACTAACCAATAAATGTATGCAGAAGAAGATTTTTAATATATAAATTTAAATAGTAGCTAAATACAATTGAAATTATTATGTACGATATCTATGTATTATATTGTATTGTATTTTTATGTGCACATGTACATCAACTAAATAATTACTCGTAATTAAACAGCCAAAGAGCTAATAAATATTTTAATTGTTTGATTTAGTATCAGTTTTCAATAACAGATACAAAATTTGTATTTTGAATTTTGTACATTTTTTTTCAAATGGCTTTATAAAGATCAATGAAGTCGGACTTGTGGGGGGTAAGATGGGGAAAATAACATGGAAAAGGAAATTTATATACTATGTATTAGTATAGTATATAACATCAAGTAAAGGACTTTTTTTTTTATTGCTTATTAAACGATGGGGTTTTTATTTTCATATTTAATGTGAATATCATTAAAATATATAATTATTTATTGTGTAAGAAACAATGTATTCTGCATATAATTTACGAGAAAAAAATGTGAACGCTTACATATACAAAATATGATAAGAAGGTTGTAACTATATAAAGAAAACAAAGATCCTCCTCTCCTTTTATAATGGAAATACTTTTTAATTATTTTTTATCTGTCATTAATTCAAAACAAATTTGTCCATTTGTTTCAAATCAATTCAAATCAATTCGACAAAATTGCACAACTACAACTACTTTTTTTTTAATAACATTTAGAATTAGTTACATAAACAAATATACACATTTTAAAAAGAAGACACAGAAAAAGTTGTTAAACATTTTTATTAATACAAACAATATTCGAACACAAATTAAAGTGATGAACGAACACGTTATAAATATCACTAACAAAAACTTACCTCATATTGATTAAGTATTGTGCCAGGGCTACAGAATCTGGATTGCCGCTGATGGTGATGGTGCGGTCCGTGTTGCCACCTTCACGTTCTTCACAATTCGAAATGCGTATCATTGCACCAGAAATCTGACGTATTTCGGCAATTTTAGTACCGCCTTTGCCGATAATGCAACCGATCAAATCGTTTGAAACAGTCATTTCATGTTGCTGCTGTTGAGCACGATTTGTGTTGGCGGTACGCAACTGTGAACCAGCGAGAGCAGCCAAAGCTACTTTTTTGTTGAAGGGAGCATAAAAAACAACAAATAATTATATCGAAAAGTTTGAACAATAATGGAATTTTTTTTTTACCAACCTGTTGGATTAAGACCGCCTGTATTAGCAGGAGCCATTCCAGCTAAACCTAAAGCTGCCAAACTAGCCAAAGGATTTTTAGCCACCTGTATAGATACAGTAAATAGTTAGATTAGATTTAATAACAAACTGCATAACAAAAATTTTATTTTATTTGAAAAAAATAAAAACAATTCAAATAAAAGTTAAAAAAATATATATTTAAAAGAACACAGAAACTACAACAACAAAAACAGTTAATAATAAAAATGCAATTAAAATTAACAGCATGTGTACATTTGAATTTTACATAAAAATGTAAAGATAAAGTGGTTAAATAAAAAATAAATTATTCCTACTCAACATTAAAAACCTTTAAGAAATTATTAGTTTTTATTTGGAAATTTCTATTTAACCACTTTTTCTTTACCATCGTATGAGCGTTCCAATTGTTAAAGAAATTATTTAAAATACGCAATTTAAAAAGAAATTAATAAATTAAAAAATAAAATTATTTTCAAGATGAACTAATTTTTTAAAATTGTGTAATTGTTTTATTTGTGTGTATTTCATGAAAAAAGTGTGGAGAGAGAGGGAGAGAGAGAGAGAGTATTGAGTTTGGCAAATGTGCAAAATGTACGTTAAGAGGAACTGGTATAGTTGGAAATTTAAATCTGTAATATTTTGGAGCTGAGTGATGGCAATCTCAAGCTGCGAGCTGGAAACGGTTGAGAGATGAAATCAAAATGTCTGCTAAAATATAAAAAGGCTGGATAGCATGGAAGTGGAACTAAACAATTTTTGGGGCCATTTGAAAGGATTTTAATTTTTACACCAATGACCTACAGCACTTTTTTATTTTACTTTGTTGTTTTGTTTTTTGTTTTTTTTTTCTTTTCTCATTTAAATTATGTTTCTTTATGTGTTTATTCCTAGAATTTTGTGTATTTTTAATATTTTTATCGTCATTATTAATAAACATGCACAACGATGGAAATAAAAATAGCAAGCAACATTTCAAGGGAAAAGAAAAAGTAGGTAAATCAAACAGAAAACTGAGTTTGGAAAGATCAATTAAGTTGAATCACAACAAGAAATAAAACACAGTTCAAAACTCATATAAAAATAAATATCATGAAATTATGAGTTTAAATTTTACATTGGCGGTATTCAGTTTTTGATGCAAATCATTCAAATTTAACAAACAAAATAAGTATTTTGTTGTTGGATTTGAAAAATGCATTTGCACGATTGCAAGACCATTTGCATCGAACACTAAACTCCGATATTGATTTACAAATTAAAGTGTTAACAAAATTAAATAAAATGTACTGTTGCAAACAAAGGAAAACTTTAAATAAACATTTTAAATAAATAATAAAAAAAAAATAAAAATAAAAAATATTTTTCGTTTTGTTAAAAATGATAAAAATCAAATTTGAATAACTTGTTTTGAAATTTCAATTATTTATTACAATAGTTTTTTATACGTTTTTATTTTATTTTTAAGAATTAGGAATGTAACAGTAAGTAATTCAATTTGCAACATGGCTGCCAAGGAATTTTTACATAAAAACTTATGTTACAACACTTTAATCACTTTTATTTTTTTGAGGGTAGTAGATAAATAGATAAGTACGTATGTAGTAGGAAAGGGGTAAGTAACACAACACTAAAACCAAACTATAATTTTACTTTTTACACACAATGGAAATGCTCTTTCAACTTTATCCAATAAATGTGGGAAGGAAACAAAAAATATTTATTTCATAAATTAATAAATATTTCTTATGTATATGGGGTTTTCAGAAAAAAAGAATTCAAGCATTGAAATTACCGAACAATAAAGAAAGATATTGTGAGGGGGCTAAGGGGGGTATTTTTAATTACAGGAGTAGAAAACAAAAATAAATGCAATGCTATCAAACAATTTCGTTCAACCAAAACTCACATCGGGCAGTTGCTGTAGGTGATGGTGTGCTGGTACTGCTCCTGTTAAATGTGCGCCCTTTAATAAAGGATCCGTTAAACCCGATATACCAGCATGTAGACCACCGGTAGCCAAAGCAAGTGGAAATACTGGACAGGTCTAAAGAGGTGTATAGTTGTATATAGATTGATTGATTTTTATTGCAAGTGTAATAAATAGAAGTGTCGTTATCATTTAGCAAAATTGAAAAAAAAAAACGCAAATAATAAAGAATTTTAGAGTTCAATAGAAAAGATACAAAATTAAAGTAATGATGTGATAGTTTTTTAATTTAATTTGTTTTGTTGTTGTTGATGTAGAATTAATTTGTTATGTGTATTTGATACCCAGTTAAAGATGAGTTTGTTTAAAAAGAAACAAAAAAAAAAAAAAAAAGAAAAATAAATAAAAAAGAATAATTAATAGTTAGTTTTAAATATTTATAAAAATCTATTGCAGTTAAGGACAAAGTAATCAATTAAAAAAGGAAAAAAAAAAAAAATAAAAACAAGGCAAAATACAAATTTTAAATTACCAAGTAACAATTACATATCTCAATTGCCAAATCGATTAACTCCATTTTGTTATTGTTTGTTAGAGTTAGTTTTTCAACTCTTACGAATTAATATTTGTTTCGAAGATATTTATTTATGTTAAAATCTTTAAATGACAACATTTTATTTCATTTGAATTAAAAAAAAAATTAAACTAAACATTAATATGGAGTTATTCGATTTGACAAGCCAGACATCCACTTAGGCCCATTATTATAACTTGCCTTTAGCTAAAGTTAGGATTTTGTTGGAGCGATAAGTAGATTTTCGTTATTTAAAGTAAGCTAAGTAAGCTAAGCTCGAAGATATTTATTTATGTTAAAATCTTTAAATGACAACATTTTATTTCATTTGAATTAAAAAAAAATTAAACTAAACATTAATATGGAGTTATTCGATTTGACAAGCCAGACATCCACTTAGGCCCATTATTATAACTTGCCTTTAGCTAAAGTTAGGATTTTGTTGGAGCGATAAGTAGATTTTCGTTATAATGATGAGGATAATGCTCTTTGCTATAACTTGTTCTTATAGTACGTGATAGTTAAAAGTGGTTTTTAGCTTACTTTTAATAACGAAAAACTATTTATCACTCCAACAAAATCCTAACTTTAGCTAAAGGCAAGTTATAATAATGGGCCTTAATATATTTAATGTGGTTTTTAATTAAATTGCGAAGTTTTGAAATTAAATTGATTTATGTGTATATTCTGAGAGTATTTTTTTTTTGCACCCAGAAATTCTTCTGCCATTTTTAATACATTAGAAATCGATTTTTTCCTTGCACGTTTAAAAAACCCGTTAAAACTTTTGGAATAACAAGATATAAATTCTAGCCTAAAAAGTCAATTTTTTAACATGTAAAACCTTCTCCAATACTGTTCGTTGTGATTACCGAGCTAACGAAAAAATTTTGCAAACAAAACCTAAACATGAGTAATAAGTTGCTTGTAAAGTCTCTTTTCACTTCAACTGTTGTGTTAAGTTGCATATTTTAGCTTAAATGATTAAAAATATAGTTTTTCCCCAAGGATGATAGAAGACAAGGTTATGCCATCCCGAAAATAAAATTGTATTTTTCTGCGCTTGTCGGCTTAATTTTCAGAAAAACGAATGAACTGTTTTTTTCGTGTGACAGTTGCTCATGTTTTCCCTATATTTTGACAATTGTTCATATTTTTTTTCATGTGGCCTCTTTATTTGCACCTTTTTTTTTTTTTGTTTTAAACCCAGTTTATGTTTGAACGCGTACTAATAAAGATACAAAATGCAGCAAGTAAAATTCTATACATAGATATAAATTTTAAAAATATTTGGAAATATAAATATAAATATTTTGTTTTAATTTTAATATTGAAATTACTTTGGTTTTTTTTTTACTTTACCATACGTAGTATAAGGTAAAAAATAGAGGTCGGGATTGCGACGGAATTATATGTTTTGAGGTCTCGTGAATTCATTTTTACTATTTTGGCGATGATGTCTGTTGTGTATGCCTCTATTTTTGTGGAGTTTGTACAGGTCATACCGTTTGACATATTAAAATGAAATTTAGCATGTGCCTTTGGTATATGGAGATGAAGAGCTGTATCGTTTTTGGGCATAATCGGGTGAGGGCAAGGGGTAGTTTCCTTACCACCAAATTTGTGAACGGTCTACAGGTCATACCGTATGACATATTAACACGAAATTCAGTATGTGCCTTTGGTTTATGGAGAAGAAGAGCTGTATAAATTTTGGGCATAATCGGGAAGGGGCAAACACCCCAAACCGAAAATCATTAATTTCTCGATTTGAATATTCTTTAAACTTTTATTCTTTATTTAATATATTCAAAAAATATCTGTTTCCATTGGGTATGGTAAAGTTGAGTATAGGCCACTCCAGTTTTATTTCTATTAGTGTTAATAACAAGTAAAATATGTAAATAAAAATGTGAATATAAATAATATAAATGTATACATTATTTTATGCTTTAGAAATAATGAATTCTAAAATTCGTTCGCAGTATACATTGAAATAATGCATTACTTTTCTAGGATATGCTCCGTGTTAAGAGCAATGGATACTGGAAGCAGAATATTATACTTTCTTTGTATTACCTATTCATTTTCTTTTGATTACCTTTTCCCACTGGGTAATTCTGACTCGAGAGTATAACTATAACTATAGAGTACACAAATGCATGTACTATTGAAATTCGTTTTGTCCTTTTGTTCGTAGCTTTAATTTTGAAGTTTGAAATGTAAACAAATGTATACATCCATATAAATTCCACGATATAAACATAAATGCAATAATAAATAAGAAACGAGAAAGATTGCAACGACAAAAGTTGCATAATGTAATTCGGCACTTGGCAACCTTACATTATCCGAACTATTTTATTTTGACAGCGTTGCTTCTTATGCTCTTATATTTACGGACACACCTAAATCAGGACGTCAAATGTTCTCTTGCTGTCAAAAATTCTCATGTAACGGGTCATCGAAAGCGTTTTAAAAATTAAGTAAGATGAACAACACTTAACTTCTTTTGATATATTATAGCTTTATTAAAAATATTTGATTTATGTGACTGCTGCTGCTCACAGTAGTTTATCCTGCGAGAACCAGTTTACAAAACTTTGTTGACGTTTTCTGGTTCTATCTCACGAATTTCTCGGACGATATTAGTCTCAAGAATGGGAATTATTTCAGGATTACTCGCATAGCATCAACTTTTAAGAGCACCCCAGAAGATAATGTCTAAAGGGGTTTAATCGCAACTCCCAGGCGGCGAGTCAACATGGCTAAAATTACTGATAACACGATTACCGAATTTAGTGCGCAACAGATCGATTGCTTGATGAGCTTGCTGCTGAAACCAAAGATTAGTTAAGTTCAAATCATCCATTTTAGGCCATAACAATCCATAATCATGGATATATATCGTTCACCGTTGACTGAAATGGTGTTCCACGAGCATTTTTGAAAAATGGGCCAATGTTGCCACCGAAAATAAAAATGCAGCTCGTCATAAAATATGATTTTTAAGCAAAATTCATGTTTACAACAGTTCCCAACAGCGACTCACTTACATCCATGGAGGTATGAAATTATCAGTGTCAAAATAACACAAAGTGTATGAAATTGTCGTTGTTTTTGGTGAAAAGTATGGCATTTTAGTTATTTTTATTGGGTTATATTGACAAGATTAACATTACTGTTCATGGCAGAACATTGACACTCATTATCATTGCAATGTTTAAAGCAAGGCACTAGCTAACGACACGCTTGGCTCGTTAGTTAGGTTTGGCTGTCGGAAACTCATTCTCTCAACAAAATTATTAATTTTGTGGCGAATTTATTTTACTAGGTGGCATCAGAGCTTTATTTTGTTATGTGTAGGCCAGACTTGAAAAATCTACAAAACGCCACTAAAAAAGAAAGGCAAGTGTTTTTTAGTTTTTTAGATTATTATAATTATTGTTTTTGATGTTTTTCACCTATTTAACTAAAAACAAATGCCTGTTTATTTTGTATTGTTGGCGCGAATTTTTTGTACATTTCTCAGCATAACTTACATGGACTCCTAAATTTTCACTGAGAAATTGAAGCCACTGTAAAACTGAAAATTTAGGAGTCTCGTAAAAGAAATTTAAATAATGCAACGCCACAGCAAAAACTTAAAACGAACAAAAATTGAAAATAATAAATAATACAATGTCGATTTATCTTATTAGTGAGGTCCCTACAAAAAATACAACAATAAAAGAACAACATGGCATTTTATGGTTGCTTTGTTGTTCGAGATTTCGAAAAACATAGAAGAAAATTGAGAAGGCGTGTATGTGTTTTATTGCTTTCTCACTTCTGCACTATAAAATTTCTAAACACATACAAATTTTGACATGTCGAACTACTAAATCAGCTAGGCGGACGACACTACCTAGTAAGATAAATATACCTTGAAACAATAACGAGGAAGAAAAACATTGTAAATTTATATTAAAATGTCGATGTCAGAAGAAAAATTTCTACTTACAGGCAGTCAAGAATAAATATTAAAGGTAAGATGATGATCTGTTCGATAGGTTATCGGAGACATATAAATCAAAAGCTGAAAACTAAACCATTAGTAAGTTATGAATAAAAATTTGGAACTATAACATGTTTTTTTTTTTTTTTCAAATTCATACAAATTAGGTACAAGTAAATTGACACAGTAACAAACGTTAAGTGCATTATCTACATATATACATAATTTTACGAAAAACCGAAAAGCTAATAAAATGTATCTATTAAATATGTAGAGATGACTTTATGCATATGAACGCACTATACTTTAAATTTCAGCACCGCTAGTATAAAACATAATAAAAGCTTTGTAAGTAAATGATTCATCGCAGATGTATTGTTATCTGACAAATATATCTGGCGATTTACTTTTGCTTTGTAATAGAGGCAATGAAAAAATGGCACTTTTGACATTCACTTTAAAATTTCCAAAAGCATAGATTATATTGTTTTAATGCAAATCGGTCAAATGTGAGTATGACTCATACACGAGGTTCCATACCATCTTTCTATATATGTATAAGTACATTCAAATTGACTTAACTTTTCGGAAATATTTGTTAGTATATGAAGCAAACGTAAAATAAGCTCTTATTGTTTGCTTCAAATTTATTTTCACGTACACACACTTCTGTATGTACATAATCTTTGCATTTTTTTTAACTCTCATAATATTCGAAATTTTTTAACTATACAGTAAAGCGGCTAGTAATATTGATTACTATAAAATTTGCGTTCACCTCCCACAACAGCTACAGCTTGTAAGGACCACAAGGTTTACTCTTTAATATTATCCACAATATTGCGTGCGCTTCGCTACACCCATCCACAAAAAATACAACAAACACTTGGAAGAAAAGTATAGCGAACCTTTAACTCGAAAGCGCACGCTCTTCTCACTCACATCAAAAATGTAACAATTTATATGCAAGGTACGACGCCTACTGTTCCCATCCAATCTGTTTTTGATAGACTACACGTATTAACACGATAATTTTGTACTTTTTACGGGAGGTACCTCTCCCACTATCCTAATTCAGTCTGTATTTTTCTATACAATACACATTATTCTGAGGGTGACTTGTGCAAAGTTTCAAGACCCTACCTTGTAGTTCTCAGTTACACGATAATTTTCACTTAATATGGGAGGTACCACGACACTGCCCCAATCCAGTCTGTATTTTGCTAGACTATGTACATTACTCAGGGTTACTCGTGCAAAGTTTCAAGACTCTGCCTTTTGTAGTTCTCCAGGTACACGATAATAATTTTTCACTTTGTATAGGAGGTACCACGACCATCGCCTCAATCCAGTTGTTTTTTTTTTTTGGTAGACTATGCGCATTAGCATAGGGGTGCAAAGCTTTAAGGCTCTATCTATTGCAGTTCGCTAGCTGCCACGCCAGTGTCGAATATCCGAAAATAAGTTCCTATTTTACCAACCGTAGATCTAATAACAATT
>OX451217.1:109330557-109418059 GCA_949628195.1 Phasia obesa
CCAGGTACACGATAATAATTTTTCTTTCTTTTGTAAAAAAGTAAATATATATCGCCAAAAATACAGTTGTATTTTTCTAATTGATGTTAAAGTATATTAAAAAGAAAACAGTTTTTGCATTGATTTCTATGTTAAATATACTTGTTAGAAAATTTATGAAATGGACATTTATTTTTGTTACGTACACTTCATATATGGTCATATAATTATGTCACTCACATGGTTGTACTGAACAACCATGGTTTGTAATGAACATATATATTAAATAAATCTTAATTCATTTCAAAATTAGTGACTTAATTTACCTTGAGATCTAACTCACTAGCACTTTAGCACATAGTTGTGGAATCGTTTGGACTAATTCAGCACATTAGGCTGGACTTAGTTTCTCCCATATTTAAAAATTGAAGAAAAAAAGGCAGGTGAAATGAAAAGGAGAATGTTAGAGAATCATTTGGAACGTGATGACGCGATTTCTTTACCTTTAGCTTTGTCATTTCAATAAAATAATCAGCCCTAGCACTTATCACGTAGTGTCAAGAAAATATACTAGAAAATCAATAGGGGATTATAAAAAGGGCGGTAGCCTCACGCAAATACAAAAACAAGCCCATTTTAATGAAAATAATACAGATAGAATGGGATCTACTAAGGCCAGCCCAATGTGCTGATTCGATCCAAGCTATGTTCACCAATGAGCTAAAGTGCTAAGGAATAGGTTGTTTTGAACTTAATATCATCCTCACTTAATATAAAAGTAATATAATATTCCGTACGCATGTGATAATTGTGTTTTTCTTCAGATGACTTAATTATGTATACTCGTATGAGCACAAAATATGCTAAAAAAATTATTATATATTTTATAGAGTTAGATTTAAAAAAAAATAAGTTGTTAGTTAATAAATTAAAATTTATTTAATGTGTTAACATTCTTTTGAAATCGTGAAAAAGATGTTCATTATAAATAATCTCTGGTACAACCATGTAAGTGACTTAATAATGTGAGCATAAGGTATTAACGCGTTAAATTTTTAGCAAAAGTGGATATATATATATATATATATATATATATATATATATATATATATATATATGTATATAATAAAAGTGCTTTTTATCTCAGAAATCATAAGAGATAAATACCAGGGTATAGGGTACCAAGGGTGTCCAACAGATCGATAGATATAAACAAATTTTCCGGGGAAATGGTGTTATCTTATCTTTTTTTCGACACGACGAGCTGTAAAATTCAGTTGCCAAATTGGCAACCACAATTTGAAAAACAATCGACACGTTGAGTGTGGTGTTCGGTCTTTTGGATATAATACTTTTTTTCAAATCACTTTGAATTATGCTCTTCTTCCTTTTCATAAAAAACTGTTTGATTCTTTACATTTTTTTCCAGCTGCTAAACTGTCAAAATAGCCTTAGCGGCAACTTTTCGGTAACTAATTTACCAATTAAATTGTAAATAAAGTCGAACTTCCTCATAATGAATCTACATGGCGAGAAAAAATGGATTAATTATATAGAAAATTCAAATTGTAATCTTTTGTTAAGAAAGTCACTGTATGGAGGAAATTCACTATAAAGAAATGAAAATACACTAACATTGAAACGAAAAAGCTGTATTTTTTAAAATGAATTCATATAGGGGCTTCATTGTGTAGAAGAAGTTCACTATAGAGAAATTTTACTGTATAAACAAGTTTTTGACACATATATAAGTAGAGCAAAAAAGCAGACTAAGCTGTCGCCTGGTTAAATGCTGGCTGCTTGGCTGTTTGATTGGTATGAAAGAAAAACATACGTAAAAGCTGTGTTAAGACAAATTTTGGACAAAATGCTGGATATTTTGAGCGATGAAATGAAATCATATTAAATATCATGAACGACGTCCACAAAAGACTGTTGCGAACAAACGATTATTGCCATTCCATATATTTCACAATCCACGAAATATTCCAATCCGTTAATATTGACTAACAGTTTAAACAGAAAATGTCGAAAAACCTTTGGTGTCTAATGAATGTAAACAAAAAAAATTCAATACTACTGTATTCAAAATAAGAAAAATTTGAAATATGCTGTTGCAAATTAAAGAAAATTTGTGCATAGTTTAATGGGAAGCATGATGAAACATGCCTAAAGTTTTTTTTTTTTCGAAGTAATAAAAAATAAATATTATGGGTGCCCCGGTAGGCTATTAGGTAGTGCGCTAGTCTATCAGTCTAAGGGTTCGATTCCAACCAAAGACTCAAGGTGTTTAACAACGATTATATGTAGGTCTAAGTAAATTAAATAAGAAAATAATTTTTAATAGTATTGTAACATTTAAAAAATAAATAAATTCTTACAATAATTCAACTATTCAAAATATAATTATATATTAATTTTGAAAATTTTTAAATTATAATTATATATTATATACTAATGATATATTTTTACTCAAAAGCTTAATCCATTCGGAATTTAAACAGCTATTTGTTTTTTAGCTTTTTAATTAAGGCTAAATTTAATAATTTGACACCGATACAGAATACATAATAATTATTATTAAGTTTTTAGGGCATATGTATTAATTCCCATCGTTTTAGCAGTATATTTTCGAAATAGTTAATTTTTACGACCATGTAACGGAAAGTAGGCTCTTTGGAAAATTGGTGACTGTTGCTTCAAATATACACATCCTATAACTTGCCAAATGAATACCATGAATAGTAAGAAACTAGCATTGAACAAGCACGTTCAAATAACGAGTTTAGATAAAAAACCTGGTGAAAATCTTAAAATTCTGCATCGATCATCCTGTACACCAATTTATTTATAAATAAAAAAAAAACATAAAAAACGCATAGTCATCAAAGTTCAAGTGTCAAATAAAGTGTTAACAACACAGAAAAAAATCAACACATCTGAAAAGAAAACTGCAATTAAAAAAAGCTAAAACAAACGAGGTGAGAGTGCAATACGACGTGACGTGGTGCAATACGAATATAAAATAACCGGTAGAGATTAAAAATACTCTGAGAATCGATCGCAAGAGCGCCTACTTCTTGTGCTAAGGTACAGATCGACTTAATATTCCTGAAGGAGGCTCCTGTATGTTGATAGACCCTAGCAATATAACAAAAGTTGGCCATTATAACAAAAGAACAAAAAAAAAAAACATTATTTTTTTGGGGGCAGCCGCTGTGCTGTGGAGAGTGTATATTAACGGATCACGTCGTGAGTGTTTTAGTCGATTACGAAATAGTAATATCAATCTGAATGATAAGAATAACCAAAAAAGTGTAAAGAATTGGGGGCTTTGCTTTATCAAGTTTCGTTTCAAACGCAAGAATTGCTTGCACACAAAAATTATCAGACGTCTAAACGCACTTGGATATAATTAAGCCAAGATACGCCATTTTGCCTGCCTGAAATATTACTTCAGTGTCACAAAACGAATTCGGTTATGTATCGAATTATTTAAAGCGATGACAATTAAAAATGTTCTACAAAAATGTTCCTACTGAACAATACCATACCTAAAGTGCAAGCTTCTCATGCGTTTTCTATGCCGGTTAAACCGGTTAAACCCACCGTAAAATAAAATTTAGGCGTAAACTTTCAAAACGTCAATATACGTACATATGTATATTTTTTGGTTTGTTTTACGTTGTACAGTTTTATAACTTTTAAAATTGGTTTTCACGAAGCCCAAAAAAGTATTTTGTGATTTCAATGAAATATTGAAAATCTAATTTTCAAAGCTTTTAAATATATCTTTCAGAGTGTGGTATATTAATTATTGATTTGACAGAGACAATAGGTAGGTATGTATGTGTATTTCAGATAACAAGGATGAAGGATATCCTAACATACTCATATGCATGTATTCGTATATAAAACTTTTCTTATAAATGTTAATTTGTATACAATGATTGTTGTCGAGTACGTTAAGTTTCGTTCTTGTTTTTGTTCTTACTTTGCGAGATGATAAAACGATATGAGTTTTGGAGTTAAGTAAATATTAATTTCATTTTTAACTTTATTTTGCTTTTAAGGGAACAAAAGAAACAAAATAGAATGAGTAGAGAAAGAGAGAAATAGCAAGAGATATGTGAGGGCTCGGGCAGGGAAAATTGAGTTGATTTACTTTTTAAATTAATAATTTAAAATTCACATTGAATTAAGTTTAATTGTTCTTCTTATTGGTTGGTGGAATGGTATGTGGTTTGGTGGGTATTGTTTTGTTATGCTAAGAAATTAATCTAATTTGTAACCACAAATTAAAAAATAACAATTAAATGAAATTTATAAATATTTAAACTAGAATTATTCTTGTAGTAAATACAGTACAGTATTACACAAAAGTGACGATTAATTTTATTTGGGGACATTAACTTGTGTGTATGTGTGTATTAGGGTCGTCCAAAAAAAAACTCAAGTTTTGTAGAGCCCTAGGGACCCTCTCATTTTGTTACATCTAATAAAATGTGTAATTTATTAAAAAAAAATTCCGTTTTCATTTTTTAAACCGCATTGACCACTGTCTTACAATTGACTTGACCAATTGAATGACCTTGACGTCTTGGCCCCTACGTCTTTTATCAAATAGAAAATAAAGGAGGTGGGGGTCCCATGACTTTTACATTCAACTTGAGTTTTTACCATAAGAACTTGGACCACCCAAGTTTGTATGTGTTTCTTCATTATTAATTTAGATTTGATGAACTTATTATGGCACTAAAATAAACTAATTATTTTTTAACAACATAGTCTATAAGAAATGTTAAACAGGGTAGGTTGGTTGTTGTTTTTGTTTGTGGTTTTTTTAGTTTCTGAGATCTTAAGAGAGAGGTTTATAATTTGAATGTTTCCATATAATTGCAAATTTTTAACAACAATATTGATTGAATGGTTGATTGGTTTGGTGGTTGTGAATACAGAGATTATTTTGTTTATTATTTAATAAGTATAATTTTAATTCTGTAATTACAAAAAGTTCAAGTGTAAAATGATTATAGACCTACTTTTATCAACTGCTCACGAGCCCTCTCATTCTAGCGTAAAACTGTTGCCCATGGTTTTATTTTATTTATAACTTTTTTCTATTCAGAGCCCACAGTATGTAAAGTTGTCAGTGGAAGTAGCAGTAGTAGAGTAGAAGTAGTAGTAGTAGAGTGGTAGTTGAGTGGTAGCAGAATAGTAGTTAAAGCCTTAAGATTGTGAATTTTTTATATTTTCTTTTAATCAATCAAGTTTTTTGTGCTCTCAGCCGATCAAGAGAAACTCTTTATAGTGGACATTTGGAGTAGAGTAGAATACCTTCGAATGTCTTCAAATATATTGTTAACCGATATATCAAAAATGATTAAATTCATTTTATTTGTTTTAATATTTTTCTTAACCAAAACTTAACCTAAGAGAAAAAGTGCAAAATATTAAAAGAAAAAAAATAAGAATTTAACTAAAAACAAATTATTTAATCAGTACATCAACAATAACAAAAACAACAAAACTGTTGAGGAAAAGAACGGTGTTTGGTTGATTGGTTGGTTCAGGAGGTTTAAACTATAAATACTATACTAAAGTATTATTGACTACAACCAAACTAGAAATATAAGTGAATGCTTTTCTTTATGGATATAAGAGGAGGTCAGTTGGTTGATTGGTACAATTAGGTTGGATTGTCGCCGGATTTTCCTTCAACTGAATAAATATATGTATGTATATACGTACTACGCATATACCAAACTTACCAAAAATCACAAAACTTTCAAGTTTTTTTTAATGCTTTATGTTTTTATTTTTATTTATTAACAGATGATTAAACATAAAGGTTTCATAATGTGGAAATAAATTAAATTAAAGTAAATAAAAAATTATATCGATTTTTTGCGCTCGTAAACTTTGTGAAAGTTGGCAAATCTGTGCGTAGTGTAAAAAGTTTTCAAATACAGTTTTGAGTACAAAGACCAAAATAATATTGAATAATACGACGAGGATAATAGGGTGGATGTGGGAATGGGGAGCATTGTTAATACTCGTATATGTATAGTGACATGAAAAAGCATTCATAAATAATAAAGAGGAATTGAGAAGTAAGGAAAAAATAAAATGTGGTTTATATACGCAACACAGAAATGTTAAACGAAATTTGAATGTATCTTATATTAAAATAAGCCAAAGTTGAATTAAAGTAGTATTGATTATAAAGTAGTACATAAGTAGTAAAAAAGTGGCTTTACTGACTGACTGACTGGATAAAAGGTTTAGAAAAAGAACATTTTTCATGCTAAATTACCTCTTGTGCGGGTACAGCATAATTGCCCTGTATGGTGAATGCTTGTCCATTAGCCAATATGACAGGTCCTGACACTTGTGGTTTTGGCCTGTATGGGATGGTAGCACCCCTAGGAGGTGACTGTTACCAAGAACGAAAATAAAATTGTTAATGGCAATTTAATGTTGTTTTATAAATGATAAAATCAATTAAAAAAATGTTTAGCGAAATAAAATTGTAACAGCACATTGTTACTGTTATCAAAGTCAAAGAGAAACATACCTCCAACATAACGAGACAAATTTGATAGATGCATTGAGTTATTTGTTCAGCAGTACCACTTAAGGTAACGGCACGTTCAGTTGAATTTGGTAACATTTCACTGGCCACTTGAATAGAGCAACCTGTTGTCTGACGTATTTCCTTAATTTTTGAACCACTTTTGCCTTGAGTTGTTTTTAATGAAGGAAAAATGTTATTTTTATTTTTATTTGCATTTATTATTCGTCTTTTCACAATATGTATTAATTAAAGATTTCGTTTATTGGACAACTTACCAATTAACGATCCACATTGACTGGCAGGCACAATCAAGCGTATGGGTATTTGTGTTTTACCACCCTTACCAACATCATTATTGAATTGAGAGCACCACTGCAAAAGAAGAGAACAAGTCAAATATACATAACTTAAGCAAAAATTCATATAAATGCCAACCTCTTCAAACTTCTTGGTGATTAAGGTAAATGCCGAATAGATTGCACTGGTTGTACCAGACACCGTTACAATACGCTCCGGACAAGAACCATCAGATATATTGATTTTTGCCCCCGACTGAAAAACAAAGAAACAATTAATTTATTTTTGTGGAATTTTTTACCATAAGCTCTTAGTACACATGGGCGGTGTAAGATATTAGTTTTGCCCAGTTTTTGTTTGCAAATTCCTCACATTATAAAGATAAATATTAGTATTTTAAAATAAAAATTAAATATATAAATACGTAAGAAGTAAAACAATATACGAACCTCTTCACGAAACCTATTAACAATTTCTCCTTTTTTGCCGATAATACTTCCAACTTCCTAAAATGCAGAAGAGAACAAAATATTTATTTAATATTTATTTAAAAAAAAAAATAACTTAAAAAATAAATCATTAAATTTTTAGAAGAAAGTGGAATTTGTGTGAAACAATACAATGGTCATGCCATATTATAAATATTTTCTTAATGGCTCAAAGTCCAAACAATAGTTTTGTGTTTACAATTCATTTAAATATCTGTTCAATTCAAATTCCCCTTGTATTGCTGTATCGAATGTATTATTGAATTGCAATAAAAAATACGCGATATAACTTGTCAATTTTGTTTCATTCTAGCAGTTTCCGCCGTGTCGCCAGCGTCCTTTCAACTTTTAAGACTCTTACTTTTATAGCGCTGCAGATATGGTTTATATATTTTCTTACCCGTCTCTCGGCAATTACTCAGGATGTTGGAACATAGGTTTTATATGTTATAGAGTTCTTTAAATAGTTTCTAGAACTGTCTGTTTAAATCTAGGTTTCTAACTCTACTTTCTATTGAAAATGAGATAAGTATCATATTTTAACCGAAGTACTTAGGTACATCGCCACAAAACGAAAACAGACAGATGGACAGACAATAATTCCAAAAAAATTTTTATTTGTATTCGATGTCGATTACTATGTGTACCAGAAACAAAAATTTCAACGTTTCTGTTATAGTTTTATTATATGCATAGATATTTTTAAAATGTTGTATTAAGATTTAAGATATCAGTCTGATGGATGTGAATGTCTAATTTTATGAAGAGGAAATAAATTTCACCCAAAATTTAAAGGCCAGTGCGAAAAATCAATAAAAAATTTTAATAAAATCAAATGCAATCCTACCGCTTGAGGTTTGGCAGAAACCCTCAGTGCTTTTGACACGCTTTTATTGCTTCTGGTACCACAAAAAACCTAAAATAGCAAAATATCAAGTTGGCATTACAGGATATCAGATGCTTTGTCACATCAAAATAGAACACGTTCTAAATGAAAATGTCATATGTATTGTACACATGGAAAATACACATGTTATATTTGAAAGGGTTCACACGACGTGTTTAGAATTTACACATGGAAAAGTGACAAGTCATATGACAAATACACGTCGTGTAAAACCACTTTTAACTGTTTTACAAAAAGGTTATCAGTTTTACAGTTAAAAAACAAAATGAGGCTGGTTTAAGTTTTTTTATGATAACAAGTAGTTCTATTTAAGACTTATGTTGTTCAAAATTTTCTATTTTATCCTCAAATTGTTACTGCTGAAAAATTTTGGCAGACTTAACTTTATATTCAGCATTTTGCCTTTCCTTGTCAGCCGGATCGTACTGATCAACATCATAGCGTTTTTTAGATACTGACACAAATTCATAAAGTTTTGTTGATCGTAAGTAAGCGAAGCCAGTTTTAGAAATACAAAACTTGCTTTCAGCTGACAATGAAAAGAGATACATGAGCTGTTTATTTTGAAGATGGCATTTGCCACTTTTTCAAAAATATCAGAGTAATGATAACATTGATTAAAATAACCTTCACACTGCGTAGAGAATCTTGCCCCCCTATTCGGATAAATAACGAAACGATACCTCAGCTTTCAGACGTCAAATATCTCGGCATACATCTTGACCGGTGCCTTACATGGAAACGCCACATAGAAACAAAGTTAACACAAATGAAGTTGAAAGCAGTCCAACTAAACTGGCTTATTGGCAGAAATTCTACTCTAACTCTAGATTGCAAACTTTTATTATACAAGTCAATTCTAAAACCAATATGGTGTTATGGCATTCAATTATGGGGCACTGCCTCAGCTACCAACGTAGAAAAAATTCAAAGGTGCCAAAATAAGATTCTTCGTATAATTACATCTGCTCCTTGGTATATAAAAAACTCGAACATCCATAAAGATCTAAACGTGCCATCAGTTAAAGCAGAAATAGCGAAACTTGCCATAAGGTATTTAAAGAAGCTTGAAACTCATCCGAATCCACTGGCCCGTAACATACTAAATGAACCTGGTTACATTCGACTAAGAAGGAGGGACACAGCTTCTCTCATCCGTACATCAGAGGGATAACCCACAAATTACAGTAACCGTGAAACATACATTTTTTTGTCCAGCACTGGTTGGACTTAACAAGTATATTTTTAGACTTAAGATATGAGTAATTATTGATAGTTCAATTAAATTGAAGATACAATAAATAAAAATTACGAAAAAAAAAATGTGTAAAAAGCCGGTAGACGAAAACAAAAAAAAAAAAAAAAAAAAATTAAGTAAACCCAATTTATAGGAAAACCCGTTGGTAGTTATTTAATTTTTTATTCAGAAGCTATTTCGTTTGGCAGTTATTTCGCAGTATATTCATCCATTGGGAAAAATTTAAAACTAATTTAAACTGTTAAGAAAAATAAATCTTAAAATCTTTTTTGGTGTCCAGTAGTTAACAATTCAATTTGGAACTTAGCTGGTAAATACCCAAAATAAAAAATAACTCAACTCCTTTCTTAAGTATAACGGCCTTTAGTGACCCGCGAAAGATCAGGGCCGTGATTTTGTATTTAGCATCGTCGTTGCGGCTCAACTGGTGTTATTTGGTATCTTTGTTGGGAAGACAAACTAAAAATGAGACTTGAACTCCTGCGTGTGAGCGTGCTAACGACTCAAGCTACAAACTCTCAGAAACATCGTTGAGGATGTTCTAAGCTAACAGATTTGGATGTAATTTTTTTAAAATTATGAATTATTATTAATGTACAAGACCATTGAAGTAAAAGATAAGAGACAAAAGCTTGAATTTAAAAATTATTTATTCGGGTGGCTCAATAGGAGTTGTTGGTTCGATTCCCACCAAGGACTTTGGATGTTTCACTACTCTCAGTGAGTGTCCTCGTTACTTTGCTCGGTAAATTTATTTCAAATTATTTGTAATTGTATTGCAATAATTAATAAATAAAGAAACCAAGATTAAATAAAAAGTTTTTAAAGAAATATTAAGAAAATGTTACAATGTTACAAAAAAACAAATAAACCAAAACACAAAGATGATTATTTAAGTAGTTAGATTAACGAAATCTAACTACTACAGAAGTTGTATCGTTATTGCAGTGCTTGCTTGGGTTACTTTTATCAGGTATTATCGCATTTTAGACGATATTTGCATATATTACAACCTACATATACATACCTAAGCTAAGCGTTTTCGCACATATCATTTGTTCTACTCCTCATTATCACTTGCAGAATTTAACACTTTCCTCGTCTATCCCAACTTCGTGGGAACAATAATCACTGTTCAGTTCAAGTGTTATGAAAATGTAACCTTTTGATACGTTTCATGATAAAGAAAAAAATGTGCCTTTATCTGACAATGACACATGGTTATACATACATACATACATACATACATACATACATATGTATATCTTTTTTGAGATGTCTTGTACAATATGTATTTTATTCAATTCATATTTTTTTTTACTTGCTTGCATTCGAGAAGACAACGACACATGTGTTGTTAATCTGTTGTTGCGACAATTGCATTGCAAATAAATAATTTAATATTTCTTTCTCTAGTACGAAGTGCATGTCATGATCCATTTTTTCGCATCAGTAGAATTTGTATTTGGAAGTTGGTCCATTATTTGTGATGCGGTTGTAAAATTGCGCAAACAAAAAAATAAAGAAGCGACCGAACAAATTAATGTGATTTAACTGAAAAATATCAGGGGCAAAAACACAAAAAAAATACAAATCACAATATTGCGCGACAATGTAAATTAAATTTCAACTGATTAACAACAAGTGCAGCTCAATAGCAGTCTATGGCCAAATACACATACAAATAAACAAAAACATATGCACTTTTTGTAACTTGCACACGCAAAGGTAAGGTATACACCCCAGGCAGAGGGAAATAAAAGATGCTGAGAGCCAAAGAAGGGTGTGAAAGAGGTTATTTTTTATTAAAAAAGTCATTCGTTTCTTTGTATGGCCCCTCTGGCACAAACAAAAATTTACAAGTATTTTTTTTAATACAATTATGAATTTCTATTTGTGATTCTGTCTGATTTCTTTTATTTTCAGTTTTCGTTTCTTCGCAAACATCTCAAAATCATTCAAGGCTTAATATTGTGTGAAAATTGTATAAAGCTGACATGCTACATTAAGTGAACACACAAAGTTGTATGAAAAAGTAAAAACAAATGCGTTTCAATACATGTTTATATAAATAATAGCGGTATTCAGTGTTTAATGCAAATGGTCTTGCGAAAGTGCAAATGCGTTTATCATTCAAATTTAACAAAAACAATAGGTATTTTGTTGTTGGATTTCACACCCCCCTGGGGTACCAATTGTCATTGCAGTACATTCTCAAATGCCTTGACGCGGTTCACTCTGGGAAAATAGGGGCACCAGACGCTAGGGTTCCGAGAACCTAAATCTGGAAGAAAATGTCTGTTGTTTTAAGCACGGGTCCTCTTCGAGGCCCGACGAGTGCCCAAAGGACTGGTACCACGGGAATCGGTAGCCCCACAGAGAGCCTATCCTCTCTGTGACCGGTTGTTGGTGAGGTCCCCTTCGGGGGTACACGTGGTGGTTGTGGTTTAAGATCGATTTATGTAGGCATGTATGGTGCACGGTCGATCAAGTGTGCTATTGCACTCTCTTGGATAGTCTCCAAACCCCTAAGCAAGAGGCTATAATATGGAATATAGGCTTGCCTTGGTTAAGGCTTGCCATATTATATAAATTGCTACTCATTGTGACTGTATCACACACAAATTGCGATTGGCGGCAACGTCATATCGTAAAGTGTTGTTATACTACACAATGGGGGCGGTAGTCTACGCTTAAATTTCACTCGGTGGTAAGACCACCGTGGGATTAGGCCAACCGGCAGGTGCCCACGTTAATCTTGTTCCACATCTGTTGGATTTCACAAAAACGCTATGGTACTATGCACTTGCACTTGCAAGACCATTTGCATCGAACACTGAACTCCGCTAATGTAATGATTTATAAAACATTTAAATAGAAAAACTAAATGTGCTTCTGTCGATTTTTTTGCCATCTAAGGTAATCCAAGGTAATAGTCTGTTGAACCATAATTAACGTAAGATTTGTCCTGATCATACTCCGTAGTCCCTTTTTGGACCTCATACAACATACAATATCATATGTTCACATTTTCTTCACTCATGTTGACAGTGTTGCTAGTTTGAAAAACAATGACTCAAATACGAGAAAAAGTGTAACCCGTTTCTGTTGAATCAGATTTCTTGCTAAGAATTGATAACGCATAAAAAAGACATGTGTTGAAAAACGACAGAACTTCCCTGGGTGTTGTTTCTAGGCAACAACAGATGGTGCACCGTTATCCTAGGCTACAGCAGACAAATCATCTACTTAGCTGTAACAACAACCGATTAACGAAACTGACACAAGACAAAAATGATACTAGATTAAGTCTTATGGCATCGCGAAAATATCTGTGGAAAATCCTATATTATGGAGATGCTTTCTGCAAGCCATATGCTCCAATGAGGGGTAATGGAAAAAATTGCAATGTAAGTGCACCGCAACAAATTAACTCTGACATTGTTGCCTTGTGTGTGTAATTTTCTAATAAAAATTATTGATAACAAACCATAATATTTATCCCGAGTGTATATTGTACAAGAATGTGTACTGTACATGTTGAGTTCATCTATGAGTGGAAAGATTTCATGCACATTACAAAGAAGCTATTTTTTACACAAACTAATGAGTCTACCTAGTTAATATGCCTTGATTTATATTTATTATTTACTCTACTGTAAATAGTTATAATATTTTGAAAATACATTAATTGGTTTCTAAACAATGATTCATAATAATCAAAGATTTAATTAATCTCCCTAACATCTTCAATGTTATACTCTAATATAAGCTATTTGAATAAAAACAAATTATTTAAATATATAAATATATAATTAAAAAAACAAAACTTAATAAATAAATTTTTAAATTATTATTACTTAATATTTGATTTAATTGAGAATTTTTAACTAAATTATAATAAAGCTGTTGTCCACCAAAATACTCTGTTCAATATTTTCTCTGTAATATTCAAGGAATATTAAACAGGTAGCCTCACTACGGAGGGGAAATATTAAGGCGAAAATAATTAATTTTTTATATGGATTTTGACAGTTAAACTTGCAATTTTTCCCCTTAAATGGAAGTTGAACCATCAAACTTCATCAGCCCAATTATGAATATTCCCGGAGAAACTTTTTCCCTTCCCAATCTTTTGTTCCCGGGAAAAATCTCCTTTATTCTAATCTCCCTGGGAGTAGCAAAAAAAGGGAATGAGAAAATCGGAAACTTTCAATTTTGTGTAAAATTTTATTGAAAAGTTTTTAGAAAATTTTTTGTAAAAATTTTATCGAAAATTTTTTTAAACTTTTATCGAAAATTTTTTTAAACTTTTATCGAAAATTTTTTGTAAAAATTTTATAGAAAATTTTTGTGAAAATTTTATCGAAAATTTTTTGTGAAAATTTTATTGATAGTTTTTTGTAAAAAAAATTATCGAATGTTTTTTTGTAAAAATTTTACAGAAAATTTTTTGTAAAAGTTGTTAGATTTTTCTACATCTGAATGTCTCTACATTACTGTCAGCGAATGTTGTACCTGATGTCTATTTGTATTTTTTAGCCTTAAAAACAAATTTTAAATCATTGTTTTATATTTATAAATTCCATACTTATATTTCCGCGCTAACTCCCATTCAAATATATGAGGAAAAAAACTCCCAAATACATGCATTTTTCCCTCTTTTTAATATTCATATTACATAATTCTCTCCCTCGGTAGAGAAAAGGGAAAAAATTCCCGAGAAATTTCAATTTGTAATAGCAGGAATGGGAGAAGGGGAAATTTTCCCGGGGAATTGTTATTCATAATTGGGCTGCATATAAAAAAAAATTCAAAAATGTTCGCCTTAATATTTCCCCTTCGTAGTGAGGTTACCTGATAAATATGCCTTGGTAATATTTTTTTCATTCCAATAAATTATTATATACAAGAACGTTGTCTCGGCCTGTATTAATTTAAACAATGACTTTCCAAAAAATGGGGAGCCGCGTCGCTAGTTGGAGACATTCGTGAATTCTTCAAGAAGCTGAATCGTCAGCAAACGCCGATGTGTGGACTCTGTAGCAACAGGCATGTCCGAAGTATAGAGCAAGTATTAAATGGGTTCCATATACTACCCTGGGGAACTTCGTCTCCTTCTTTAAGTATACACTTTCG
Source organism: Phasia obesa (assembly GCA_949628195.1). Classification (NCBI taxonomy): domain Eukaryota; kingdom Metazoa; phylum Arthropoda; class Insecta; order Diptera; family Tachinidae; genus Phasia; species Phasia obesa. The sequence continues at coordinate 109,345,203 of OX451217.1, forward strand.
ATCACTTAAATTAATTTTTCACATCCTACAGAAGTTTTCAGACAGGTTCTGATTAAACTTATATGTTAAGCCTTAATGCCATACCTTATCGACAGCTTGAAAAACATCGATAAAAGCACAGCGCAGTATTTTCTTTCTTCAAAGGTCTTTTTAACTAACTAATCTGTGTGTTTGTTCGATCGTACTATTTTTTTTTCTAAAGCCAAATTGAGGGTTCGGAATACATCTTTTCTTGCCTAGAATTGGGTACAGCTTAGTTATTAATATCTTCTTAAACAGCTTTGACGTAATTGATAAAATGGCCGTATAATTCTACTTTTGTTTGGTCTCTTCCTGACTTATGGATCATAGTTCTCCTAGAAACCTTCCACTCTGTGGAAACGTATTCGTAAAAACAAACAGAATAATTTTGGAGCTTAACGCAGCAACTCAAATAACATCTTGTTACTGGGGCTTTCTTGGAGTTTAAATAAGTCAAAAATTTTTCCAACTTCAAATAAAAAATGTAATAAAATATCTTGTAAATGATACGATTTTTACTCTTCTGCACAGAGACACAGCAGCAAAACAATCAGGTACAATTTACACTTTTTTATTTAAAAGTTTTTCGTCTTCGTCTTCATCATCTTCTACTTTTACTTTGCTGAGTGGTGTGCGTGCAATGTTCTAGATTTCATTGCATTTCCTCCCATCGTCACGCTCTTGTTAATTATATGAAAATTGAATTATTCGTATAGTTTTGTTAATTAGTTTCTGTTGAGTATAAATTTTTTTATTTAAGAAAAAAATAAACAAAACAGAAGAAATGAAATAAAAATTGCACTTTAATTTGAAGATGCACTTGTTTTTCTTCTTGTTAAACTTTTGACTTTATTTTCGTAGTTTGGTTTTCATTACAATATTTTCTCGTTCTGTCATTAAAATTCACAGCAAGGTGTTGGTATTGTCTACAACAGTTTAATTGAATTTACATGCCTTAAATTATGAACGAACAGGCAGAAGATTTTTTCCATTTACTTGTTTTATTTATAAAGTTATGGTTACGAAATTCTTATTAAAAGTTTCAGTTAGATTTTTTTAATTTACTTCTTTTAAGCAGTCACCTGTAAAACATTCTACAGTTATCAAAATTGTAAAGAAACTTTTTTATCCTATTACTACTTTTGGCAGCAAGGGTTTCCTTATCTTGCAAGGGGTCGAATTTAACTCTTCCATGTTCTTCGATAAAGTACAAAGTTCTGGAAAAAATTAGGCAAAAATCGAAGAAATTGACAAGTTATGGCGTTTTGAAGTTTTTAGATCAAAAGTACAGTTTTGAGATAATCGAGGTTAAAGTTGGACAACTAATTTGTGCAAGTTTTCAGTTGCTAAAACTGCCTAATTGAATATGTCAAATACGAAATAAAATCTTTTTTGAAGTTGATCTCAAGATATCGCTTATTGCAAAATAAAACATGAAATTTTGTTTTGTCCCGTACTGAAAATTGTACCCTGGCAAGACAAGGTGCTCTTTGTCAGCTTGCGTCACATGTGGTGATGTAGTGTAGTGCAGATCCCTGCTGTATGGTGCGAAGTCTTGCGGAGCATTTGTCATTTGCCATTTTTTTTCCTGTGAAGGATGATGCTTCTTGAATATCCATGTGATGCTCATCTTCTTTTGATGCCAGGAGTGAGCTGGAACGTCAGGTAGTTTTCTTTTTGGGTGGATTTGATTGAAGAGGTTTGAAGGCTTTTAATTAAAAACTTGTTTGTCTCTTCTTTGTCAGGATACGAACCAAAGTCTTTTGGTATGAATTATTTAAGAACAAATTGGACCTCTGTTCAAATAAATAATCAACTAATCACCTGTTATTACTAAATACGTACGTAAAATAAAATGTTTCATCTTTTTTGTAGATTTTGAACTAATTACATTAATGTAAGTTAAATTTCAACTTTTGAAATGACTACATTAAATCAGCAGAACTTGAAAATAGGACCTTTAAAACGGAGTATACAATTAGATTCTACGGCTACAAACAAAGTTTATGTGTTTCAACGTTTTGGTGGATCAATTTAACGACGGACGACTTAATAAATGTAGTTTTCAATGCACGAAGTTCATAAATGTCATGGCCTTTTTTTAAGAAAGTACAACCCTTTGTGTTACATGTGTTAAGTTTGTGCATTGTTTTTATTTGTGATACATTTTTTAGCAGTTTAAATATAAAATTATAATAAGAATATTTTTAATTATGCGTCGAGCTATTTTATTAACATATAATCAACTAAAAAATGATGTTAGTGAAAACATATAAACAAAAAAGTTAAAATGAACTTTATCTATTTTCGCTTTCGCAATCTACCTGTAAAATATATTTTAAAAATTATGACAAAACGACCGCAAACATTGATTAATTTTTACCAAATTAATCAAAGTAAAAACTGCAACTTTTCAAGTTGTATAAAAATTAAAAATGTTGTTAAAATTAGATGCTAACTTTAAGTGTATGACAATTTCAAGAAATGAAACCTTACGTTAAAAGTAAGATCATCTGTGCAACAGCTTATTGGGAGCTTTACGTAAACTTATAATAACCAAAAACTGAAAATGAGTCTGATAACATCGTAGTTTTAACTAAGGTGATGTTATGAAAACCGTCATAAGTAATAAAAACCCTTAATGTACTGAAGATTCAGTTCACAATAATATAAATTAAAAACAACAAAAAACAACAAAAAACATAACACACGACAAAACAAATAGATTTTTATAAACATTTGGCTTGTATGTATGTATCTGTTTTTAGTGTTGCAAATTGCGTTCATAAAGTCAGCCGTATTCTCAGCGTTATTACAAGATCTTTTTGTGTAATAGTTTTACGAGTTTTTGGGATTACGTACAGGGTTGTTAAATTCTTTTTAATATATTTCGCCGAACTTAGTGTCAAAATCCGTCTAAATCCCCAAATTGATTTTCAACAGTTTTGGGTTGTCCTTGTCTAAATATTTTTTTTTAAATATTAATAAATTATATTTTATAACTCACAAAAAACAACAACTTTTAATTGAAATCGCTAAAATTCACCCAATTTAGAAAACACAGTGGTGTTCCATAAAATAGAGCCACCTTTTACTACATATTTCGAAAAAGAAAAAAAAAAAAAATACTAAATCTCCATAACAAATTTTAAGGTTCTTATTTTTGTGTGATCGAACAACTGACCAACTAAAATACTATAGACGTGTTTTGATAAAAAAAACTTAAAATGAAATATGTACGTAAAAACATTTGAAATTCAAGATTCAAGTGGCTACTTCTGTCAGAGTTAAATAAATTTATTTTTGATTCGTCAGACCACAAAGTTTCTTCAAGGGAATTAAGGAGCTATGTGATGCCTCACGCAGATTGAAAATTGCCGCTTGAATTTTTGTTTTAGCAAGACAATGACCCGAAACTCACATCGAAGTGGGCAAAAGATTGGTTTGCAAAAAAAGGGTTGATGTTTTAAGTTGGCCTGCTCAGTTACCAGTCTTAAACCCATTAAGAACTTGTGACGAATAGTTAAATCAGCTCTTAAGGGAAAACATTCAATTAATAAATATCACTTGTGGGCATTAGTAAAAGAAGCATGGCGTAATAATCCGATTGAGACATGCCAAGTTGTGTTTAGCCGTTATTAAAAATAAATTATATTCCACTAAGTACTGAGGTAATTTGAAGATAATTAAAGTATTTATATTATTTTATTCATCTCTTGGAATTTTATGTTTTTTAGATAATTGTAGTGGATGGCTCTATTATTTTTCACACCTTAAATCATGAATTTCGAATGTTTTTACGTACATATTTCATTTTAAGTTTTTTTTTTTATCAAAACACGTCTATAGTATTTTAGTTGGTCAGTTGTTCGGTCACACAAAAATAAAAACCTTAAAATTTTTTATGAAGATTTAGTCACCCTTATTCTGCATTTCGATTACGTTCCCGCATTCAGTTACGCACGAATCGAAAAAAGGTATTCCAAACAAAAACTGAATCGAAACAAAAAGAAGAAGGGAATAGTATGTTTAAACCAACTGTTTTCCTATGAAACGAAAGAAATAGGAACAAAAATATAAACAATTATTTTTTATTTCATTAAAAAATAAAATTTATAAATTTAAATTTGTTCCATAAGGCAATTATGATGAACGTGTTGGTGCCGGTGCTCCCGTATATTTAGCTGCCGTCATGGAATATATGTTCGCTGAAGTTCTTAAATTGAAGTTCTTAGAATTTTAGAGATAGTTTTAGCTACGAAAATTATATAATATGGTACAGGTACGCGGCGCTTGAAACCATGCAATCTTCCGAGGAAATCAGAAAGGAACCACAATAGACCAATATCACTCCAAGTAAAGATGTCAGGAATCAAATATCACTAACTTAACCTAACCCTTAGAGAAATTAATTATTGAAAGTACTCTATCAACGTAGGCATTATTAGTTTGAATTTACAGGATTTCTGTTTTACCTTTATAATTAAAAACTTTTGATCAAAACTGATGTAAATTATACGGATTATATAATTAAAATAATCTTCCCAATTAAAAAAGGCAAGTTTTTCCATTGTGTTTTATTAATATCCGATGCACAGTGGATTGAAAACATTTTTTTGGAAATAATTTCGAAGCTCATGAACCACTAAAGATATTTATCTTAATGAATTTTCATAGTGGAAATGCATTGCTCTTTTCGAGCAGAGCCGCGGAATGGAGAGTAAGGCCTCAAAATTGGGTACCTCGGGCATACATTTTTTTGAAAGGTCACAAAAAGTTTATTTAAAATGTAAAGATTTTTTTAAATTTAGATAGTCCTCTCTTAATTTGAGAGAAAATTTAAATAGATTTTTTTTTTAATGTTTGGAACTATTTTTGACATGGTGGACTTATTTATGATCGGATTGCTATTTAGAGATATCGGCTGCACTTTTAATTAAATTTAGAATAAAAGAAAATTAAGAAAATGCGCAAGTCCCCTTATCTGACACCCTGTTTACAAAATTAAGGCCTGACAAATATCGATAAATTGAAATATCGATACTTCCCTCCCGACAAACATATACGTATGTCGTATATATGTAGATACTTTTAAAAATATAGATTTTTTTTATTTTAGATTTCAGCAGAAAATTTTTTAGGGCTTTTATAGACTTGATGTAATATCGGGTAATTGTTTGTTTACAACAAGGACTAAATCTGACAAAAATGGTAGTTTTTATTTTTGCAGCATGTCTGAGCGTGATCAAAAACTGGAGACTGTGAAATACATTATCTGCCATTGTCCGATATTGCAAAGCCAAAGGTTCCGATGGCTAGGAAAAATATTTTATGATGAATTAGACGAAAAAGAAAAATCAAACAGAGCGGGACATTGTTACTTTCAATAAAAAAACAAGAACAAGAAAAGGAAAAAGAAAATTTCCAAGGTAATTTGGAAATACTTATTCGAAAAAAAAAATTTTTAATGCATTAAAAAGCTTCACTAAGTATTCCTTATTCAATCCTTCTACATATCTCTGCGCAGTAAAAACTATAGACCAATATCGCCAAATTATATTGAAACAAAAAATTATTTTTTTTTATTTGCTTTTAAAATTTAATAATGCAAAAATTGTGTAAATAATGATTAAATTCGTTAATTAATTAAATTTAAATATTTGCACTAATTTATAATAACAAGATGACAACTGATTTTTTTCATTTTTATTTCTCTTGTAACCACAACATTTATTCGCACACTATCACACAAACTACGGGCAAAACAAACAAAATTCAATTAATTGTTGTTGTTTGCACATACATACGTACGTATGTACGCATGTTTGTGGTGTGCATGTGTATTATAGATGTTGGGCTGTTTGTTTGTAATGTGTTAAAATTTATTAGACTCATCATCAAAATTTAATTAAAGTCAAAAATTGTATTTTTAAAAAATGTTTGTAATGCTTCTCGTAGCACAAGTGTGTGTGAATGTTAATGCTGCTGTTTTCATTTTTATTAATGTTTTGTTGTTGCAATATTTATCTTAATGTACATCGACAGGTGGATTTGCAGCAATAACACAACGACTTTTTTTATTTTAAATTCCACCGAATTTTTGTTAGAGGTGAGTGAAGCAACGACAAATGGCTGCAAACGGTTTTAAGCGAACGCAAACGTTAAACAGTGAATGCGAGAACGAAAAAAAGGATTCTAAAGCTTTTGGGAGAGGGATGGCAAGTGATGACGAACATAAATGTTTGTTGTAAAAAGATTTCGTCATTGTCGTTACTTCTCTGTTGCAATGCAATATTGTCGCGAGGTGAGATAATGCCGTTGCCCTGTACTACGCTACATTGCATCACTATCATCTGCACTCAAAGCGGAGTACCAATTGCAAATCAACGAAAAAAACATGCATCCATTTTATTACATGAAGCGTAAAAATTGGCAAAACAACATAAAATCTTTAACAAAGTACAGTATAACGATGCGATTTTATAACGGGTGGTCCAAATATAAGCATTCTTTCTTTTAAATTTATTAAAATGAACTAAACATAATGTATATTGGTAGGTATGTTATGGATTTACTAGAAATAAAAGAATATTCCTATTCCTTATGGAGCACGATTCCACTCATTTCTGTTGTGGCTAGCTTTACAGTATCTTATCCTGTAAATTTAATTTTCCACGACTTTGATTCTATCTCAAGAATGGCCTTCAGGGAGTGGAGTGTTTCTGGATTATTCGAATATCTAAATTTAATGCCAACTAATAAGAAAAAACCCAATGGGGTCACAGCTCCGAGATGGCCATTTGACATCGTCAAGACGGCTGCTAATCCGATTAACGAACTTTGTGCGCATCATCCTGTTGAAACCAAAGATTAACCAAGCTCCTATCTTTCATTTCAGTCCATAAAAAATGAGTAATCATTGGCAGTCAAACTGTCACTCTCTGTGAATGTATTGGCTTTTCAACTATGACGTGCAGGTTTTCCGATCTCCAGAAGAGGGAATATCATTTGTTGACTTTGGCGCCGATATAAAGATCCAAACTAAGATACTGCAGTACTAGCAAGCAAGTCTTACGAACTGTTTGCACAAAAATTCATCGTGATAAGCGCTTCTTTTTGGCTGATGTCTTTTTAAAAAACGCTCGGTTGTGGCAACAGAGCAGCAACGTTGTTCAAGATTAAAACTACGCTTTTGGTCCGCTGAGGTAGACACTTGTCTTTGGACCACCCAGTATTTCTTACATTCTAAACAACTACAGGGACAGGAAAATGGTCTGAACTGAAGAACTAGCTCTTACGTAGGTTGTTTTAAAGTTATTAGCGATTTGTATTAGTTGAGGTTCAAAAATAAACCAATCCTGAACAATTTTGATCTTCTATGTAGAAATATACTGCCAGACCCACGATGTAGCTCGATGTCGATCGTTCCCACAAACACATTTAAAACAAAAACAAAATGTTTGAATTTGTTTTTGTTTTAAATGTATTTGTGCGAACGATCGACATCGAGCGACATCGTGGGAGCGACATCGTGGGACAGGCAGATAGTTTTGAACGTTTATTTCATTTCAAAAATATATTTTGCCTTAATATTTTTACCTTCCGAACTTTTAAAAAGCCTTTAAAAAGGCTTAAAAATTAGGCAATAATGTTTAAAAATATAGTTCTTGCGTCAGTTTCCAAGTGAAGAATTTATGACTTCTACTTTCTATTTAATATTAACTTAATTGCTGTTTTGTTGCTTTCATTTAAATATGATTCAAGTAGTTTTTTTTTTTGGGCTTCTAAGGCCCTGGCCATTATCAAACGACTTTAGACTCTAGAGCTAAATAAAACTCTCATTTTGATGGCAGTACATTACTATGTGTTTTTAACCTGGCATAAATACGGTGCGGTTATTTTTAATTCTATTGTTGTTATGCCATGTATTTTTCGGTCGGCTGCTTTTAGGTTCCATTCTAATGCCGACTCGTAATACTGCCATGAGGTCTGCGTAATGTATGGCCTATTTGCCTTCCTATTGGTTCTTGCCTTTAATTTATCTCACAAGCCTCGTTGCCAGTTTTTTATGTTGGCTAGAATTTTGATTAAAAATTGGCTTTAACTCAAAAAATCTTAGGGTAAAAATATAATTAATATGTGTAAAGAAACGAAAATAAAATGCAAAATGTAGTGGATAGTGAGACAGTAATATATGTATCAGGTAAGAGAGCATAGAAGGGTGGATTACGCTTGTCCTCAACCAAAGTGTATCCACTTTTTTTAATATATTGATAAAGATTCTTGTAAGAAGCATCTACATATGTATTTGTCCATATTGTATTTTAAGTACAATACGGGGAATGTGTTGTGTCTGTGTTTGTTTGCCTGTCTGTATGGGTTTTAATTTGTATTTTAAACACTGCATTTTTGTAAATTTGTTTCGATTAGTGTGACTAATTCAGTCGACCACTTATAGTTGTGGTTGGTCCCGTCTCCTCTATACGCATCCATCATTGCAACATTAAGCGATTAAATGCAATAAAAGTAAAATTTATGTTAATATTTATTTAAAATATAAAAATTTAACTTCATTTTTTCTATTTTTCTAAAGAGTTTTTTGTATAAGATTTTGTGTTTTTTTGGTTTTTACCCGCAGGCGGACCTTAAATGGCAGTAAATCGGACCGATTTCTTGAACTTGTTTCAATGTAAATAAATGCTATACAGGCATAGATTATTTTTCTTAGCTGAATAACATGAGTATTCTCAGTTAATAATCACATGTTAAACTGACATTCGGATAAAAAATAAAAATTTAAATTGAAGTAAAGTTGAAGGGCCAGTTCGTAAATTAGCGTTTCTAATTTTTTCCAACAATCTAAAGAAATGTTAATTAAATACGCCTACCTAAAGAATTTATTGTTGTGGCTTGGTTTAATGTGTGGAAGAGTTTTTCAAATGATATATACTGAGATAACATAAAAATTTGCTTTATTAGAAGGATAAATTAATGCTCAAATGTACCGCATTCTGGAATTTTTTAAGAATTTTTGGCAAGGATTAGCACAATGTTGTCTTCTTAAGTTCTTAATTTGTTCGTATCACAAACGACATCAGATAAGCCCAGAACAAACTATCTATAAGCGTTAAACAGCACGATCTGGTAGTCAATTGTCTTGGCTATTTCTAAAATAACCAGTTTGCAAAACCGCAAATAATTCTTAACCAAGGCTCAATAACTTCACCAATTTTGGGGTCTTGGGGTCCTGCAATTTTGATTTTATATTTATTTGAATATACTTGATGTTAGTTTTAAGGGCAGACTTTCTCTCCTTCCTATCCTTTGAATTTTTTTGGTGGTTTTCCTTTCAAGTAGAATAATAAGATTTGTTGTTTTTCAATAGCATAGTTGTCTCTACTTATCAATTGTCAACACGTTGACGCTCACTTTGATGTCAGTGAGTGATTTCAAGAAACACACTTCTTTTCTTTGTCAATCATGTTTTCTTCAAGAGTTCGGGCAAGATTTCATGCTTAAATATTAAAGTTATTGTATTTGTAATACATTTGACTATATTCTTAAATATTGTCGATGCTGTGAACTGAAACTGCTAAAGCCTTAGTTGTTTGAAAACTATCGATTATTTTATAAAAAAAATTAAAAAATATATATACACACATATATACAACAGAAATATTTTTAATGTAATAAAAAAAAAGAAAAATACAAGAATAAATTTTCATATGCCATGGGAAGAATTTAAAAATTTATTGATTTTTTAGGAAACATTTTAATTAATTAATTTGGTGAATTATCTGGGATAAGAAACACTGGATAGGGAACTTATGCACCTGTGGTTTGGTGGCCCGTAAGTTATATGGGGTTCAAACACAAGCAATTGTGGCAATGTTGGGAACGCTACCGTTAGACTTATTTATTAGGTCAACGGCTGCAATGTCAGCTTTGCGTATGAAGAGCGATGTCATTTGGCATAGCTTTGGGCCGAACATAGAGCATAAAAGCATCCTGGACCTAGTTAGTAAGTAAGTTAGGGAAGCTCAAATGCCGATGTAACGCATGAGTAGAAGAAATATAGTCGAAAGACTGCATCGGACACTCATTGCGGAAGGCGTTATACACAATGAGTGTATGGAGGACGACATCAGCATTTTTACTGATGGATCTCTTATGGACCGTAGAGCTGAAGCAGGTGTATACTCAGCTGAGCTGAACTTGTCCTGTAGTCTCCGGTTGGGGGAGTACGTCTCCGTCTACCAGGCAGAATTGCTTGGGATGCTGCATGCGTTGGATCACCTGCTGGATTCTCGGGTGCAGGGAATAAAGGTTCTCATTGCACTTGACAAGCAGTCGGTTATAAAACGTATGAATCAGGTGAACGTGCACTCCAAACTAGTGCTGGAATGTGTTTTAAAACTTAACAAATGTGCCACGGTCAATGAGGTAACATTAATGTGGGTTAAGGGACAGGCAGATGTGTGTGAATGTCCAGCACTAGCTAGCATAAGACTCAGGACCACTAGTAGAAGCTTGTTAAATGTGAATGACTTGGGGGACTGAGACTTCGTGATGAAAAAGAAGGCCGACAGTTACCAGTCGACAGTCTGAAATCACTAAAATCAAGATTAAAGGCTGGTTGAAGCACTTGACTCAATGAAAGTAGGTTGACGTAAATTATATTTCGGTTGCCTGTAATCAGAGAGGACGGAATGGGGTCGAAAAGGGTCCCATTATTGAAGTGGTCTGCTTCGTTTTTCCCCCTACACAGAGCCAAAAATACCTAATAGAATCAAAAAGATTTTCTCTATGAAATGTTTTTAGGCTGAGGGGTATGCCAGCAGAAATAAAAAAAAAAGATATTTTCAAAGGGATTCCTTATTATTTTCATGTGGTTAATCTTATTTTAATTTTTTTTTTTCAATTTTATCAGTAAGGAAATCCCATTAAATCAATAAGAAAACTTGTTTTTCACAATTTTTTTACTCTTTTTTGGCACAAAAAACAATCCATAGAGAAAAACTTATTATTCTATTAGGTTTTATTAGCCTACCTAATTGATTTTTTCAAAAATGTTTTTCTGATTGATTTCATTAGGTTCCTATATGATAATGTGTAAATCAACTTTTTAATTTTTTTTTAATAAGGTTATCTTCTTGATTATATTAGCTTTCTTGTCTTGTTATTTCGTTTATAGAAATCAACATAGAAACTGTTTGCTAAAACATAAAATATAAAATATACATTTGGTGTAGTGGTTAAGTGCGTGCCTACAAAACGAAGCATACCAGGTTCGTTCCCTGGCAGAGGACGAACAAATTTTCACCATGGTTTTTCTGGTTTTATAAATTAAGTGGCCTCAACCCCCTCTAGACAATCCATCAGAAGAAGCTCCCCCCCTGACCTTTTACCCTGGAAAAATAGAAGATAATATGAAGGCAAAATAAAATGTCACAAAAAGAAAAGGTAGAAAGAAATCAAAGATTGGATTGATTAGATTAGCAAACAATTTTAAAGGAGATGTCAAAAAAGCAGTTTTTTATTTTGAAAACTTTTTGTTTATTTTTTATGTTTTTATAAAAACAAAACAATATAGCCTAATAAAATCAAGAAAAAGCCCTGTTTGAAAAAACAATAAGAATAACTAATAAAAATCCTAAGTTTTCTTCTTGACTTTTTCAAAAAGGGTTTCCTTATTAAAATAAAAAGTCTTTCTTCTTGAAAAAACCATAGAGACATCTTATAAATTTTTTATATTTGATTAGGTATTTAGACACAGTTTTTTCTATGTGTATTAATAATTAATTAATTTTAGGATACATTTGTAGTATAAAACAAATAGGGCTTAAAACTTGTCTTTTGTGGCCGAATATAATTTCTCTGAAGTCTAGTTTATTTGTGACTGCGATAATTTCTAGGTGTTTCTTTATAGTTCATGTGTTATATATGTACATATAACTTAGCGATAACCTGTCCGCCTTTTGTTTTCTTTACTTTTTGTAATAGCTGAAGTATTTCAGTTGAATAAGTTCTAAAATTAAATAACTCTTTGAAAGGTTCAACACTATTTCAAAAATTATTTAATAAATTTTGTATTTTACAAAACTACATATCTTATCGATAAGATGTTTTAAATAATTTACTATTATAAACAGTTTTTAACTTCGTGTACATTTTTGTAAATAATTTTTAAGAACTTTCTTAAAAAAAATAATACTCTTATTTATTCAGAAGCTATTAAGAAGTAAGCCAACGGCTTAAACAAACATTTGGTCTACAATAAAATACAGACTGAAACTAAGTTCATGATGCTTAGACGGCTATGCACGTTGTTAAACTTTACGAGCACCTTTGTGACAAGTAAATATAATTGTAAGAAAAACTGAAGTATTATTCTTTTAAAATGCAAATGTATTGTTAAAGTAAGGCTTATTCTCTCCAACTAATAAATAGAAATAGGGTTGATGTCATTGCTAACCAAAGGATAGCTGAAGCAAAAACAAATATAAGGTGGTAAAAAAAAACATAAACAACACTACCTATAGCTTGGTGGTGGTATACTCCGTTCTAACCAAATTTCTCGTATTTTATTATCTGAGTTTAGTTGTAATTCTTCGTATCCAAAAAGTAGGTAGATACGATGTATTTTAAGATTGTACCGATTTAGAAATGCATAACATTTTGCTAGCATCTAAAATAAATATTTTCCAATTTTTCTCGGAAAATTATTCACATAAATTGTAAAAAAGTATTTTTTAGTAGTTAGAACGAATTCACATCGTGTTAATAAATAGTTCGACTAATATATTTAAAATGGTAAATATTACATTAAAATATTAAGAATATTGTACCGCCATAGTCGTTTGCATCTGCAAGCATAGACGTCATTTACGTCAACGTCCTAAAATCCTATATTATGGATTTTTCTAAAAATCTTACAATTATATTTTAAAATCTAGGTTTTTTTTTCAAATGTTTTTGTTATAGTATTGTTAAACTAAATTCAATTACAGCAGATATGTTAAAAAAAAAGTTTTTCTGTAAAAACAACGAGCGAAATCGAAGCCTAATGTGAAATTTTCGAAATAGAAGTGAGCAATTGAATGAAAACTGTTTATTATATTATTAATAAAAAGTTTTTAAATTTTAGTTTTTCGTAACAAAACATTTTTGTTTCCATTGGATTGTCACCCACTGTATCTAAAATATAGCAGTTTTTCGTGGCTTGAGAATTAAAATAAATTAAACCCGAAAATTTCTTTTTATGTAAAAAGTTTGTGTGGTTGGTTACACAATTAAAACATGTGTAGTTTTTAAAATTTGTTCAAAAATTGTAATAAATAACGATTTTTTGATTGCAATAAAAATGAATGGGAGGGAATGAACACTTACCTTTCCTTGCATAATCAGCCTTATTGTTAATGTAACCGATGGATCATCATGTTTAATTTGCGTACTTGTGTTATTGTCCTCCATTTTACTGTGTGTTTAAGGGGGTGGTGTTGGTTGGGGATTGATTGGTTGGTTGGTTGGTTGTAATTTAAATTTTGAATTTAAAAATAAATAACTTTGTTATTTAAAATCTTTTGTCTTTATATATATATAATTCTATATAAATATATGTATGGTTTAATGTTTGTAAGTTTTAAGAAGATTCTTTTTCTCCTTGTTGTTGCGGTATTTGCTCCTTTGGATTTCTTAATAAGAAATAAATAAATTGTATAACAATTATAAATTAGTTGGTGGTGTCTTTTATCGTTTCATTTAAGCTCCTCTTAGTTTTGTTGTCTTTATTGAAGTTTGTTCAAAAAGAAGACTTTGTTTGCCTTGCCTTGCCTTGCTTTATATTTGACTGATTGTAATTAAATTTTTGTTTCAAACAAAATTAATTCTGTTTCATTTTCTTTTTAAATCCAAGTGAAAAAGTATATTTGCTTTGAACATATGTGTTTGGAACCGTCAGTCAGTCCATGTATGCTATGATAGATAAAGGAAAAATGTTCAGATGAATGATAGATTTTCTAGAAATTCATGAAATTTTGGTTTTGCTGTCTGGGAGTTGGTGGTTTCTTGAGTTTAACCGTTTGACAAGTTTTTGCAAATTGTGTGTAAAACAATTAGATGTTCTTGAGACTGGCAATTTTTGGGCAAAAAAACTATTTTTTTTTATTATTTTATGTTCAAGATTATAAAATTCTTTTTGCTCTCTCTTTATATTTGGCGGTACACAACAATTAGTAGCTGTAGTGTGTGAATAATGAAGCAGCAGCCTTGGCGATGTCTATGTTTCCTTACAAATGGGGTACAAATTCTGTAGACATTAATTGCTGTAAAGAAATGAAAGAAAGAAATTATAATTAATTACAATTAATAATGGCAATGTAGACGTATTAGTGGTCTTTGTTACAAATTATTTTAAATGCAAATAAAACATTTGAAAAATGACAATAATTATTTTAAGAATCTTGTTCAGTTCATTTGCTTGACTTAAACTAATAGATTTGCCTTGTTTTTTGTGTTTCTTTGTTAAAATTTATTTTTGTCAATCGATTAAAGTCGAAGTACAATATTAATTGCGGCATTAATGAAAGCAACACAACGAAACTTCCGGCAGTCAACATACTTTTTTGTGTCCTCTCTTGTAATTTTCCTAAATAAATTTATTTTCTGATTTTTGTTTAATTTAATTTGTTTCAAATTTTTGGTTTTTTATTTAATGAAAATTTGTTTATGTGAAATTTACAAAACTTTGAATGTGCGCCAAGTTTTGTTTTTAAATAAAATAATGAATGCATTTATTCTGCAGTTACACATATATTTTTCTAATTGTCTCTCAAACGCGTAGTTAAGGAATTTCGAAGCAAATTCCTTAACTTTTGGTTTACAAGTACAAGTAATTTACTCGTTATATATACAATGTTGCTATAAAATTTTAAATTTTTAAACAATATTTTATACTATATGTTTTTGTTTTCCTAATTATGTAATTCATTAATGTAGTTTTATTATATATGACCCTTGAGTAGTAAACATTTTTTCACGCATAAAATTTATTCCTATTCATTATTTGACTTTGGAAGCCAAAATAAAATAGTTCAAGCAGTTATTTTGAAGAACGAAAAAATTTATGTTTTCATAAATAAAATATAAACGAGTTAGATAAAACGCTATGTAAAATTCAAGCAGTTCCTAGGAGAATCATGCCACAATATATGTATGAAGGGAAATAAATAAGACTTAACAAAATCACAGAAAACAGCACGATAAACTACAGCTAACAACTCCTCAACTCTTTTTTAACGCAAAGAAATTTTGCGGTAGCTCATTTATAACAATGTAAATGATCTTATTGAATGAGTCTTTCACCTATACATTAAACGTAGAGACGCGGCGAATTTTAGTTTAGCAAATCTAAACGCCAATGTTAAATTTAGGTTTAAATTCTGCAAGAGCGAATGCCAATGCAAATAATTTTGCACACTTGTAATAAATTTTATAAATTTTGTCCTTAAAACATGCATTATAAATGAGTACTTTTCTTACACGACAAGTCTTAGGTCGAGGCCAGGTAATGAGCGGCAAGCGGTACAACTGTGAGCGATAAAAAATTTAAACATTTTAAATACTTTTGAAGTGGCCACATAGTCCGGGGTATTTCTGCGGCTGAGCGGCGCCGGTTAGAAATAAAACTAGTTGTAATTTTTAATTGATTTCTGATCGTAAAGAAGTTCTCCTTCTTTTTTATAATATTTCTAAAAATGAATAAATTAATTACTTAGGCTTAAGTTTTTAGTTAGAAAGAGATACCAGCAGAGTGGAATGCATTTTCTGGGCAGCTACGTCCGTCATCAGCACCTTTCGTACTTATCTACAAGGTAGTTTCAATTGTTATTAATTTTTTATTTAAACAAACTTATCAAATATATAGGATATGAGAAATTTTTAAATTTTTTGTCCTAAAGATGTTAAACAATTTTCTTATATATTAATGCAGGGGAATATCTAAGCAGAACACTTCCTTAATAGGCCTCTTTTCGAAAAACTTCCGTTCTCAATGGTTATAGGCAATCCATTTGTCATTTACGGCAACCTTTTTTTCATTGAGTCACGAGAGAGTCTTTAGCAATGATCCGTCGACAGTCTCAAATCACTAAAGTCTGAAACAATTTTCTTAAAATATTCGAAAAAATAGAGAAATTACAATCTCTCAGTGTAAAATTAAGTGCCCCATTTTATATGTATATCTGTCCATAATTTAATGTAATTGTTACAAAACAACTGTAATTTCCCAGAGTATTTTTATTTATTTTTAAATAGAGAACATATTCGCACATAGAAAAAAAAACCTGCAGACACAAAAATGTACATTAGAATTCGTTGAAGATTTATTCGCCATAAAATGTGTCTCTTCTGTAAAATTTATGCAAAAAGGCGAGGAAGCTAGACAAAGTTTAAACGCATGTCTTTATATTTCTTTCCACTTAATTTTACTTTAATTTCTTTTGCCCAGAATTGTGAATATCTGTGTATTTGTTTGGTAGCTAGCTATTGATGAAAATAAATTTAGAATAATACAATTTTTGCGAGTAACAAGATTTATTTTTAAAATAATCGCATGTAAATTGTCGATCAAATAAATTGTAAATAAAACAGAATTGAACGACGGACGACATGAAAATGTACTATTTTTGGCTGTAGCAATTTTTTGTTAAATCAAAAAAACTTTTTCCTAAATTAATAGAAATAATGGAATGATTAAGATGAAATTTAGTTTTATAAGCCAACACATTCCAGAACATCTCCGACCATTGTAAAACACTCTCTAATGTTGTGGAATATTCTAAAACATTGTTTCGCAGCCTAGAACATGTTTAAAATAAAATTTGTGCAGAGCAAAGCAAGGTGCCCCATCTAGTCTATAATTATAATAAAACTGTAAAAGAACGATTTCTATACATGATTTTTTTTTTACTGGTGCTATCTGCACCAATCGCAAAGGAATTCATAACAGCAATTTTTGGAATCTTTTGTCTGTCTGTGTTCGCATCACATACTGGATAAAAAATATCTGATTTTCAAGAGAAAATAGAGAATAAGTAATGAAAGTACGCAATGTTATCGATTAAGACAGCACCTTCAACACTATTTACAGAGCTCTACACAATAATTTTAAAATGTTATTTAAATTTTAGAATTTTATATAGTCTTTGGCAGATGAAATGAAGATGAAAAACTAAATTGTCACTAAAATAAATT
This sequence comes from Phasia obesa, assembly GCA_949628195.1. Taxonomy (NCBI): domain Eukaryota; kingdom Metazoa; phylum Arthropoda; class Insecta; order Diptera; family Tachinidae; genus Phasia; species Phasia obesa. The sequence continues at coordinate 109,362,477 of OX451217.1, forward strand.
GTAAATAAAAAATAAATTGAACGATGACATGTAAATGTTCTATATGCAAAAATTCCTTTTTAAAATAAATAATACTTTTTTAATTAATAATGGAATAATTGGGACTGAATTCCAAAACATTCGGAAATGTTGTGAACTGTTCGGAAACATACCCGATAATTGTTGTGGTACATCCCAAAACACTGTAATGTTGTGGAAATTTTAAACGCCCATTTGCTTTTGCCACAACAAGTTTGTAACCAGTTTATGAGAAGCTAAAACCGATGTAAGGGCTACAAAAAATGTCTTATACATAAGAGTTGTCATCTCTTAGTTAAGAAGACATTTTTTGCCAGTATTTTATAATTTTTTTTGAAGATTGACAATAAATTTTCTGGTATTTTTTATACGTAATATAAGAAGAATAAAATTTTGTGAATAAGCTTCACCTCACCTTGTTGTTATTTTCTTTCTTGAAGTGGTAGTATGAAGAAAAAGCTAAACACCAAATATAGTGTTATATACATACATATGTATCTCTTTTTTTAAAAATATACAAATTTTAATATTTTCAAATTTTGTGGAATAGTTTTTGCAAAATAAAGGAAAAATATTAGTATCTTTTTAGAAAATTAGTATCTTTATAAAGTTTAACAACAACGAAATTTAGAAAATTTTAATTTTTGCTGATATTTGTTTCACATTTATCGAAATGCATTCAAAACATTTCATTTGTTCAACTGCACTGTTATAGCAGTAAATATATATTTTGTATATTACGGACTTAAGTGTGCTTTTGTTTGCCCAATGTGTTCGATTACTTTTTCTCAATTTCAAATTCTATTTTCGTACATATGTCTTCTATTTCAATCCATACAAAAGTTTGCATTTTTCTTGTAGTTATAAAAACACGTACATTTTATAATAGAATAAAAAAGTTGTTTTTATATTTAGAGAAACAAGATATTTTTCTAATTAAATGTCATTTCTATCAGATGTTCTGAACGTAACAGGAACTACGTACGTACGGTCACGTCAACATGAACAGAATTCATAGATACATTTAATGATGACAGATATTTACTTTTATTACGATGCGATCAGGATTGTAATATGAATTTATTGCACTTACATCTTAAAATATAGAATCAAGTCAAAAGTTTTAGCACAAATCTTGAAATCATTAAAATCTGATTAAAATTTGAAAAATATTCAACGAAAGGGCAAAGTAGAACGTAAGTCTAAAGAAGCGTAAAAAATTCTCGGTTTTGGAAGATTTAAATTATTTTCATGTTGCCACTTTTTCTAACTTTTTCCTCAGCTGTAATGGTTGTATACGATTATGCAATCAGTTTGTCATTCCTTTGTAAATTTTGTTTCTTATCGACCCCTTCGTAATCGTAGATACATATATGTAGCTTTTGCAAATTTCTATGTTAGATACAAAAATGACTATAAATGAAGTCTGGTTTAAACAAAAAAATATGAGGAAACCAAAAATTACGAAAATCCCTAAAATTGGCAAAAACAAAAAAATTATCAAAAGTTAAAATTTCATATTGTACATATGTATATGCTTTAATTTTTATCGTTCTTTTTAATAAATGTATATTTGCAGAAAAAAGTACAAACCACTATTTTTTTAAAGCATTGTTCATCGATCGCTACGATTTTTTGCAACTTTCTGGCAAGTATTGAATTTCATCATTAAATAAGAGTCTCATCTTTTGAGGCCAGAAACGAAGTAAACAAATGTTTGATATTTTGTACTAAAGAAGTGTATTATTATTATACAGCTAGAAGATAATGTCGGGACTATACGGCAGATAGGTCGTAAATTCCCATCCACCAGTTTCCAAATATTTGTTAACTTTAGGTGTTGCCAAACCTAAGACCAAGAATTGACATGAAGAAATTTATAGACTAATGTCTAGTCGTAACTTACGGCCATTTTTCGTTCAATACTTTCTTAAGTCGAATAAATTGTGTTCGGTGTGGTTCTGCCGTGGTCGAATAAACTGGTTTAAACAGCTCATAATAAACCGATGACTTCGGCGCTTTAGATATTCTATTGAGGTATCGACGTTTCTGTTTAAATTCGCAACCAAATTATGGAGTTTAGATTAATATTATAGATTCAAATTTTATTGCCCGTTACAATTCGATATAGCGCTCAGGCATAATTTTAGACATGCAAAATCGCCTTTTGACGTCGCTTAATTTCAGTTAGTGTAACCCCCAATTCTCTTACTAAAGGGCTTTCCCTATAGAAATCTTGAAAAAATACAACTACACAATATAGTGTAAAGCAATGGGATTTAATGCATATACACTATAACAATAATACTATAAGGTTATATGTATATGTATATATTAAAACAATAAAATGTTGAGCACGACCGACTATTCTTGTTTGTCATAAGTTTGTCATGACTTTTCAAAATAGTTGCAAAATATTTCTTGCTCTATTAAAAGCAACAAATCTTACAAATCTTTAAATACACAAAAATTATTCTTTTTTTAATCGGGCTCTTCCGAAAGGGATTTCCAAACATCTAAAGCCAGTAGATGAATGGATATATTGTTAAAAGAACATACGAATGTTTGTATGTATGTACATACTTACTATTGTTAAAAAAGCTTCTTTTATATTTTCTGGTATGACGACGTTTATTTTATGTTCTCCAAAGTTAATGCTTTTGTGAAATATTTTTAATTCTTTTTATATAGATTTCTTTTTTCCAAGAAAAATTTTCCATTAAAGGAAAAACATTTCACCGAAAATAATGAGAATGAGTACAACAAACAGACTGAAAAACGAATGCAGGAACATGCAAGAAAATGCATTGAGACAAGTTTTCTTTTCTTTGTTCATGTTTAGTAAAAAAAAAAATAAGAAAATAAGCAAACGAGAAGACGAGAAGACTTAGATATAATAAAAATGAAAAATAGTTGTTTACTGCTTACTTAAGTTTTCTTGTAGTGCAAACTTCATAGAATATTTTTGTAGCTTCTTACTTTAATATATAATGTTTTCTTTTTTCTAATTGCCACAACTTTATTTTTTTTTTTCGTGTTGTTGTGTTGAGATGTGAGAGTTTTTGTACTAATTCATTATAAATTTACTTATAATCAGATAGGTAATGTTCATTGTACCACGTTAATGACGATAAACTTTAAAAATCTAACCAAGTTTCTATTGTAGACAAGAGTAAGAAAATATAAAATACACTCACACGCTTACACATACATAAATATGTATGTACGTTCTTCCATATCCATCTGGCCAAACTGTCGAGACGACATATTGTTCGATGATATTTGCTCGATTTGTCTCCTCTTAATACCATGTTTCTATTAAAACACGAATCATTGAATTCGATTTTTGAATTACTTTGGCGAATTATCAACTGTTTCAACTCAGCAGTCTTAATTCAATTTGAAAATTGGTCACCATGTTCAACTTTTTACAAGCTTTCGAAGAGTTATAAATAACATGAAAGTAAATAAAAAATGTTTCATAAACTTGTGCCCAGACAATGTTTTTGAAACAATATATGTGCCCTGGCCTATGAAAAGGTGGCTTATGACTAAAAAAAAAAATTTCTACTTTTTGTAGTTGTTGTTACATTGTTTCTGTGGTAATAAGGAATAAGTGCTTAAGTCGACTCAAGCAAAAATTTAGTTATTGGCACCTTTGAAATCTGCGTACTTCAAAGTACCCATGTGCAAATTTTCAATTATTTAGAAAAATTTTTCAGGAAGTTATAGCAAAATAACTTTCTGCTTATCTTTTTTCAATGTCGAATCGAATTTGGAAAAAATCTTAAGAAACTAGAAGCTATTTTTGGAAATCATAAAAACTTCTTTCACAACTTATTAATTACAACGCCTGCGTTCTTTTGGTAGATATAAGATATTTTTTTAAATCATACGTTTGTCTCCCATAGGTAAATTTTAAAGAAAAGTTATTTTTTTGAAAAATTTATTTTAAAGTTTAAAATTGCTCTCCTACAAAACTTAAAAATCAGACTTAAGCACTTTTTCCTTATTGCCACAGGTTTATCTTTAACAGCTAAAATTTTTCGAAATTATGTTTTTGAGTCATAAGCCACCTTCTCCCTTTTCATAGACCGGGTCACATATATCTATATCGTCTATATCAATATATATATTTAGTTATATGTATATAATAAAATAAAATAAAGTATTATATTATATATAAGTAAAAGTTCATGAGGAATATAGGGCGTTATATATATACACACATATACATATGTAAATAAATACATAAAATATATCTGCAACATTATTATAACTTGTCTTTAGCTAAAGTTAGGATTTTGTTGGAGCGATAAAAAGTTTTTCGTTATTAAAAGTAAGCTAGAAACCATAATGGGCCTAAAAGTAAGAGTCTTAAAATTTGATGTCTTTTAAGAAACTTTAAGGGAATTCGCCGTTCAGAACAATATTGGCGACAATGTCATGAAAAAATCTTCTATCAAAACATATTAATGAAATAGCGATGATAAACGATTTTGCTTTTTTTTTCTTTTATTTAAGAAACTATTAACTACAAAATGGGCGATAATGTCTTCCATTTTGTCGTGTATTTAATTCTGTTGGTAATAGACAAGAAACCTAGTCTTCGAATGGTTACTTCATCGTAATCATGTGTAAAAAAAACCCAAATAACGCGGCTCCAAATGGCACAACTGAATAAAATTGGAATAAATGTTTTTTAATGTCTGTTATATTAATATCAAGACGTGTACGTATGACATCGCAACGCTATGTAGTAACGAATTCACAACAAGTTACGTTTTCATTAAGAGATTTTTTAACGACTTCGTTTAGAATTTTCTAGAACTTCGCTCTCGGGAAGTTAGGAAAATATAATGATTAGTTAATGATATTCAAAGCAATACTTTACGGTTATCAATCCGATTTTAATTATCCATCTTGCATATGAATGTTTGTATTTTTTTTTTTGTATTTTATACAATTGTGGTTTTTATTTGGTTACTTAAAAATCAAAGTTTTTTTTAAAAAGATTGTTCAGACAAACAACCAAAATGTCTTAATAAATTCGTTACGTCGAGTCTGACTTCAGAAAAAATCGAAACATTTGGTTTGGTGGGTCATTACAATAAATTGTAATTGTATAAAAATGTAAATATGTATGTATATAAGTTTAAGAGTCGTCTACCTCGCAATCGACAACAAAGTGCAGCGAACTGTAACTATTTTGCTTTAAAAATTTGTTTGAGATCTCCTCTATTTATCTTTCACGATTTACAATTGTCTTGTACTCGTAGTATAAGATGTCTTAAAGAATTGGCCAACTGGGTAGTAAATAGATTCAATTTAATTTTATAGGTTGCATGATGATGCTTTGGGCTGTTTAAATGATGAACAAGTTTTTTCTGTTGATTTTTCTTCTTATTTTTGTTGTTTTATTTTATTTTAAAGCCGTTGCATATTTTCTATTCTATTTTTTTTTTTGTGGCAACATATCGCGTGAAATCGTTAAATACGGATTTCAAAACAAAAGATGATGAACTCTGTATTTAATTTTATATTTTATTTCTATTCTCGCCGTCATCATCATCATAATCATCTCGGCATTATTATACAGCTTTGACTGTTATTTGTTGTGGTAGCAGAAAAAATCAGCACATTTATTTTCTTTTTATTTCCATTTTAAAACTATTTGTATTTGTGTTAGTTAGTCTATGTTGCATTATATAGTACATACATATGTGTATGTATGTCTACATGCACAAGAGAAAGCCCGTAGTTGCTATGGAAAATTTTCATAATTTCTGCACTTAGACATTTTTAAGTAACCTTTTGAAATCAAATAAAACTAAATTCAATTATTTTTGTAGCATCAAAAAGGTACTTTTATGGGGGTACCTTAATTGAGTTTTGCATGAAATTAATGAAATAGGATTTTCAATTAATTTTTGCAACAATAAAAAAATCTTGGAAAAAGGGAAGGTAAAAATTAAAATAAATTAGTTTTCTACTTTATTTTAATTGTCACAAAAAATATTTGTATATCAATATATTTTATAGGTAGTTATGTTAAAATAATAGACATATAACACATACATCTATACGAAAAAAAAACTTTTGTAACGAAACTTTTTTTTCAAGTTCAATACCAGACAATACATACATATACAGTGGGGAGCAAAAATAATGATATAACGAATATTAATTTTGAAAGTAATCGCGAATACGAATGAAAATGCGAATATTTGCCTTATTTGTATGTTTGGCTCTCAAAAATCATAAGAGCAGTTAGCAGAGCAAAACTTTCAACTAATGCAGGCGACGCTGCGAGCCCCTACCTAAAACCGATTGAAGTTTTGTGGTCAATGATGAAAAGTCGGAAAGTAAAATATCGAACAGCCACATACATAAGTACATACATTTTACCTGAGCTTGGGCAGAAAATTCGAGATAAATAAAACAAAATGTGATAAGCCTTAATGTACTATGGGTTTTTCAAATCATAAAAGTCATTGGTAAAAAATTTTAAAATACAGTGTTACTATATCTATACATATAATATCCGTCTGTCTATATGCTTTTCTTTTGCGTTCGCATCACATAAAAACTACTGAATGGATTTTAACAAAATTTTGTGAGGAGGTGCCTTAGGGCCAATTTTTGACTTCGTATTTATCTTTAAGTTGTATTTAAATATGAAAATTAGTTTTTCACCACGCACTTAAATGAAACTTAAATGACCACTTTTGTGCATTTAAAGTCTATTTAAGTTTTACACATAACCATATGATTTTACCAGCTTGATTTTTTTCCATGTATGAAAAATGTGTGGCCATTGACAGTATTTTTATTATTTTATATAAATTAATTCAAATATATTGATTCCTTTCTATAAAAATATTAATATTACATGTATTTCAATAATTTTTCTGTTTTTTATGTTTTTGCCTGCAAAAACAATGAAGTTTTTTTGTTAAACGGCTGGTTTCTGCAAAATGATCTGCAATTGTTTTGATATTTTGTGGTGCTACCATATTTTTACCAAAATTAAGTAAGAACATTTAAATAAGACTGAAAAACTAAAACTGTATTTAAATACAACTTAAAATTTAATGAAAATTAAGTAAATTCGCATTTAAATACGAAGTCAAAAACTGGCCCTTAGTATCCTAATTTCAAGGATACTTTATCAAAATATATTATTTCAAAAATATTTTATTTCCAAGAGAAAGTGGAGAAAATGCAGTGAAAGTACGCAGTTATTTTAGTAGTAAAGTAAATAAAATAAAGCAATAACCACTAACAGATGGCGCTGTTTTATAAAGTAAATACATAACCATAATTGAAACATACTTTAAGGCGGCACTAAAAAGGTAAGGGTTTTTGGTGTGGATTGCTTTCAAGCCAAAATCGAACAAAATATTGCAAGGAAGCTGACAAAGTGAGCTAGCCAGCCTGTCATTTTTACGGATATATTTATCTTTTACAGACTAAAATGACTAAAAGTTTTTATTTTTATTTTTGAAATCCCAGAAAATTTAAAAAAACAAATGGTAACACTGATTACATATGCGTTATTTTATTTTAATTTTATTTTTACTCTGACTTTATCAGTTTTTATTTTAAGCTTTATTTAGTGAATATTAAAATAAAGACAATATTAAAAATCGAAAGTAGCCTCATGGAAAAATATATTTTTAAATATATTACATAAAGAATAAAAGTTCAAAGTATATTTGAATTGAAAAAAAAAATTGTTTTCGGTTTGGTGTGTCCAGTAAACTAAATTTTCCCCTTCCCGATTATACCCAAGAACTATACAGTTCTTCATCTCCATATTCCAAACAGAGTTAAAAATATATACATAGATTTTCGAAACTATGAAATAAATATCGCATTATCGCTATTAATTATCGACGATATAAATTGCTATTTTTATGAAAAAATTTCGATATTTCGATAAACGGTAAAATTGGGTGGTAAGGTTATGGAGTTAAAGTAGAAATAATAAAAAAATAGAGAATATTTTTCATAGTTATTCTCTAGAATAGAAACGAAGACAACGTACAAAGGTAAAATAAAATAAATAAATAAATAAATAATGTGGGTTTACCGATAGGCAGCAGTTAGTGTGCTAGTTTATCAGTCTGGGGGTTGTGGGTTCGATTTCCACCGATGAACTAATACAGTGGGTAAAGATTATTACTATTTATGCTCGATAAATTAAGTTAGAATATAATTTTTAATTTGTATAGTAACATCTAATTTTTTACACACTAGCTGTGAAGCTCCTGGCTTTTATGCAGAAAACAAGCCTTTCAATCCTTGACGAATATCGAACCCGTAACCTCCAGACTGAAGAATAATTTTACTAACCGTTTTCATTTGACGGAAATCTGAATAATAAAAAATAATTTGAACCTGCTAAACTTCTTTAAGAGCATGGAGGAATTCTAAAACAAGCAACTTAATTGACCACAAAAACAGTTTTGATTCAAAATTAATTTTGTTAAAGGTTTGGGTTGTAAGATTTATACTAAAGCAGATATAGTTTAAACAGATAAGAACACTTTTTTGTTTGAAAGATAAATACATTATATTTCAGTTAATTAAACCCAACGTTATGAAGACCGATAACTTATCGATTACAGATTTATTTAACTTAATAATTTTGATTGCTTTTGTGCAAAAATTGCAATTCGCTTCGGGAAATGGGAAAGGGCGCTTATTAGGTTGTACCACAAAAACATTTCAGAAGTGCTAGAGTTTACTTCAAAAGAAACATTACTACATTATTGTCGCTTTAGTTCTTATTAAGTTTGGGTATTTGATTATCTTGCAGAATTCCGTACCCGAAAAGTGCCAACGAGACTCTTTAATATAGCTTTGCTGTATGTCGAACCGCCTTAAAGTTTTAATTAGTTTTTGGTAACGAACAACATAAAATTTTAATGGAATAAACAATAGAATCATTTAAAAAATTTAATTAACTTTGTATCAGAAACTAATTAAAGGTTTTAGTTGGTGCAAAATCTTTTTTCTGTGTAAACTTATAGTCCATCATTTATAGTTGTCACCAAGAGTTATCAGGTCATTGTTATGGCTTTCTACTGACCTGTTACCGATGGTTACACTAGAAATTTCATATGAAGGTATTTACTTTAAAATCTGTGTGTTACAATTTTCTCTTGCATTCCTCTTTTCGCCTTTTCCCCTTCCCCTTCCTCTTCATAAATTTGAAATTTAAAAATATCCTGATTAATATTTCTGTTATTGTGGTCGGCATTTTTGTTGTCTTATTATATATGTGTGTATATTTGACATTGTCCAAAAATATAAAACTTTTTACGACTAAATGTAATGAAATGAAATCTTTTAACAATAAATACTTTTTTCTCTTGGTATGTTTGAAATGGTATTTTTTAATGTTTGTTATGAAAGGAAACCAATGGAGGAAAATAAACCAAAGGATAGATATCTTACAAATGTATATATGATGGAAGGATATGGAATTTAACTTTTCTTACATGGGTGTAGGGGTAAGTACCAAAAGGAGTTTAAATATTAAAACCAAAATGTTTTTAATTAAAACAAACAAAATGCCTATAGCTGAGGTCCCCCATATCCTCCACCGTGTTTCTAAGCCTAATGCTAACCAGCGCTTGATATGCCCACACAAATTGAGCTATCGTTGCATCCTCTTACAGGCACAGTCTGCAAATAAAGTCTTCCAAAATTTTCATCACAGCTACTTGATATTTGGAGTTAACATGACCTGTCACTAACGCAGTTATTGATTTTAAGACACACCGTTTATATTCAAGCATATTTCTGACCTCCTTTATCGCATACTTAAGTACCTCGTATGTGCTATTATCTTAGTCTAACTTATCTTTGATTTCATTAGCTCTTTTGCGAATCAAGTAGAACTGTTTGATGACAGTACGAAGTTCATTTTGGCGTTATCTCAACTAGTAAACTGAATGATGGATTTTTATTCGTCGTTTTGAAACTTCACATTTTTTAGAAATTTCCTGTTTTAAGCATTCATATTATGAGTGCTCCATATTATGAGTTTCTAGAGACACATTGAGTTACCCTCGTATGTGAAAGTAAAGATATGGAGACACTGAAAGAAACTGTAACTAAAAATAACGTTTAAAATTTTGTACTCCAAAAAATCTGTTGTTTTATACATTTTACTAGCTGAAGTACCCAACTTTCTGGACTAACTCCGAATATTCCAACATTTTAGGGGATATTCTAGAATTTTGCGTAATGCTGACGAATGTTCTGGACTGTTCTATAAATGTCTAGAGGGCGAAACTTCCAGTCTTTGTCCTTAAATCTTAAGCCCAGTATTCTGTATGAAAAAGTTATAAAAAAAATGTTGCCGAAGTAGTGTTCTGTTTTTACTGTGGAAACACATTGAAATGTTTCTGGCAACATTTTACCAAAGCTGTGAAATAAAGCAAATGGACATTATTTCATGTGGAATTTGAATTATTTCATGTGGTATATTTTAAAAGCAATAAAATCGTAAAATTCTTCCAAATCGCGAGATGGGATCCACCTTTTAAACGTCAAATTTCGCTTGTGAAATAATAAATGTTGCTCAACATTTTTCACAAATTCAAACAGAGTACTAGGCTTTAAAGAGGAGATAGAGGGCTACTAGACCATATATGTATGTACCTCTTTCGTTTGTACCGTGACTAGTTTGAGGCAATCACATTATATACTTATTATATATTGATTAATTTATATTCTTTTGTGCTAATTCCTTTAAGATTTTAAAATTTTTTTCCACAGATTATTTTGTAACCAATTTTAGTCCGTCAATTATTTTTTCTGCAAGTGTATGAATGAATCGTACGTCAAGAATTCTTTTTATCAACAATGTTGCAGGCATTTTTATTGTTCATTTTGAAATTCATTCATGGTACAATAACGAAATTAGGTACAATAACGAAAGGTACGGAAGGATATGATTCAGTTAAAAATACCCATAGAAATAGATAGTATAAGTATATATAGTAAGTACATCTGTATATGTACTCGTATATGTATGTGTATGTATTTATATCTATTTCCAACACACTTGTAGTAAATTAATACAAAACATCAGAATAGAACACAATAAAAATACAATACAATACTAAACAAGACAACATTCCTCCACGTATAAAACAAAACAAGCGAGTTGATACTTTCCGTGCGCTACATCAAACATTGTTGCGCTCGATGAAACAAAGCATTGATTTTCAAGGATTCAACAATTTTATTTATAGGTACAATGATTTTATTAAAGATTTTTTAGTTCAGGAAGTTAAATTGTCTAATTTTTAAAAAAATCTGCTGAAACTGTCGCAACCTATACTGCGCTGCCGTTGTCAGCTGCGGGGCTATGGGTTTTTAAAGTGGGTCATCTTGCGCATGTTAATATTCACAACCTTTTCCATTTTTTTATTTATCCATAAAAAATAGATAAGAACAACGTCCGGAACCGTAAATTATTATTATTTTTTTAAACGAATCTGAGCGAAAACAAATATGCTTTAAGCCTTTGTTTTGTCAAAAATTATGATCCTGTTGTTTTGTGTTGTTAACGTATTGTTAATCAGAAATATATAAGAAATAAATTTTTCATTTATTTCTTTAGCTTTTAGAACTTTAAAAATTAAATTTCTGTAAAAAACCGAAACCGGTTTCTTCAAAAATTAATTATTACGGATAAGCCGAAACCGGTTTCTTGGAATGACCATTTTTAATACTAAGTCCTGAGTTCATGCCCTAGTTCCAGCTGCCTAATTTATTTTAATTTAATTATAATAATTGTATTCGCGAAATATGGCTTCCGTGATTTCTTTTTGGTGAAAAAAGCGCTGGCTCAATATTTTATATTTAAGACAAACAACTTTGAGAAGTAAAAATTTGTTGATGAAGAAGAAATAGTCTTTCTAGCATTTATATACTTTTAAAAGGCATCGCAAAGATATTCAAAAAATTTGATGTCCCTTAAATCCAGCGGAATACTTTTAGCAAGACATTGTCTCTAATTGTAATGCTGGCGGTTGGTGGTTCCTGCTGACGGATAACAAAGATATTTTTTTCAAAACATTATTTCCAAACAATATGTATGTATATGACATACATACATACACAAATATATGTATAATATACTGAATTGGAAGGGAACATACACATGCAAATTTATATGGCATAAAAATACAATAAAATAAGACAAACAAGTATACACAACTGTTTAAATAAAATGTGTCATTTATATTTAGCAAGGACAGTTTATGTACTCTTATCATTTGAGTAAAATTAGACACAAAAATGCTATAAAAAATAAAAAGGAAGACAATAGATTTCAATTTATTCTTTGTAGTTTTGCATCCCATATTGTTAAATGAATAGCAACGAATACATGTTTACCTTCTAGACCATTCGGGATTCGATTAAAAATATTTAAATTATTTAATAAAGAAACAATATGATTTTAGGGGAGTCCATTCTAGTTCAGTTGGCTTTGATGACACAACTATTTAAAACCCAAGATTTCTTATTATTTCGTCCTGTGTGTATTTGATACCATAAAGGTATGTCATATATCTTATTAACAATTTTGTATTAAACCAATTTTAAATAATTTCTCTTAGTCGTAACGAAAATTTCCACTATTTATATACTCATTTGCTGAGCCATTTGCACCACTCTTTCATACGTAATGCAATATGTAATGCATGGTCAGGGAATTATTATATTTGAGACGAAATATCGCCTTACTACCGGAAATTGGCTGTTGCTTTGTCTCATATACAAGCATCAATATCTCTATGGACAGTAGTTCTAGCCGAACTTAAAACATAATGTGCTTTTGAACTGGATCCTAAGATTATCGAATAGTTAAAATCTTATTGCTTTTCATTTGCTGCATGTTATGAACTTTGAACTATTTCCTTGATTAAATTTTACTACGGAGTCTTATAGACGATTTTAATCCTGTTGTTGAACTGATTTGCTATATATTTTACTTCAATACACTTCAAAGCGATTTGCAACTTGTTAATTAAGCCCGCCGTAAATTATAATATTGAAAGGTACTCAAAGTAGGCTCTGTTTTCTGCCGAGCATTTTTTTTTTCAATTTAAAAAAATAAAAACTTTACTAAAAGATACACCAGAGTTAAAACCCTCAACAGTTCAAATTCAAACAGTTTATTATTGTAATTGGAACTATACAAATGTTTACCCAATCATTACCTTGATGGAATTTCGTTTTGTTTTTTACGATTTTTCTTGATTTGTTCTCTTAATTGTCTCAATATTGACGAAATATATTCTTCACACGCAGAAAAAAAGCATAGTTGTGATATAGTCACAAGAACCACAATATGTTTCTGTAACAATACATAGTTGCAATGGACAAACTTTAGTTTTAACAATACTTTGGTTACGACAAACAAGCTTTGGTTACAATTTTATCATTACTAACTTCCAAAAAACCTATACAATTTTTGTTAAACTTCAGCCAAAGTTTTATAAGTATTTCATAATAATATATTATTTTCCAACATAATTTATTACTAATAAACAAAAAGTTTATTTGTATGTAACCAAAGTATAACTAAAAACCATCAAATAATGTTCATTTTTTGTCATCGGATTTTACTGATGTGTGCTTTTAAGGCATCTTTTATTTTTGAAAGCAGTATTTTTTAGCACAGTTGCGCAACAGATGGCGCTGTTTTAAAATAATAAATAACTCATTTCCTGTCTGTCTTTTACAGAGCTGTACAATGATTTTTAGCATTTTATATAAATTTTAGAATTTTATCCAGGGATGTGTACCTTTATATAAAGTAAATACGTAAGAGTCTTAAAATTTGGTGTGGACCAAAAACAAAATATTGCCAGAACGCACACAAAGTGTGCTTAAAAGTGATAAGTTTTTGAAAATTGATGTATTAATGAAATTGTTAATAAATAAAATAATAAATAATCTGTATAATAGAAAACCAACTTTACATAGTTTTTAATCATTATTATCTATATTTGATCATAATACATTCATTTTTATTATATGCGAATGTTCGTTCCTACAATAGACAACTCGTCTTACTTGACAATTGTAATAAATCGACTTTGACTTTTGTGTTTCTTATAGTATTTTGTAAGAATGTAATAATCTACCTCATAGAAAGTCGTAGAAGCAGTAGCAATACGGAGGCAATAATAATTGCTACTGTATTATTTTAACATGAATAATGTGAGAAACAATTACCTGTTGCAATATTTACTGTGAATACTTTCCTTTGGCGAAATCTTTTATTATGAGTTACGCTTTTTCATTGGAAATTATTTAATTTTTTATTTTTTCTTAACAGAAAATATTTTTTATTGGGAAATATTTTGCAAAAACAAATAGATAACCGTTTTCTAAAAAATGCTTCCTGTATAGGACCACCAGGTTTTTCTTATATTTTTTTCAAAACAGTCTTTCCTTTCCCAGATTTCATACACTGACAGCCTTCGGGAGTGTGCAAGGGTTTTTCTTATGAAAAAAAAACCCTTGGTAAAGCCAAATGACCATCCATAGCATAGACAGAGCACAGAGCCTTGGGGCATTAGCACACATGTCCTTTTCCATACTTAACGTAACCTGTTATATTACGAGATAAATATCAAAAAGGGTAATTTGAAAAAAAATGTATTTGATTTCTTTTTTTCTTTTTTATACCAAAATCACGCTTTCAAAAGATTTAAATTTTTTAAAAATCTTTTTAAGGAATTATAAGTTTCTTAAAAGCGTGATTTTGGTATAACAATAGAAACATAAATTTAAAGCGTGATCGGTCCCTCTTCTACATACGTATATGCCTATTAACTCTATTCTATAGGGATAAAAATACGAACAAATAATTGTTTGGTACTTGATTAATATCTTCCTTCAATTTTGATTAATATATTTCTTTAGTATATTTTAGTATATTTCTGTTTCACTTTATATTATTTATTGTCAAGTTTATTAATGAATAAAAAATAAAATGTTTTAATATAACAACAATAACAAAAAAAGAGATGACAATAAAAAAATACACAATGTTATTGCATTAACAGCGAACTATTTCAATGCTTATTTTAATGGATTAAATATTGATGAATAAAACAGAGCAAACAAATAAACAAACACTTACTCACATCTTGCTCACACATACCTTTGCTCAAACACACGCGTTTAAAATATCTTTGGATATATTTCATAGGTATTTGTATGTGTGTTAGTTATCACACCCTCAAATGTACAATTTATACGTTTATTTAATAAGAAAATAAAATATAATAAATTAAAGGTTATTTGTGTTGGCTGCGACAAGGATTTAAAAGAGAATAAAAATGGACAAATAACAAGGCCTCAGACTGAAAGCCTGAGCAGTCATAAGGCCCTACCATCCAGTTATAATTTTCTTTTTTTTTTTTTGTTATTAACATTATTTATTATATGGAAGACATTCTACTAGTCACAGCATGCAAATGGCGTATGCGCGACAGCAGAGGATTTTTTTTCTTAAAATAGGTATTTTGTGATGAAAAGAATTTCATTTTGAGTTCTTATGATCGGCGATATTGCAGCTTTAACCTCCCAAACTTGATGTGGAAAAACTAGGACATATTAAGCTGGTCTATAAAAAAACCAAAAACGCACTTTTAAAATAGAAGAATGTAAGGGCAATGGCTATCGAAAAAGTGGCATTTTTTCTTACAAATTTTCATTGGTCTCACATAATTTTCTTGAAGAGCTATAAACGCAGTGAGTAGGCAAGGTCACTGGTCTGGAAAATAAACAGCCAGTAGAATGTATCACTAGGTTATGAGAACAAAGGGTGAGGGGCCTTTACAGCAGCAGGCCCTTCTCAATATGATACGTCTTTGCTTTTAATTTGTTAATAATAAAAGAACAGATTATAAAATTTATAATTGAATTTTTTATGTTTTACAAGTGATGTAAATGTAAGTCTTCATATGATAGTTGTGTATCATGTTATACTTTTATAAATTAAACATCATCTGACATTTGATTGTGACCGAAGAGAAAATATTAAACGATATCATGAACAAAACAATGCAGGTTAAAAAAGTAGGTAAGACTGTCCAAAGCAGTTGGATGAAAATATCTTTATACTTTCTAGATAAAAAGTCAGGCTTAAGTTCGTTTTATTATGCAACCCCTACACTGAACCAAATTTCGTAGGTAATATTAACGAAAAAAATTATTAGAACCTTAACGACAAAAATTGTCAAATAAACTTAATTTTTATTCAAGTCTATATACGATTTATTCATATAAACTAATTTTATTCATATTAACAGATTTTTTTGTCAAAAACATATTTCAATACAGCTTAAAAAAACTTATAAAAAATCAAATAAATTTCTGTTAAATTAACAAAAAAAATTTGATAAAACTGTAGTAAAACATTCTAAGAAAAACAACCCATAAAATTAGTTAAATTGACATCCGTAAAAGAAGTTAATGTGACTAATTTGGCCGTTGCACATAGGGGTATTTTGCCAATCTAGCCGGACATTACTTTTTTTTAGCTTATATTGGCTCTAAAAATGTACTGAGTACTCCTAGGTTGATGAAACTTTCAAAGCTATAAAATAGGAAAAATCGGATCAAGGAGAAAAAAGTTCCCCTTGGAAGAACTAATCCTACCTCTGAAAAATTGTTTTTTTTAAAGAGAAGTAACACTCAGGCAGTTAATGCCTACATTAACTGTGATACTTTCTTTGGAAAGGGATAGTAGTAGATAAGACAGATGGTTAGTGATAGTAAAGCTTCGATTCTGGCAACACTGCAATTGCACGTTATGATTATTTTTAGAACAGTATTGCAGCGCCTCTGGTGTTATTTAGGCGAATTAGTTCGAAGCTAGCTAAGAAAAACAACCCATAAAATCAGTTAAATTTACATCCGCAAAAGAAGTTAATGTGACTAATTTGGCCGTTGCACATAGGGGTATTTTGCCAATCTAGCCGGACATTACCCTTTTTTAGCTTATATTCTCTAAAAATGTAGTGAGTACCCCTAGGTTAATGAAACTTTGCAGAAAAATGGTCATAGGCTGTCAAAGCTATAAAATAGGAAAAATAGGATCAAGGAGAAAAAAGTTCCCCTTGGAAGAACTAATCCTACCTCTGAAAAATTGTTTTTTTTTTTTAAAGAGAAGTAACACTCAGGCAGTTAATGCCTACATTAACTGTGGTACTTCCTTTGGAAAGGGATAGTAGTAGATAAGACAGATGGTTAGTGATAGTAAAGCTTCGATTCTGCCAACACTACAATTGCACGTTATGATTATTTTTAGAACAGTATTGCAGCTAGAACTAATTCTCTGGTGTTATTTAGGCGAATTAGTTCGAAGCTAGCATAGCCAATTTATAATTATTTTACTTCGCCGGCGATTTAGTGCTATGTGGTAATACAGGCGAAGGAGGGCGCTGTGATTTGCATTATTATTATAAAAAAAATTAATTCATATCAGAAAAATTGATGTTGCCACGGCTGAGATTTGAACTCGTGACCATTGCTTAGTAGTCAACGTGATAACCACTTAAGCTACAACACCCTCCTGTCATTTTGTTTAGCAACTACAACTTTTATGGTCAAAGAATGTTCAAAAACTTAAAGTTGGACTCCAGAGAGTCCAACTTTCACTTAAAAGTGAAATAAAAAATTATTTGAAAAAATAATGCAATTATTAAAAGAAATAGATTACATACTTCTTAAAACGATAAAAATTTATTTTGATGGTCAGTGGGAGGTATTCCTCCAATTCCACCCCCAAAACGTCCCTGTGAAATAAAAAACTTTTTTATATTTTTTTTGCCAATTTCCTAAAAATATTCATTTTTAAGCTTTCCAATGCCTAACCAATCCCCGCCTCCCAAGAATGTTATTAAAAAAATATTTTAGTAATTTGTTACTTAATAGTATTTTATTTATCGGAAAATAATTAATTTATTCATAGTAATAACTTATTTATGATTGTAACGATAAATTTTATTTAAAATTATAGCAATTAAATTATTTAAAACAACTTCTTCTTTGCACTAAGATGATGATGAGTGCCATGGTTCTTCTTCGTCTGATTCTTCAAAGACCTCTTCCGAATCTGAATCCTTTTTAGCGTTAAGTACAGGTGGAAGCATGAAAGAAATTGCTTCCTTCGTAAAAGGAGTGGGTCTAGTAAAGAGTAGGTCAGAACTTAGCAAAAGCCTATGAATAATATCTATGTTACACTGAACCCTTGAAAACTCTCTAGCAAAATTCTGCCTGTAAAGCCGGAAATGTTTGTTTCATGTCTCAGCCGGAAATGTTTGTTTTGTGCCTCAGATGCTTCTTCTGATAACAGCCCAATGGCAACAATGCCTCATTCATAACAGTTGGACCATGTATTAAAATCTTGTGCATTGTAGGTGTCATAGGATGCCACTCATATAGAGAAAAGTAAAGTTTTGCAGTATCTAAGCAATAATCGGCAAACTCGTGCATTTGGATTTTGTGACCACTTCATTACTTCAATAATAACCTTGATTCGATATATGAAATCAAACTCAATTCTAATTATTTCTGCAGCTAATTCAGGATTGGAAAAAAATCTTCTGCTGGCTTTGCGGCATCAGATTTTATTTGCCATTTTTTCACTGTCAGTTTATATGACAGGTGTAATATGCTCTCAAATAGGCGAATTCTGGCGTGTAAAGTAGATAGTCCGAAAGAAAGGGCATCTACGTGCTTATCTTTTTTGATATTTAAATTGTTTTTTGTACAGGTAATAACAGTGTTAGATGTTATGATTTAAATAAAAAACATCTACCTTCAGTTATTAAAAACCAAAACATTTTATGAATATACAAGGGTTTCTTACTCGTATATACCTATCCAAGATAAGAAAAAACATAAAAAGGTAAAATTTTCAAAAAATGGCGCAAAAACGCGCAACGTTTTTTTTACAGTTTAAAAGTATAGATCGTAAATTTCGTAATGATATATAACATTTTTAGGATCGCGATGGAGATCACTCTTAAAAAGCTTTTCACTTTTTTTTTTGACAAAAAATTTTACAAAAAAAACCTTTTTTTTATTTTGACCGAATTTTGTATCATTAAAAATTAAAAAAAAAATTTAAAATTAACAAGTATTAGTAGCTACTTGTTAATTTTTAGAATTTTTTTAAACCCTTTCACACAAAAAAAATCAATACAAAATCTTCATTCGTTTAGCCACCAAAAAATATATTGCAAACCTCTCAAAATCGTATAAAGTCAATAAAAACGTATGGGATTTACTCAACTTTCCTGATTATAATAGTGCCCCAAAACGACAAATCTCAAGCAAAAGCCTTGAAAATTCACTATTTTGTGAAAAAGCCTTGAAAATTATAAAATGATAAAAGTGAATACAATTTACTATGTTCTTTTTATTTATAAACTTTTTTCAAAAAATCTGTTAAAATTTTCATTGTTTTTATCATTATAAATTTTCGTAGTTAATGAAGCTACAAATATAATTACTTTGAAAATGGTGTAAGTCCTCTATCCTCAAAGGCATACTACTATTTAGTTCAAAATTTTACTACATAATTTCTTTAGTGCTTTTTTAAATGTGTGGCAACATTGTAAATCTCTTAAAAAATTTTATAGTTTTCCGAAATTTCGCCTTTTCCTTGTTTATTATACAATATAGGCTCATCACATTAGAAAAATTGACAGATATGATTGATTTATTACCAAATATACCTCCAACACATCATGACTATTTTCATGACTTGGTCATAATGAAAAGGTTAAAATATATTAATACTATGAGTATTAATACTGTTGGTTGTATGGTAAATGTTTAAATAAGGCCGTTTTATTTTGTTATTTTTTTATTTATTTTTATTGTTGAAGTATATATTTAATAAAAATTTCATAAAAACAAATCGGTTTGTTTCAATTGAGATGCCGTAGTTAATATTTTGTAAATATAAGATTTTTACTTTTTGCTGATTTTGAAAGTGGTGTACGTTCTTTTGAGGTCATTAAAAGTATAAATTTTTTTAATCAAACTTAAAATATGATTACATTATAAATTTAAATCAATTTAATATTTAAAAATTACATTGCACTAGAACAACATACTACATATGTATATCAGTTATTTATATTGACTTATATATATTTCAAATTATTCAAATGCAAAACTTGAAATATCCCCATATTAAATAAAATACACTTAAACCACTTTCAAAGAAAACGGCTCATATAATAAATGAAAAAAGAGCTGTAAAATAGAAGAAATTTCGTTAAATTTAACTCCAGGAAAATTATTTGAATTGATATATAAATTAGAAAATTTTTCAATTTATTTTATTTTAAATATTTCATATCAAATTCTCGCAACATGAATAAAAGTTTTATTCGTTTATTCTTCTTAAAAGAGGAAAAAAAAGCGAAAAAGTATTAATGATATGCAGTTTTGCTTTCATGTTATCATTAGATAAAAATATGCAACATAATCGCATATTTTTATCTAATGATGAAAAGATATTATAAAGAATAAAATTTTATAAAAAATCAGCTGAAAGTTTTAGTTAATTTAACTTATATTTGTTTACGAAAATAATATATAGATTTGACTAAAAAGTTTGTTAGCTGTATAACAACCCACTTTTCTTCAATTCTACACCCCATTTTACAGTATTTAGTTAAATTTTTGGTTCAGTGTATTACCAAAGTGTTATATTTTTCGTCAAACTTTTTTAACAACATTTCTTTACCGAATTACCTTTTTTCAAATAACCAACACTGTATACGAGAATGTCAATTTCAATTAGTTTTTATTATTTAAATCATGTCTTAAAGCGAGGATGTCATTAAACCACAAACAACCTCATCAGCATAAATGCAACTTGTAGCAATATAGTTAAAAAATGTGATCCGAAAAAACACTATTCATCAGAATGAAGATTAATATTAATAATATACTCACGTTTGTATTTTCATATGGAACATAAACAATAATTAAAAAGAGGTGATTATGTAAATGAAAAATGGTAAGTTCAAATGTGCTGGATAAGTGGTCGGTAACGGATTTAGGGCTTTGCAACTTTGTTTTGTAAATGAAGCTGCAGTATAGGTTGCATTTGTATTAATCGATAAATAATATATAATAAATGAAGTTCGCAAAATGTACCAGAGTATTTTGTTCAAAAATAAAATGGAACCATAAATGACAAAACAATAAATACCCCAACCCTTAAGTGGTTTTAAAACTCCATATTTTGACTTATGGATTTCTATTTAGCGATAGTCAAAAAATTACAAGCAGCAAATACGAATGCTTACGCTTCAGGTTTTTAAGGGTTGTCGTGAGAAGGTCATCTGTGCAAAAAAGCTATTTAGACTACATTTTTACATCTTTTCTTGTCAGGGGCCTAAAAACTTACAGAATCACTGGCAAAACTCTATCGATATAAAAAATTAAATAAAATCAATTAGAAAATGTTTACTTTTGATTGTTGTTATTTTGTTAATTTTTAACTGAGATCTACAAGTCTAAACTAAAACCATTCATTTAGCTTTAAGAGAAATAAAGTCATTACAGTTTTTATTTACGAACAAGTGCTTCGTACCACAATTCAGCCATTTGCAAAGGGCTAGTGCGATTGAACTAAAATTTGACACTGGCATAGTAGAGGTGCACCTGAGCTTAAGTAGTTGATTCAACAATGAAACAACATTCGCTTTGACAGTGAACAAAAAAAAAATACTCACAGCCATACTACAAACGTTTTTACTTTTGCAATTGAGAATGAAGGTAAAAATGGCAATATGCCTCATTAGTCGTGGGCACAATACATAAACATAATTCGACCACAGCATGTGTGTACTCATAGGCATAGACATACACATATGTACATATTGTAAGCAGTTAATTTTGCACAAATTTTAAATAGAATTAATATCAATATGCTCTCGCATTTGCTTTATATTTAATTAAATATTTTTCGAAAACGCTTATCCATCTTTATTCAGTAGTTCCAATCGAATTATTTGTTCATTTTTACAACCGACAAATTTCAACTGGCAACAAATTCAGTTGCCACCACTACAAATCATTCTGGTGTTGTTTGCCATTTTTAGTGCTAAGGAAACTCGTATGAAACTTCTGTACTATATGTAAACATAAGCTAATACAAATAAGTACTCGTCGTAGTATTAGTGTGTTGTACTGTTTGACCGAAACCGCATTGTTCCTGCTATTTTATTTACACACTACAGGCATACTAAAATGTGCTAATTATACATTCATTTCTGTTCACTGAAAATGTGGCTAAACATTTTGGCTCAAAATCCATTATACAAATATTTATTACAATGAACGCACTACAAGATTTACAAATAAATTAAAGGGACAAAGTAAGTTGCAACTATATTTGATTCAAATTGAATACTGAGAGGAAATATAAAAATAACTGCAGCAAAACATTGATCCCAAATTTTATCTTAAATAAAACTTTAAGAGAATCGAAGAAAGAAAGAGGCGAATCCTTAAAACATTCGAAAAGAAAAAGATACCACATTATTGATACAAGGAGATGTCAAATGTCCTTACAAAATCATATTGGGAGTTCTATGAATTAAAGCAGTGGTGCCCAAACACATACTAACACATTGTATGATTGGGTTAGAAGCAGCACACACAAGCAACTCAATTGATTTTTATTGTTGAAATGTAAACCAAGCAACACGTATAGTCTAAGTGAGTCGACTTTGCGCTAGCGTATTTTTTTCCCTATACTTACGAGTATAGGAGGTCAAAAAAGCGGACTGATTTAAAGCAAAGAACGTGTTTGACAGCTCTTGCACTTTTATAAAAAAAAAAAACTTTATACTGGAAAGGTAAACTTCCTAAATTATTTAGACGAGGAATTTGATTCGACATCCGGAAATGATTAGTAAGGTATGCGTACAGGCCTTAACACATTGATTGTTTTTGTAGTGTCCTATTATAAATCACGGAGTAAATGCAAACTCATTCAATAGGCCTAACAAAGTGGCCATCCTGAATCTGAAAGTCTTGAAAACCACCCCGATAGCGGAGATGATTATAAATCATAGACATTATACTACATGCTTTATAAATTAGATAAGGCAAATAGGTCCACCATTAATGACTCACGCCATGCGTCATTCTGGCCTTTTATCGGATTTAAAAGAAGATTACGTAACTGATTGGTTGCCAGACATTGCTTGCACATGGATCTAAACTGATAAATGGCACAGAAAGCTCTTCTGAGAAGACCTAAATATAAAGAAATACCACCGTAGAGATTAGAGCTGAAAACAGCTACAACTGAAGAAATACCTTCATTTGAGAGGTGACTGTAGTATCTTTCAAGCAGACATACACGTGATAGCCTTGTTATCAATACAAATATCAATGTTACAAACACGCTGCAGGGATATTAGCTTCTTTATTAATACTTTTAGTAAAGTTGCTATTATAGCATTAAGCGAAATAAATATTAGTTCTAATGTTGGCAGCAGCTGACACAAGGAGCTTAAAGCTCTTCGTAAACAGCAAAATAGTTTTTTAACTTTGCTGGGTACCTGGCCACAAAAACATTTCAAGTTATGAATAAGCAGATAACCTGGCAAATAAAGGGACATGTCCTCCTGGAATGGTGAATATGTATGCTTTTCTTCCAGCGTATACGGAAAACATCAAAGAGTGGATGGAGCGATGGAAATGTGATGAATTGAATATCAGGTATAGCACAAATTAATTATTGTTATAGCGGCCATGGTAATACACTTTCTATAAAAATATCAGGAGCCTACCTATTGCGGTTCAAAAAATAAGGTAATATTCGTGAAAAACATGTCTCTAATAACACCCTTCAATTTTTAGTCATTTTTCTAGCGGCCGAAGTAACACATCTACTGTAAACATTTCAGAGTCTACCTATAAAATAAGGCGTTTACGACAAATTATGTCACTGTAGAAACACTCTTTTATTTTATTGTTTGTTATAGCGGCCAAAAAGCAAACATAGTTTTAATTACTGTCTGCAAATTGTAAGTGGTTGCCTCCTACAGCTCAAGAAATAAAGACAATCGTAAATAACACGTCACTTTCGGAACACCCTATAAGTTTTAGTATTTGTTGCTACAGTGCCCACAGGTATACCCTTCTTTGAAAATTTCAAAAGTCTACCTGGTGTGGTTCAAAACTTAGGCCATATACATGCAAATCACGTCATTATCGGAACACCCTTTAATTTTTAGGTTGATTTTTTATACATATTTATATAGTGAACTAAGATTTAATAGGTGCCGAATTACATTATGCAACTTTGTCGCTGCAATGTTTCTCGTTTTTTCTGTAATATTGCATTTGTGTTTACATCATGCAATTTTTATTGCATCAATTTGTAGGGATGTATACATTTGTTTACATTTTAAACTTTAAAATTAATACTACGAATGCGAGGCCTAAACGAATTTCAAGATTACATGCATATGTGTACCCTTTTTAGTTCCTCTCTTCCCTCTCGCCTACTAATGAAGAATTGCAGCGACAGAAGTTGCATAATGTAACTCGCGACTTACTGTTTGTAAATTTTAAGTATATACATATACATATGGGTTTCGATTTGTTGCTGTTTCTGCATCAAAAGACTATTTTAAAAACCTTCAAAAATCTGACTTTAGGAGAGCCTTAAAGTAAGTAGTAAAGAACCGCCTAAGGAGAAATTGTTAAAAATTACAAAACGTATCAATTTGAAGTAATGTATTTTCAAATATTTCTATAATTAATTTTCAACTTTTTCTTACATATTTTAAAATTTTTCTAAAAGTTTTGTATAAATACTGTTTTTGGCACAGTTTCAAACAATTTTGCCTCATTTAATTGTAAATGGCTTCATCATTGTCTAAGAAGATGGCAAATATGTCTTAAGAACCGCTACCTACTAACTTCTGAAACTGACAGGCTATTTTTCAAATGAATAAAGAGAAATAACAAAGACACGATCAATCACTATCTTTAAGTTGTTTTTTTTTTTTTTGTTTTCTAAGAATGTATCAATGCTTCTTTAACAAGTTTCCAACTTTTAATTATAGACTTTTTTAAATGTTTTTACAAACCAAAAAGAAAACGCCAGTACCATAATCTGAAAATCATAAAATAAAATACTATTGTTTGCAAAATATTTGAACAGCCTCAACACCAAATAATTCTGCAAAAACAAAAGTAACCGAGAGTATAAAACACTACCAAACAAAGCTGCTGCAATAAACTAAAAAAAATTGTACAAAAATTGCATATTTTTTCTATTTGCAAATACTTTGCCAGTATTTTCAATGCAACAAAAATAAATCACATTTTTTTTGCAAAGCCCAACACATACTCGTATGCATACACACTCTCGAAATGTCGAAGAAATATACAACTTTGTTGCAAATAATAAACAAACAACTCGAAGTAAAATCTGTAAAAAAAAAAACTTGTCAAATGGATGATAGAACAAAGACACCTCAAAAAACATGTTAGAAGAGTTTGAACTTTTAAGCAGAATGAAACAAAAAAAAAAAATTCTAACAAAAAGTGGAAATGAAAACTAAAATCTGTACACGTACTAAAACATACAACACCAATAACAAGAATCAAAAGAAAAGGACTATCATTTACATATGTATGTTTGTTTGTGCCGGTGGACATTGTCCCCAACAAACACACGTGTGATAAATCGCGTTATAAACATTTCATATCAAACAAATGACAAATAATAGGAATATCTTACTGCAAACGTGCACTTGCTTGGGTTCGAGAAGCAATAATAGGGCGGACTTCAATCTAATGCACAGTATAAAATTAATGAGCAATAGTTTGTCGCATACATTACTTTGTTACTCCTTGCATTACCTAGTGTCGATTCAAAAAATATTATTTCGAAAATGAGGCTGAGGCGACTTGATTACCGAAATCTTCCTGTATAAATTGGACGGCATGTGGTTTAAACAAGGCAGCGAGTGCCAAATGCCAAAAGTCCCTTTAAAACAATTATTGCTTGAGACTTTTCCTAGTCATGTACCATTTTGTTACAGAATCAGAATTGGCCCCATAAATATTTTGGTTTCACACTATTAAACTTTCTTTTATGGAAATATTTAAAAAATCGAATTACATTAATTAGAGTTTGAAAAACTAAAACAAGTTTCAAAAGCAAGTTTTGCCATGCGTTTCAATGCGTTGTCAGTTGCCGAAATTGTATTACATATGGCAACTGGCAACTAAAAGTTGTTAATTTCAGTTGCCAAACTGGCAACCAGAAATTTGTGGTTGCTGTTGATTTTTTTCACTGATTAGGCAAAAAATCGGTAAATCTGAAGAAAACTAGGTTTATTTTTTATATAATTTTATATATTTAACAGTTTACATAAATATTTAAAACAAAATGTATATAATATACATAAATATGTACATACGTATTTCTTTAAACTGTAGATTTCAAAACCGTAAAATAACACAACAATTCAGCAGCACTTTCAGTATTTAATATAAGAAAAGGAAAACAATCGACACGTTGCCTTTTGGGAATAATTATTTTATTTATTGTATTTTTACTTTACCATACGTAGTATAAGGTAAAGTATAGTAATCATAAAAAAATCGAGGTAGGGATTTCGACGGATTTATATGTTTTGAGGTCTCCTGAATTCATTTTTACTATTTTCGCGATGATGTCTGTGGGTGGGTGGATGTGTATGCCACTATTTTTGTGGAGTTTGTACAGGTCATACCGTTTGACATATCAAAATGAAATTTAGTATGTGTCTTTGGTATATGGAGATGAAGAGCTGTATCGTTTTTGGGCATAATTGGGAGAGGGCAAGGGGTAGTTTCCTTGCCCCCAAATTTTGTGAACGATCTACAGGTCATACCGTATGACATATTAAAATAGTTTACTTAACACCCCAAACCGAAAATATTTAATTTTTCGATTCGAATATACTTTAAATTTATATTCTTTATGTAACATATCCATAGAAATAACTTTATGTAACATATCCATTTGGTATGGTAAAGTTGAGTGCAGGCCACTCCAGTTTTATTTTTATTCACTTTTTTCCAAATACTTTTTTCTTTCTTATTTATTAAATTTATTAAAAACTTTTTGATTGTTTATATTTATTTTCAGTGGCTAGAGTGTCAAAATAGCATAGTTGCAATACGTAATACCAATTATTTTTATTTATTTAGTAACCAGTTGCGTTGCCTTTTGGCAACTGGTAACTAAAGTTCGGTTGCAATCCATAATCGATCTATAAGTTTATTGTTCGCAAATTTTTGTATATTTAAAATTTTATGTTCATATTTAAAACACTAGAGCACCAAAGTTATTAAAAGGTTATCTGGTTATCTCGAGTGATCATCGCTTTTCCTCATCACT
This sequence comes from Phasia obesa, assembly GCA_949628195.1. Classification (NCBI taxonomy): domain Eukaryota; kingdom Metazoa; phylum Arthropoda; class Insecta; order Diptera; family Tachinidae; genus Phasia; species Phasia obesa. The sequence continues at coordinate 109,389,991 of OX451217.1, forward strand.
GCTATATATATTTTTTCATCAGACATTTCATTGAATTCTGGTCGGTTCATGCACACTAGTAACGACGAGTGATTGTCCACTCATAATAATAATAAACAGCGAGGACCAGCGAGCTAAATGAGTTTCCATAATAAAGTTTGAATAAGTATGAGTAAATGTTAAAAATAATAACAACGAACTTGAAGAGTTCAAGCAGTTTTATGCTTTGAGTAAAACACGAACAAAGTTCGAGTGTACAAACAAAAAACGCAGAATTTTCTTTAACATCACTTATACCCTGTCCAGACATGTTTTCGTAATTGACACAATTTAATCTTGATTGAGTAATTTAATATAGTGTTCACACATGCTCAATTAAGCTTACTCAATTAGTATTTGACAGCTGATAAAAATTATCGTGTAAATTTTTTATTTTGCAAAAAATTTATTTAAATTAAGCTTTAAAAACTGATTTTCTTGGATACAAATAAAAGCAATAATTTAAAAAAACGTACAATTTGTTTTGTAATTTTTTACTTCAATCAGATATTTATTATTGACATCTGAAAATTAAATTGTTAAACAAAATACATTGTTGTAGTAGTGCGACTACCTAATATTATTGTGCCATGCAGTGAACTCAATTTTTCTCATTGAACATACTTCTCAGTAAACATACAACACGGTTGCATTTCGTATTTTATTCAATTAGTGACGCATTTATGTACTAATTGCTCAATTTAGTAATTAAATTAATTATGCAATTAATGTTTATGTCTGAAATAGGGTATTACGTTAATTTTAAGGTCTTTATTTCTTAAGAAATACAAAAACAAAGCCTTCTCCAAAAGTTCTACATACTACTAAACAAAACACACTGAGTGTATGAACATGAGACGAGTAAGCACAGCGCTAACTAATATAGAAAGTTCGTTTTAATCGGTCAGCTCATTGCGTTATAATATGAGGTTTGCTCATTAATAGTATGGTATGAGTAGGCATGAATTCAGGAAGCTAGTTTGTGTTCGAGTATGATCACTTGCTCATGAGCTTTTAATTACAGCGATTAGATGAGCTTGCTCATGCAACTGTTTAATGTAAACATAAGCAAATAGAAACAAGAGCTAATTCAAAAAGAAAATAAAATGGCGGCGTGTGCGAACATCATAGTTTTGTTTTGTGTTTTTCTTTCGTTTTTAACCTTTTGCCAGTACGAAAATAAGTGTTGTTCACTACTCAAAAACAAAGGAAAATTTTAAAAATTTAAGCATCTAATTTATGGTATTTTAATGTATCTAATGTTATGGTATTTAATGTTAAATATTGGAGGTGTGGCACCCTTTCTGTGTAAGTCCAATTCGCACATACCGATTATTTCCTTATATAATTAGTAAGAGCCAATAATAACTGTAAAACTTATCGTCTTTCAACTGCAATTACTGAAAAAATCACGGTGTTAATATAAATAAATCATTTTAAAAATTATATTTGGAATTTTCTAAATATTATTATTTATTTCTAATTACGCATAATTCCTTTTTTTTAATTTATTATCTTATAGTAATCCAAACAGATTACTATTGGAAAGCATATCCATATAGCATATAGCTATTTCACTGGTGCTTACCCAGATCGTCAGTGGACTTTTTTAAATTTTCTGAATAAAAACTCAGATTCTTATGCTCAAAATTTAATAAACCAAATGAGAAGTTTATTAAATTTAGAAATCAAGAAAAATCCAAAATTTTCGTATTTTTTAATTTTTTCAATTTTTATTTTTGTTTTTCAGAAACTCTTTTTGATACATTATGAATGGTATCCAATGGAAACCCTTAATGTAGAAAATAGAAAGAAAAAGAAAAATGAAGTTTTTTTTTTTTAATTTTTTTAATTTTTTTTTTTTTTTAATTTTTTAAATTTGAAATGGTTACTATGTTTTTTGTTTAGAAATTTTGGATTTTTCTTGATTTCTAAATTTAATAAACTTCTCATTTGGTTTATTAAATTTTGAGCATAAGAATCTGAGTTTTTATTCAGAAAATTTAAAAAAGTCCACTATATGCTATATGGATATGCTTTCCAATAGTAATCTGTTTGGATTACTATAAGATAATAAATTAAAAAAAAGGAATTATGCGTAATTAGAAATAAATAATAATAAATAAATCATTCAAATTCGTGTTAGAATTATGCACGTGTAGGGTTCCGCACTACGCTCAATATAAAACTTTAAAAGTCAAAGATTGGAATTTTTACACGTCTTGAATGGGAGCCCTATAACTTAGTCTTGTTATTGTTTGTTTTTAAAATTTTTAAGTGTCGCCTTGTTTCGGTTATAAAGGAAGCACAATTAATTTTAAAGTTTGTGCTCTTAAAACTGTTACAAGAAAATACCCTTGCATTTTTTTTTTGCTTTTTCTTACAAATTTAGACATTCAAATTTAAAGTGTATGTCAGCTACGGTTCAAAAAATAAGGAGTATTTATGTAAAACTGAAGTAATTAAAGCCTTTATTTTTTACTATTTTTGTTATAGGGCATTCGAAATTTCATGAGTTCGATCTGAAATCAATCTGTTCTTTTTAAGTTTCGAATCTACAGGATAATATCACGAGAAAGTAACCTACAATTACATTTTGATTCGAGTCTAGGAAATAACATGTCTGTAGCTTAAATCAACAATAGACATTTCAATATCTTAAATCTGAAAACTGAACAGCAAGTAGCAACTCAGTCTTTTGATTATTTAAAAGATTAAAGAAGGAACGTTAATAAAATAAAAATATAATAAAATAGAGAACAAAAATCAGTAAATGATGTGAACAATAAAATCAATTCAATGGTGAAAGTGTGTATGCTTGTGTATCAAATTGTCTTCTCGGATACGTCTGGTGTGTTGCACGTTTTAGTTTGAAAACAAATAAAACAAAAAGACTTGATGGACTTCTTGCCTAAACTATTCTGACAAGATGTTGCGAAGCGAAACACAGCCAGAAATTAAATTTTTTTTTGTTTGAGTTTGCAGAGTTTTCAATTTACAAACTTAATAAGTGCGAGTAAGTTTGATGATATTAAAGTTTGTTGCAAAGAACAGAAGTAAAAGAAAAATTATAATTGGTTTTAGTGTAGTCATGGAAAATTTAAAATTTTTTAAATTTGGTAAAAATTGAAAAATTCTCAACACTTTTACTTTTTCACGCGACGTTTTAAAGCATTTCTATATATTTTTTTTTTTACTTCACAATCAAACAAAATATTGTTAGGACGACAATAAAATTTTGATATATCGGCCAATTGAAAATATCACCGATAACTCGGTAACAGATGCATTCCTAGTAAGGGCACAGAGCAATTTGTTCGTTAAAATGCTCTGAAACAAATTGGAATTGAAGAGCTCTAGCTCAGACTTGTTTTGGACACTTCAATTGTAAATTCTCAATATTTCGTTTCAGTGGGGTTCGAGAATATTTTGTAATTTTATTTGAAGAAGCCTGAATTTTGTTACCTTTTCCAAGACGGAAGAACAGAAATAGAATTCTTAAATCGCAAGGGTCTTTATGTATGTATGTGTAAATGCATTTCAATGTTTTATTGTGTTCGATTGAATTAGACTGTAACTGACACGTCGGTCAGTTATAACTTATGTTTATGTTTGTTTTCCGCTTCGGTTTATGATTATGTTGTTGTTGTTGTCGTTGTTGGAATCAAATTGCATATAATCGTACAATATACATACTATCTTGTCGCATCATGTTTTGTAGAATTTTTAAGCAAGTTTTAGCTTTATTATGTTTCTTCTTTCTTCCACGTCTAACATACTTACATTCATTCATTCATCTATCCATCCATCCATATACATACGTATGTATGTACATATTTACAATAGATAATATGTTTGATGCAAGTTGTTTTTTCTTGTACAAATGCATACGAGCAATAATGAATATTTTATTGTTTATTATTGACTTGAAAGTATGACATTTAATTCCATCCAATTTTTTCTAATGCATTTACAGATTACTTTTCTCTATACATGCCTGAGTTCACACTCACACACATCAGTTGCGTTAAATTTTTGTTGCTTTTTCTCAGAAAGGGGTTAGATACTTATTATTTTTTATACCTCTTGGCTTCCCACCCGTACATTTTTCTAGCAATTTAGCTGAAACACGTATTTAACTTTTTGTACGTTTTCTTTGCTGTCTAGTTTTGCTAAAAGTAAAAAAAAACACGAAATGTAGAAGTTACTAGACAAATGTGTCAAACAGTCAGCAATTGTTTCTATCAGTTTCTTTGTTCAATTCATTTTTTTACAACAAGCGACAACAACATTTTTACAAATTGCATTTAGGTCTACTTAAAATATTAATTTCAATTTCTCTTTTTTGTTTTTTTCATGTTGAATATAAGTTTTTTTTTTTTCGAATTACAAGAAATTTACTTGTCTTTTTGCAGTATTTAATCTCCTTTGTCTGGCTGCCGTAAGTGGGTCGTAGATGGTATTAGGGTCTGTCCATTCGTGCGCCTGCTTAGTTTTTGTTTTGTATAGACACTTTAGCATCAATATGAGTTCACCTGTTTTTAAAAAAATTTTTATTATAATCTTATTACGATATGAAATTTTTCAAAACAACAATCAGCAATTAAAAGTTAACAACTGCAGGAGACATTTTGTTTACCGAAACATTTTATAAGTAAATTTTATGCAAATTATCATGTTGGTTTTTAGACTCATCATTTTGCTGTTGTGTTTTGTTGTGTTCGATGCAAAAGGTCATGGAAAAGTGCAAGTCCATAATATCATAGCTTTTTTGTGAAGTCCGACAATAAACTACCTATTGTTTTTGTTAAATTTAAATGACGTAACGCATTTGCACTTTCGCAAGACCATTATTTTCTTTAATTATTTTACTCAATTTGTAAAGTGATTGTCAACTTGAAACCCATACGAAGCAAGTACTTTTTCGGTTAATATCCTTGTTTAAAATCAGATAATATCAGAGATTTCCCCAAATATATAACCAGTTATTTGTGAGGCCCTTTGGGGCTGAGCTTTGGACCAAAATCGCAAGAAAGGCGATTTAATCCGGTGTGCTGTTGCAGTTCATCAAAGGCACTGATTGCGTGTCAGGAGTGCTGGTAGTCTCGAACTTCTAAACAAGCAGTATGATCATCGGCCAGTCAGCCATGTTGTTGCTACTTATACGTAGCGACAACGTGCCGGTAAGGGTTTTGGTAGACACGTTTTTTTACCCAGACTACCGTGCGGTAAAATCAACAAGCCATGAACTGACGTAAATCTGTATCACATCAGTGTACGAGTCAATACATGTCTACCTCTAAGGTAAGCCAAGTAAAAGGATGTACGAGGAGACGACTCAGAGGAAGTAACTAGATATAGGTAAAGTGGTAAACACTGTGTAAAGTACTCCGGCTCAAAAGCCCTGACTGGAATAGACGGACTGTAGAAATCGATCTTTACCTCAGGTTTGCTAACTTTGGATGATGCATGAACTTCCACAATTTTAGTTTCAGATGTACGGAAATTAAAGCGCCCCTTGAGTATTAGGGGAGATTGAATTCCATTCTATTAATACGTTGGCTGCAGATCGACTAAATAGTAATAGCCTTTTTTCACTGATCAACATCTAACATCTACCATCAATTTGAGAAGATGTTGGCATCTTTCCATAAGAATTACACAGGGCTTAAATTCAACATCTTCACAAGATTTTTCTTTCTCAGTTTGTTACATCTTTCGTTAATTTTATTGACAACACTAGAAAAAGTACAATAAATTAGATTATTTTGGGGGAACCACTGAAAAGTGTGATTTATATGTAAGGCAAATTCATATCAGGTGGAAGCACTACAGCAACAACTACAACAAAACAACACCTTTGACATTATACTAGCATATATAAAACAATGTATTTTTGACAAGACAGCAAAAAAGGAGAGCAAAAAATATTTTGCTGGGCTAACGCTCCCACCTGGTATGAGTTCGCCTTGTTTATATGGAAAAGAAAAACCAATATTTGTCCAAAAATGAGCATCATTCGAATGTCTACTTAACTTAACCAATATTAACAATTGGGTTTGTTTTAGCGAAGCAACATTTATTCAAATTATAAATATTTACTGTAAACCAATAGTTTTATTTTTTATTAGCTAAAAATTGCGTCTTTACTTTTAATTTTGTGACAGTTGAGTTGATGGTGATGCTAGACATAAAAAGATATTGCAAATGTAAATTGCTGTTTCACGTTTTCAACATCTTCCATACGATTCACTGAGATGTTGGTCAGCGTAAAAAGCCTAAAGCTCACCCCTCCCGATCGATGTTTTACATTTCCAGAGTATATTAGTCTTTCACCGGTGTTTGTGGAGAATTCACCGGTGTCTAACCATCTAGACTCACTGATGCCTAACATGTCGAGTTTGAACCTTTGGAACTCTCGCGTCGGCTGTTTAAGTCTAAAATATTTGAAGTCATATGACAGACATATGAAATTACACATGGGTGGCAAGTCATATGTAAAAAAACATGTCGTGTAAAAGCAGCTTAACAACTTTTACTTCAAGCAGAAAGTTAGTCCTGAGTTGGGTGGGTGAATGTATTTTTAATACAATGAGTTTTAACTATGGAAAGAAACTTTGTAATAAAATAAAGATCTTTTTTTAAATGGCGAAATGTCTTAATTCTATTATGCCAAATATTACTGTTAGCAAATGTATTGGATCTGAAGAGAAAATAACATTCGTTATTAAATTTTGTATAACAAAACTTACCGTATACCGCAAAGTTTTTGTCTGCAAAGAAGTAGAACACATTAATTTAAAGAACACATTATTATTAAGTTTTTTTCTAAATACACTCGTATGTTTTGGTAGCAAGAATAACAACTTTTAGTTGTTAAAATAAAAGTTTTCATTGATTCAAAGTAAGTATTTCAATAATAAATATACTTCCAAGCTTGATATCGTTTAAGAAATATTTATATATCACAATATCCCAAGGTAAACTAGAAAAGTGGATAAAGTAAAACTCATGCTTCAATTAAGAGATGAAATTCAATAATAGATTTTTACATTGTCATTAACATTAACATTGACTTTAGTATTTAATGGTCGTAACGATACATTTATCTATTATAATTTTCTTTTTTACTTTGTAATAACTATCACAACAACATCAATCAATTCACGTAATTTAAAGCCGAAACAAGTTTTATTGGAAAATTCAACATTAAACAAGATGTGCGTTGAAGTACTTAAATACATATTACAAAATCGAATGTAACTGGAATAATTTAGAAATAATAGTTATAATGGTGAGCGGTTGGAAGGGCTAATTGAGGATAATTAACACTTGCTTAATATTGTGGATGCTATCGTAATTTGAGGCTATAGAATGAACAGGTCACGGCTGTAATTAGCAGTGTGACTTACAGCGACACAAAGGTTAAAAAAGTGCAGCTCACCTGTGTGCCAGTCTTTGCTCGTCACACACAACATAAATTGCGGATAATTTATAATAAACTCTAGTTTGACCAAGACTTAGCAGTGTAGACACCAGATAGATCATCATTGTGTATGTGGTTTATCTATGGTAATTCTGTGGTGCAGTAATATTTTTACTTTGTTGTTCTACCTGAATCGACGGACTCCAATTCAACTTGAACTAATGTGTGTGAAGTTAAATATGTCAGATATATACGTTTTTGACGTAACGACTTACCTAAAACATATTTATGTTTATGACGTAAGGTAAATTTCGAAATATTCTTAAAAAAAATTTTTCCAAATAATAAAATTTAAACAATTTCAAGCCCTACTTGGTTAAATGAACATAAATTCATATTATTTTTATTGAACAACAGTTCTAAATTTTTTTTCTCCAAAATATTTTGGTTAAAGTGGCGAAATGGAGAGGTGGCATCCAATACCACCATATGGAATGTGTTGTCTAGGGTCCCTGCTATTGCACTATTCAGAGACCCTATTTACCACTCTCCCTGTGGTAGAATTGCATGCCCGCTTTCTATTTGACCACTTTCCGAAATTCTTCACAGATTTCATATAGCACAAAGATTGAGTTTTTTTTTACACTTTTTTTCAAACTCACAAATTCAATTTGGAAAAACTGCTTATATAGTGTAATAACAAGGACCCTAGTCAACACTCTCCATGTGGTGGTATTAGATGCCACCTCTCCAATTCTCCACTGAAACCAAAATATTTTGGAAAACATTTTGATAACTGTTGTTCAATAAATAGATTATAAATTTATGTGCACTTATTTCAGTAGGGCTTGAAATTGCTTCCATATTATTATTTGCAAAAAAGAGTTGTTAAACATATTTTTCAATTGTTGAAAAATCCATATTTTAGCGTGTAAGACGTTACGTCATATACGTATTTAACTTCAAGCTTAAATATGTTTTACGTAAGACTTTACGTCAACTACTACAACAACTTGAACTAATGGTTACGAATTTACTTGCATTTTTTACTTAAAATTCATTTCTATGCATGCCAAGGATCGACGCTAGAGTAAATTCCCTGTCTTAGGCTGAGAGGTATAAATCGAATTTTCGAAAACAAGTTCCGTTACTACTTTACGTCACTTTAGCTTTTTTGAGTAGTTCTCCCTAATCGTTGAAATTAGTTCTTTGGTTTGACTTTTTCTCTCTTAATAAAATTGTAAAACGAGTTTAAAAACTCAACTTATCAGTTTCCTCCATATCTTTTGGCATTTCTGTAACTTGAAGAGATTTTGAGATATATCCTTGTTTTAAATTTCGATTCCCACTTGGGTTGTTGATTTTTGTGTACCATCAGGGGCTGTTGTTGTGGCACTTACCGTAAATTTGAGTAAGCTGTTCATTTCCATTTATTGTATTATCACTTTTCAAGTCGAGTACGAAATATTACGATAGATGTTACATATAAGAAAAAGAGTCCTTATCTATACCTATTCTATATCTATAATAAAATAGTAACTCATATCCGTCTGCATGTCTGTCTGCTTTTCTTTACGTTCGCATCACGTAAAAACTACTAGATGGATTTTAACAAAATTTTGTGAGGAGGTACCTTAGTATCCTGCTCCCAATATAGGATACTTTTTTCCGCAAAAATATCTTAGAAAGTGGAGAAAAAACAGTGAAAGTACGCAGTTGAACTAACCGGATATGAATACTTTACTTTTTATAAAGTAAAAAAATACATAAACTGATACGTAGCATATCTTAAGCGGAACTAAAAATCCCCGTATTACCACATAGCACTAAATAGCCGGCGAAGTAAAATTAATATTAATTGGCTTTGCTAGCTTCAAACTAATTCGCCTAAATAACACCAGAAGCGCTTGCGAAGCTTTACTATCGCACTAACCATCTGCCTTATCTACTACTATCCCTTTATAAAGGAAGTAATACAGTTAATATAGGCATTAATTGCCTGAGTGTTGCTTAGAAAAAAAAAAAACTAAAAACGTAAAGGGACTTTGGTGTGGACTGCTTTCAAATCAAAGTCGAACAAAATATTGAAGGACGCAGACGAAGTGGCGGGCACAGCTAGTTTATTAATAATTCTGAACAGAAACTGTATGCTTTCATGGCATCCATGGTATTTTATATTTGTCTGCACGGGATTTTTCCTGAATCTTGTGATCTGGTTTTTAACCATTTATTTAATTAAGCAGAACAAGGAGATACGATTAACCAATGTGACTTAATAAGAGTTTAAAATATTAGGTTTATGTCATAATCAAACACCTAAGAAAATCAAAGACAACTTGACAAAGTAAATTGCACATCTGACTCAGCGTTTAAGACTCCTTTATGACGTCTGAACCTCTTTTAAGACGTTGAAAAAGTTGCTTTGAAAATTAACGATAAAATCTACGATATACATATGTATGTATGTATGTATGTATGTATGTATGTATGTATGTATGTATGTATGTATGTATGTATGTATGTATGTATGTATGTATGTATGTATGTATGTATGTATGTATGTATGTATGTATGTATGTATGTATGTATGTATGTATGTATGTATTTATGTATGTATGCATGTATGTATGTAGTTTAAAGTAACAAGGTGCGGGATCTAGTTGAGGCCACGGCATTTAACATGGTTCAATAAGTTTAATTTTCAATTGCTGCGTTTGATTGATAATAAACTGGTTCAGTAGTTTTTTAAGAGCTTTTCCCTGGCGATCCTTTTTATCCTTTTAGCGAATAAATAACTGGCGATAAATCATGAATTCAACACTAAGCATTAGAAACACAACTACAGAATTCGCCCTAGAAGTGTTTAAGTGGACATAAGTCTTAAGTTTTGTTATCGTAAGTAACTCATATTTTTGAATGTGTTATTCATGGGAATGTAAACGTAAACTGCCACACTGTGGCACAAAAAACATTTTTTCATTGTTACTGATTTAAAAGTTTTGTTACTTAATTGAAAGTAAATTCCAGTGTAGCTCGGGAGCAAAAACATCACTACTACTTCTAACGTTACAAAATTCTTCGAGAATTATAATTTTTAAATGACTATAACTTGTTTTTAAGATTTTTATGCAAAACAGATTTTGTATAATTATGTTACTTATAAGCTGTAGTTTACAAAAAATTAATTCTTTGTGTCTTTCAGAAATTTTGAAACTTTTTTTTAAAGGTCCATATTGACCAAAACTCTCCTAATTAATAGAGAATAACTCCTTGCCGTCAAACCAAAGCAAATAAATCTTTCACCAGTTTGTAGTCCGAGCCCTTATATGCGCTGGGTTGCGGAGATGAGCACCAGAAAATATTTTCTGACCCAAGGTCAGATATTTTCTGCACAACTTATGATAAAAGGATTGCGTTTAATTGTTAAGTTACATACATATAATAGGTATTTTTATTATGGCAGGTTCATAGTTTAAATGACAGATAAAATGGAAAAATCAGTTGTAAAAATTTATTTTACATTTACAAGAAATTGAAATACTTAAAAATATTAAATTATGACTGTTTAGATAATATTGTTTGAATTAATGTACATTTGCAATACACTTTCTTAATTTTTTATAAATACCGATTGGCATTAACTTTGAAATGAGTTATATAACTTTGAAATCGGTAACCATAAAAAATGGTTATTGGGGGCCGAAGTTATGCGTTTGCTGAGAAAATTTAAGTGAAAAAAGTTTTGTAGCACGTTTTATCACTTCACTTTCACAATAAAATTCAACTAAGAATTCAAATGTATTTTAAACCCTCCATAACTTTTCTCTTATCGGCAGATTTTCGATATAAAATTATATAAAATTGAAAAATAAAAAAAAACCAACTGAAAAGCCGAAATTTTTCTAAGCTATATAGAAGTTATAAGGAAAAAATTTAACCATGGGTCTTGACGCTTGGTCAAGAAAAAAATTTACCCACTCTAATGTACATATTTAAATTAAAATCATCGCTATTCTGTAACCCAAACTCGAACTTTTTCTATTACGACACCAATTCACATTTTAGTGTTTTGAAAATCGAAATACATTATTACATTATTTACTTTTAAGTGTCGAAAGTAAAACGAGTAGAATTTTTTAATGAAATATTTATTTATTTAATATTTTTCTTCTAAAACACCTGTATTTTTATGTTACTGACTTTTAGCATTATATGTATACTCGTACACTGCTTGACAGCATTTAATTTTTATAGACTATCTAGGGGATGATGATCACGAAAACATTTTTATTTTTCAATTCGTTCATTATATTTCCTTATTTACTCAATATCGGCCCATTGTGTCTTAAATTTTTTTAAACCAAATATGAAAATTATAAACTAAACTATAGATATTGTATTTGTGATAAAAAAAAGCTGTTGAAATATCACAAATTTTCGAAAATAAACAGTTATTTTCAAAAAGAGTCAAATTGTTATTTTTTTTCTTTTGGTCATATATTGATGGTATATTTTATTTGAATTTATTTTTCCAACATCACTTGGTGGTAAATAAAAACTTGAACAAGAGCTATTACAGCTTCGTAAGACATTTCATAAGAATTAAAATGTTATGTTATTGACAACAAAGATGAAAGATCAAAGGGTAAAATGGGAAAATTCGTTGAATGAAGCATAAAGTGCCAAACTATCTTACTCAGTCGTACGATTTGTTAAAAATTGCAAATGTGCTCAAAAAGTATGATAGTGTGGAATAAAAGTGTATGTGTGTGACAGACTTTTTGACAGATCTGTACGATTTTATAAAACTTTTTGAAAAAATTCATAAAATAGTATTTTTCCATGCGATCAGAACTGCAAAATCTTATTTTGTATGACAGTGCGGCATCTACATCGCCCTTTTGAAACGATGTTTTGAGTAGGACAGAATAAAACACAATAAAAGGCAACAAAAATTTAAAATTTGTAGTTTTAGATATTGCTTGTCATCAGGTGTTAATTATTTTAAAAAACGATTATAATATAATAATCGTTCTCTATTGCTTATTAAAAACTATAGTACACTACTTATTTATTAAAGTTACTTAGATCCATGTCAGTCATTTTAAATGTAAGAAAACATCATAAACATAAATTTAGCTTAAATGCTACATAATCGAAAATAAATACTTTAAGCTTTTAAAAACACATCATTTATCCATTCATTCGTTCAGGCATACGGAATAAGACGGCTTACTCTCTTTGCCTGCCTGTCTGCCTGTCCCTCCAGGTTCTTGCTTGATTGGTAGCTTCAGTGTTTAATAAAAAACACCCACCCACCCAGTCAACTAAATGAATAAATAAATGAGTAAGTGAATAACTAAACGAATGAATGTTTAAAGATGCTGAAAAGAATATCGAAAAATTCATGTAAATTCGTCGAACCACCCCTTGATGTTGCTCCCCTTTATTCTACATCTCCCCTCCCTCTTGCTAGCCTTTAAAGGAAAGTTATTTCAGTTATCTTCATAGAAGGCAGGAAGTGAGGCATATCATATTAAATATTGTTACTACCGACTCACTGGGTTTGTGTTTTATAAACTGAACGGACAAAGCTGCATGCAAACGAGAAACATAAAAGAAAAATATGTAATCAACAATTCATTACATTTCCGAAAAGCAAAGAATAACAAACCAAAAACCAGAATATTGAAAGTATTAAATCTCCGAGTAAAATTTCATAGTTACCGAACAGAAGATACTTTTAGTTTATAAATTATTCTTTAAAAATTAAACTAAAGGGTCCGTTTTGAAGTTGTACAACTTTGAGTAGATTATGCAAAATAAATAAAGTCTACTTCAAGATTACTTTATGACAAATTTTATATGAAAATTTTTTCTTAAGCTTTCTGAACTGAACGACACTTTTGGAAATAAATTTGTATAGTTTGCAAGCGTTGTTCTGAAGTTAATTTATCTGTACATATTATAAAACTAACTTTATTTAGGTCTGTCTGACTGACTGTCTGTCTGTCTGTATCCCAGGGATGGATACCTTTATACAAAGTTAATACATAACCTTATCTGAAGCGCTATAAAAGTCTTAAAATATAATTTGGAAAACTTTCAAACTAACATAGAACAAAATATTGTAAGCAGACTGACGAAGTGGATGGAGGGCACAGCTGGTTTATGATAAAATAGCAAACCATATTAAGCGCAAATGATAAGAGAGTTGCAGAACTGTTATCAGTTTAGTCTCGAGTCAGAAAACGGAACCCTAAAAAATGCACCGTGCATTCATTTTGATTTTTATACTTAAACTTAAAAAAAATATTATTTGGAATTTTTTTTATTAATAAATCCGTTTATAAACCATTACGATGGTGTTGCTCCCTACTCAACAAGAAGGAGAAAAGTTGCTTACGCTACAGTCAGTACAATCTGAAGTAGCTTTTATACGCAATATTACAGTAGAGGAACCACATAACCGATCAGGACTCGCCCAGTGTCCAAATTGCCAAGAGTATGGTCATACTAGGGCTTAATGAAAGTTGCCTCCGGTTTCCGTCAAATCAAACGATACATGAAGGTTAAAAAAAGTAGCAGTTGCGGTGGAAATCACACTGCTAACTACAGATGTTATACAGTTTAATCTATGGTAACGAAGTCTACTCAAAAATTAATAGCAGGACTACCTTCAAGCAAAAAAACATCTGCATTGAAGAATATCATCAAAACTGATCAGAAAGTCAATATAGCGACTCTAGGTCCCTGTTTCATAACATCAGGCGACTAAAACGCTAAACAAGGCTAATTACTCAAAAAGGTCGTGTTTTATTTGACAAAATTTCGAAAATGAATCTAAATCTATTGGCCTACTGATCGACAAAAAATACCTGATGCTATTGATTTTGGCGTGACTAAGGCTATTTTAAGAGAAATGATCGAAGTTGAAGCGTCACTTCAATTATCCTCAGATCATTTACCCACTACTGTCTATAAATGAAACCAGCAAAATATCGTGTCGCCAACAACTAGCACAAACATTAATTGGTGGAGAAAATATCTCAGTTCTCATTGTTCGGAAAACATCCCGCTAGGAACACATAAAGACGTGGAGCAGAGGCTTATTGATTTTGACCACAATCTTAAATCAGCTGTGCAACAGTAACAGTAAACCGACAACCAGCTAGACAATCAAATTTATTCTGTAGATGTCGAGCCATTCTTAGTTGAAAAAGGAAAATTCCGAAAAGAGTGGCATCAACTCAAATCTAGACTTGAAGAAACGGCTAAAAAAAGTAGCATTTCTGAAAATTACTTAGAATTACTTCGACACAACTGCATATTCATTAGAATAATCTGATTGTGCAGTTGTGTCGAAGACTTCTAAGTAATTTTCAGAAATGCTACTTTTCGACATTCTAGTAACTGTCTTAGCCGTTTCTTCAAGTCTAGATTTGAGTTGATGCACTCTCTTCGGAATTTTCCTTTTTTAACTAAGAATGGCTCGACATCTGCAGAATAAATTTGATTGTATCTAGCTGGTTGTCGGTTTGCAGTTGTGCCATAATTCGCGTGCATGTAGAGACCTTAAAAGACCAGTCGTACGAACTTCCCTTGCGAACTTCTTGTGGAGACTGGGCAAGAAATGATACCGAAAAAGACAGTTTATTTGTTGGACATTTAAAAAAGGTTTTCACTCCAAATATATGTACTGATATAGTTGAGTTGCCACCTGTAGAGGCTAGTGCCGGAGTAACCCTAAGATTTTGAAATGGCAATAACTGAAAGCCCCTGAAGTTGATAAACCCAGTAACAAGATATTATTTGAGTTGCCCCGTATAGCTCGCAATATAATTATTTGTTTTTAATGTCATCTTACGTCTTGAGTAATTTCCCACAGAGTGGAAGACTCTTTGATTACTATGATTCCTAAGCCAGGAAAAGACCACACAAATGTGCAATCATACAGACCTATACGCTGTTTTTTAATATAAATATGTATTCCGAATTATCAATTTGGCTTGTATTCACATTATATATGCCAATTAGCAGAATGATGTGCACCTTTTTGAAGTATTTATGAAAACGGCTACGTAACATCACAACATTTAAAAGGCCACATACTCAATTTGGAAAAATGTTGAAGAAATGGAGAATAAAGGTAAATGAACCAAAATGTACTCATATAACTTTCACTCTGCGAAGGGACTCATGCATAAATAACCAAATGACGTTGAATACCGGTATACAACTTGATCGGCTCCTTACTTGGAGAAGCCACCTAGATTTCAATTTAACACTAATGAAGTTAAAAGCAGTCCAACTAAATTGGCTTATTGGCAGAAACTCTACCCTGAGCTTAGATTGTTAACTGTTACTGTACAAATCGATCCTCAAACCAATTTGATTTTATGGGATTTAATTATGGGGCACTGCCTCAACTAGTAATGTAGAAAAAATTCAAAGGCGCCAAAATAAAATTCTACGTATGATTACATCTGCTTCCTGGCATATAAAAAACTCGAACATCCTCAAAGACCTAAACATGCCACCAGTCAGTCAAAGCAGAAATAGCGAAACATGCAGTCACATATCTAAAGAGGCTTGAATCTCATCTAACGCCGTAACGTACTAAATGAACCTGGCCGTACTTCAGAGGCATGACTCACAAATGATTGCAACATACATTATTTCTGTCTAGCACTGGCTGGACTTAAAAAGTATATCGATACCTTCCCATAATAATGTATTAAGCGACATTTCTAAAATTGTTTAGGAAATGAAAAAAAACGTTGCATTTGGTTATTTATTTGTGTATTTTATTGAAAGGAACATAATATTTATTCCAAATAATATTTGGAAAGCGATTTTCAGAATACAAAACTTCACATAATACAATTTTCAGGGAGCAACATTATTCCAGTGAGAAAACTTGGCGGTTGATACAATTTTATTTTCTCTCTAGTTTCCTTTGCATCCATGATAAGGCAGCGAAACCCAGGCCATAATGTGGCGCTTAACTTCTAGTATAGTTCGACATCAAAGTCATTTTCGAAAAAAGTCCCGCTTAATACATTCTTACGGGAAGGTATCGATATTTATTTTTTGTTCTAGACTTAAGATATAAGTAGTTATTATTAATTCAAATGTATGTAGATACAATAAATAAAAAATTAAAAAATAAACAAATAATTAGAATAGTAGTTGTAGTAGTAGAGCAGAGTCTCTGGCGGAAATCGCATCTACATGACCCACATTGATTGACTATCAGTTACAAAAAAAAACTATATCATAAAATGAATCGATGAGTTCACAAGAAACTGCGTCCACTCGACTTACTTAAGGAGGCTCGCAATGTATTTACCCAAAAGCTCTGGTACAGATGTGTCAATATATGCCTATGATATTTTTACTAACCCTCGTATATTGTCAATATCTCATCTCATCTCGTATTTGGCAGGTCGCCTAAATGTCTGCTATGATTTGGTAGAATGGTTATTTCATAATAATGAATTCAACAACATCAAAAAGTTAACTTGAGTTGTGAGAATGTGTACATACATGTGCCTCTGTGTATGTATTTGAGTCTTTAGAAGCCAATACATAAACATTGTTTTAATTTATTTAATTTGTAATA
The DNA here is from genome assembly GCA_949628195.1 of Phasia obesa. Classification (NCBI taxonomy): domain Eukaryota; kingdom Metazoa; phylum Arthropoda; class Insecta; order Diptera; family Tachinidae; genus Phasia; species Phasia obesa. The sequence goes on from OX451217.1 coordinate 109,407,060, forward strand.
ATGGGTGATTTTTTTGAGGTTAGGATTTTCATGCATTAGTATTTGACAGATCACGTGAGATTTCAGACATGGTGCCAAAGAGAAAGATGCTCAGTATGCTTTGACATTTCATCATGAATAGACTTACTAACGAGCAACGCTTGCAAATCATTGAATTTTATTACCAAAATCAGTGTTCGGTTCGAAATGTTCAAATGTGACAAATTTTGTTCAGCGATGAGGCTCATTTCTGGTTGAATGGCTACGTAAATAAGCAAAATTGCCGCATTTGGAGTGAAGAGCAACCAGAAGCCGTTCAAGAACTGCCCATGCATCCCGAAAAATGCACTGTTTGGTGTGGTTTGTACGCTGGTGGAATCATTGGACCGTATTTTTTCAAAGATGCTGTTGGACGCAACGTTACGGTGAATGGCGATCGCTATCGTTCGATGCTAACAAACTTTTTGTTGCCAAAAATGGAACAACTGAACTTGGTTGACATGTGGTTTCAACAAGATGGCGCTACATGCCACACAGCTCGCGATTCTATGGCCATTTTGAGGGAAAACTTCGGAGAACAATTCATCTCAAGAAATGGACCGGTAAGTTGGCCACCAAGATCATGCGATTTGACGCCTTTAGACTATTTTTTGTGGGGCTACGTCAAGTCTAAAGTCTACAGAAATAAGCCAGCAACTATTCCAGCTTTGGAAGACAACATTTCCGAAGAAATTCGGGCTATTCCGGCCGAAATGCTCGAAAAAGTTGCCCAAAATTGGACTTTCCGAATGGACCACCTAAGACGCAGCCGCGGTCAACATTTAAATGAAATTATCTTCAAAAAGTAAATGTCATGGACCAATCTAACGTTTCAAATAAAGAACCGATGAGATTGTGCAAATTTTATGCGTTTTTTTTTTTAAAAAAAGTTCTCAAGCTCTTAAAAAATCACTCGTTACAATTAAATATAATCAATCATTTTACCAAAATATTTGATAAACACAATCACCAACAGTTAAGGTTTATTTACTTCACACTCATTTATACATACACATATGTACGTACGTACATGGAAATACGTACTGAGAAATAGAAATATGAGCCAAACACGTGAATGAAGCGCAAGTTCATGGGTCTTATTTTTAATGGACTCAATAACTAAATTGAATGTTTGCTCACTCGTATATACAGAAAAGGTTGTCTATAAAAAAATTTAATTTAATTCAATTTATTTTATTTATTTTTTTAAAAGTAGTTCTTCCTGCTCTCAGTTTGTTTCACAAAATTTTATATTTTTTGCAGTTGATTGCTGACGGTTTTTTGTTGTTCTTTTTAAGTTTTTTTAATATCATTATAAATTAAAAGCTTTTTACTTAGTGACGACACTGCAGTCGAATCTGCGTAAGAGTAATTGCAAATTCAAAATCAATTATCGATACTTTGTTATTTATGCTCACATACACAACGTCTGTTTAAAATTTATACCAGCATGCAATTAGAATTGTAGTGTGCAAAAGAATTTAGGGTGACCTAACGCTTTTACTACTCGTCAGGGTTATTTATTTAGAATAAGAGTTTAAATTTTATCGTTGTGAGAGCCGAGTATGTTAACAAGATCAAAATTTGGTAAACATAAACATATTATAATAAAATATGACTATAATATAATAAAAAATTTTGTTATATTATTGGCCTACAGATCCACAGAAAATTCCTGATGTTATTTATTTCGGCGCGCCGTAGGCGTAGCAAATGGTTTTTCAAGAGACACGTTTAAAGTTGATTAAATATGGAACCGCCAAGAAATAGTTTCACCGGCTGGATTCCTAAGGACAGCAAACACTCGCGTAAATTGGCTTAAATAATGAAAATGTCTCAGTACTCATTGCTCGGAAAACATACCGTTAAGAACACCAAAAGAAAATTAGCTGCAAACGTCGAACTAAAAAAGAAGACAGAAAAAAGAAGAATTCGAAGATATTGGCAATTGCACAGATCTCCGCAACTCAAAAACATATTAAGAGAAATCACGAAACAACTAAGAGATCTACTAGAATCCCAAAGAATTGCATCTCTACAAAAATACTTGGAAGGCAATTGTTGCTAGTTTAAAAGGGCTATGGTTTTGTCAAAACAAGTAACAAAATGATAATGGAACTTCCCCACGTAGCAGTTAGAATAATTATATTTATGTTTAATGCCATTCTACGCCTAAGTATTTTCCTTCAGACTGGAAAGTTTCTCTTATTACTATGATACCTAATCCAGGAATAGTTCACACAAAGGTGGAATCCTACAGGCCAATAAGTCTGTTATCAAATATGTCAAAATTATTTGAGAAAATCTTAATCACAAAGCTGAACCCAATTTTGAGCGAAGAAGGATGTATTCCGAACCACCAATTCGGTTTTAGAAGACAGCACAGCACTATTGAACGAACGCAGAGATTAGTAAATGTAGTAAAAAAAAGCTTTCGCGAAAAAAACTATTGTTCCGCTTTTCATAGACGTTTCTCAAGCGTTCGACAAAGTATGGCATGAAGGCCTAGTTTACAAGTTGAAGTATAATTCGCCCATTAATTTTTATAAATTGTTGGAAAGTTAATTAGCTGATCATAAGTTTATAGATGAAAAATGAGATTTTTTAAGCTCGCCTTCAGCAATTAAAGCGAAGGTAGTATATTGGGACCCATTTTATATTTGACAACGGATTTGCCAACTAGCAATCGAGTCCACACATCAACATTTGCTGCCGACACTGCTTTCATGAAAGCCCCCAAGTAGCATCCAAGATAATATATTTTATTTGAAATTGTGGTTAAAAAAATAGAGAATAAAAATCAACGAACAATAATGTAGTCACTTTGCGTAGAGACTCATACCCTCCCTCCTATTCGAATAAATAACCAAACCATACCACACTCTCAGAAGTCAAATACGTCGGGATACATCTCTCTATAGACGCTTAACCTGAAGCTAAATTCACACAAATGAAGTTAAAAGCAGTGCAAATAAATTGGCTCATTGGTAGAAACTCAACCCTAAGTTAAGATTGCAAACTTCTACTTTATAATTTAATTCTTAAACCAATATGGTGTTATTGGGTACTACCTCAGCTTCAAATTTAGAAAAAAATCAAAGGCGCCAAAATAAGATTCGACGAATAATTACACAACGATCTAAACATGCCACTAGATAAGGCAGTAATAGCGAAACATGCTACAACGTATCTAAAGAAAGACTAAGACTAAGAAGGAGGGATATTGCTTCTCTTGGCCGAACATCAGAGGGATGACCAATTTAATTATTTCAACAACCGTGCCATCATACAGTTTTTTGTCTAGCACTGGCTGGACTTCAGTATATATATTTTAATTTTGTTTTTCTACTTTTACTTTTAGTTCTAAACTTTCAGCACTTACTGTTAGTTCATATATGCAACACTATAAAAGTAAGGGTGTGAAATACAAAGGGCAATTGTCAGGACGACGACGTCGCACACCCGCTTTGTTCCCTCGACAAAAACACAAAAATAACTAATTCTTATATTGTAACAAAAGGTAGACTGATCGACAGATAACGGTATAAGTCGAACCAATGCGAAAGAATTTTCAAGGTTCAGGTCCTATTGTTGCCACCAGAGGGCGAAAACTTAGTTCTTACTCTTTTTCTTACTCATTCAAGAAAGATTTTTCATTTAGATTTTGGAAGCAGAAGGCTGAAATTTATTTCTTTTTTTCTGATAGCTGAGAATATTCGCAATAATACATTTTTAGAATTATTTTAAGATTTTGTTAAAGTGACTTTTCATTGAGTGAAAGAAGTCATGTTATTCAACTTAAAATTGAAATAACGTTTAAGTTCAAAGGAGTTTTTAACAAAAAAGAAAATGGTCTAGTTTTTTTCCTGTTTTTGCTAATTTGTTATGGATTTTTGATATAGATTTTTTGAAAATTTGCCGCAACTTTCGAAAAAAAATATTTTGTTTAAGTCCATTTTAATGATCTTGACTCCAATTTTTCCACTTTTTAAAGGTTTTTAATAAAAAAAAAACTCAAACATCGCAAAACAAAAACCACAAAGGGAAACAATTTAAAGAAAAAAACACTGAAATTGTTTCTATTTTGTAGTACAATTTTGTTTCACAAAAATCCCTAAAAATTAATATTTTTAAACATGAAATAAAAAATGATTTCGTTGAATAGCTTAGTTTCCTTTACAATGGCTATACAGTTTAATATATAAAAAATTTTATTAAATATTAAAAAAAGGAAAAATATGATCTTTTCGGTTTTTCTTGTTTTTGTACTCTAATGTCTTTTATTAATCGGCAAAAAAAAAAATATAAAATTCAAACCGGAACTAGGAAAAAAATCAATTCTATAACTTTCCATAATAAAAAATAATGCTTTTATAAGGGTCAATCAATATTAAATATTAATGGCCCTATTCATAAAAAATAGAGTTTAATTGAATTAATTTTCATAAAAAAATTGTCATAATTGAACTTTAATTTTTATGAATGAATATGGGCATACTACAGTGCTCTGAAGTGAGTACAAATTGGTGTGTGTGGTCTAGTAAACCTAACGATCATAAAATTTTAAGTCATGTTCTGAAATTTTTTATTTTGCCAATAGGTACACATGATTTAGAACAACTTTCTGAAATTCAAATAATAATTAAATAAAAAAAACTATTCTGGGCTGGTTGTCGAGAGAATCGCTAAAAGAAAATCACAAAAATGTGAAAAAAGTATGGTTGTCGCACAACAAAAAAACTTCTCGATTAGATACACATAAGGATTTGACGACTTATTTCTTAATATTCATAATCCAAAAGTAGAACCAAAGTTTAGAATAATAAAAATTGGCGTTGCACTTCCCATACAAAGTAAATATTTATCTTCACGTAAATTGGGAACTATAATGGTTAGAGTCTTGAAATTTTGAGCAAGTAACTCTTTTCATAACGTACTTAGATAGGCAGACAACAGACTTGATTAGAACAGTGGGCGTGGCACGTCCAAAGCTAGGGAACTCTATATGTAGAGTATTGCAATTTTGTAATCTGGGAATAACATGTGTTTTCGAGTGAAAGCTTCGTGGTTAGGACTTGAGCTTTTATCATTACTTTTACTTACAAATGTTTATTTTATATTTTGAAGCACATCGGGGGGATCACTAGTTATATAAAGAAGTTAAAGGTATTTAATGTTGTATTAAAATAACACAAATAACTGGACCAGTTAAAGGCTTTTCAAGTTCAAAAAGAATAAAAAAATTTATTTTCAAATTTGGTTACTGATATGTATTTACAACAAACACTGCATTTCGTTTTATTCAACATTTTATTTTTATGTAAATGAAATTCTAATAAATGAATTTAACCAAATACCGTCTCGCTAATGCTCTTTACCAATCTTAAGAGTTCATAAAATTTTATTAAAAAGTAATTAATTAAAAAAAATAAAACAAAGTTACTTAAATTTGCACAGCAAAAAATTTATAAAAATGTTTTCCTCTTAGGCAATTTTTTAAGGGGATACTTTCTATAAACTTTATTCATACAAATAATTAAACCATCATCAATGCAATTCTATGAAAAAGTAAGAAAAAATTAAATAAAATGAAAAAAAAAAATAATGAAGAAGAAAGAAAAATACATCAACATCATCAGAGAAAACCACACAAACACATAAAAAAGTCGGTCGCTAACAACCAACATTCAGACTAAAGAGAAACTCAGTGAAAAACTATAGAGAATCAAAAAAAAAACAAAAGAATCCCATTAAGTAAATATTTAGTATGAAAATGCTGCAGAAAATCTATCAACCATAATAAAAAATTGGAAAAGAAAAAAATGTTGAGCAGAAGAAAAGTTTTCTCTTTTTGTACCTGGTCGGTGTTGTTGTTTCTGTATTTTTCAAACATTAAAAAGAACTTAAAAAATTCTGCCCATTCAATTCCGTCAGTCAGTCAGTCATTCATTCATCATGATGTTAAGTTGTAAAAATACATATGTACAAAAAGGGTCTTTTATAGTGAGGGATAAATTTTCAAATAGAGTTTTCTCGGTTTGCAATAAAAATTTTATTTCAGTACTATATTTAGTACTAGCTGTGCCCGCCCCTCTTCATCAGCATTCTTACAATATTTTGTTCGAATTCGCATTGAAAGTAATCCACACCAAATTTGAAGACTCTTACTTTTATTGTGCTTTAGTTATGGTGTATGTATTTTCTTTATGTAGAGGTACCCATACCTGAATAAAATCCTAAAGTTGCAAAAAGAAAAGTTACTGCCAAGTTTACAGCACCATTGAATCCGAAGATAAATGTATAGATAGTATGCAGTTTCAGGATACAACGCACTATGCTTCCACATAGTGCGTTGTCTTAAATTGTGATTTAATACAGATATTTTGAAAGATAATAAGGTATCTCAAATAAATGTTAGCAAAAATATCTGATAGCTTTTGCCGCCACGAGAGGGCGCTGAACTCAGAGTATTTTATGAAAAATGGGCTTTAGTTGTTTCACGAAGATAATTTTTAAAACCCATTTTTTATGTAATTTAATATATTTGTAATGAAATTAAAATATAAAATTTTGTATAATTTATGTATTTACAAAATAATCATTTTTTATTGCTCAGACAAATAAAAAATAGTATGAAATTAGATATTTTTTTCTTCCTTTTTTTGTTAGTTAATACTTTTGTCTAACTGCGTATTCCAAAATTAGTGTCAATCTTTACCATAAATTAAAAAAAGCGTTTTTTGAAATGCGTAAATTCATGATTTTTAAAATGTCAATAATGTTGTTGTATTATCCACATTGAAGATGCGATTCTACCCAAATTTGGATAAATATATACATATCTTATAGTTATCAATACATACCACGTTTTGTTAGGATCGGACAAAGGCTATATAACAGCACTTAAGTTCTTGCCCCAATTTGAATAAACATTTACACACACGTTGCTAGTTGTATGTGTATCAGCACCACTTTTTGTATTTTATGGGTATTATTGAAGCTAAACTTACATTTTTCAGTTTCAGGACAGATGGGAGGTAGGCTTGTCCGATTGCACCGATTTTTCCACAAAATCATATTTTTCTCAATTAAGCCATTTTATGCTAGTGTTTTCAGTTTAAATAATATCTAACAAATCCTTCTATTGTTGTCCCATCGTTATATGGAAACGAAGCTATGTGCAACGTCCTCTCTATAGTTAGAACTAATAAGTAGTGGTAGTTCTGTTGTGGGTACTCAAACGTTTATTTCCTCGACAATTCGATATGCGTCATCGGTACTCTGCGCAATTTATACGCTGCACTATGAAAGTGGGTGTACGGGAGTTAACTTTATAATACATCAAGCCATCAAAGAGACAACGAAAAGTGCGAAGTGATAGTAATGCTGCGGAAAGTGAGCGAAATTGTTCCGGACGTCAACTAGGAAAATATAGCATAAGGAACTAGGGTTACATCCTCATAATGTCGTATCTACTCAAAAAGCCAATCTTGAGCAATTGGAATACAATCCTAATTTTACCCAAAAACTTATTTCAGACCAGGCACATGTTTTGCTGAATAACTTTGTTATTAACACAATTGGTTTTACTGATGCGAGGATAACCAAGAACTAAGAATTAACTGTCTGTCATTGATTTTGAATTGAGAATGAAACAGCTGTAACGATGAATAGTGTTCACTGTAAGGCCATATAACATGAATTTGTATGGGCAGAACTAGAAAACATCAATATTTAAAAAAATAAAGCACTACGTGTCTTAACGTTAATAATGCTTTCGCTTTACTGAGAAAAGGATTTGACGATTAGAACATCTCAGGACGCGGCTTTGCGAATTGAACTCAATTATCATGGGGTTTGACACATCTGTAAATTATTTTCTTTGAGGCTATTTGAAAATACAAGTTTATGCCAACAAACCACAGTTTTTGGGTCACAATAAGTCAAATTATACAGCCGGAATGATTACAGAGTGATCAAAATTTGGGTGGCCTAAAGTAACTGCATTGTCCAAGCTTTTTTACTTTATTTATTTATTTATTTAATTTAAATGTTACAATACAATTACAAATTATATTCTAACTTTAGTTATCGAGCATAGTAACGAAGACCTTCACTCGTTGTAGTGAAACAGCCTGAGTATTTGGTGGGAATCGAACCCACAACCTCCAAAGCAAGAAATAAATTGCTATGTAAAGCTTTTGTTGTTTTATTCAAAATTGAAATCAAATCATTCGCAATGAAACCCCCTTTACGTACAAATACTCTTACATACATACATGTCTCAATCACACAAAAAATAAAACATCCATGCATTTCAAGAGATGGAACAGCAAAATATTGTATTTGAAAAAAAAACTTTTACCAAAAAGGAAATGGTGTAAATACATCTAAAATAGAAGTTAAATAAAATAAAAAATACGAGAAAAGTATAAAAGTTTTCTTTTTTGTTTTTAATTTTAAGTCTAGCATATTCAGGCAAATACTCGTATTTTCCTCTCACAACAACCAAATAACATTTCATAGGCCACAGCTCTATACATTTTGTTGTTTTATGCCCCTCAAGGCTTAAAACCATATTGTAATAATGGACAATTGGAAATTTGAGCTGTTAAATAAAGATAATCTCAAATAGTTTTTATCCTCCTCCAAAGCCGCTCTTACAAAAAATGTATATTTTAATTTGCCGCAGTTCTAAAATGTGCCCGCCACTTCTTCAGCGTCGTTACAATATTTTGTTCGATTTTGCTTTAAAAGCAATCCACACTAAATATCCTTACTTTTTTTAGTGCTTCGGTTATGGTTTACTTTATATAAAGGGTATCATCTCTACTAAAATGTGCATATCGGTAAAATTGAGTACTTTCACTTTCTCCACTTTCTCTGGGAAATAAGATATTTTGGCAGAAAGTATTATATTTGAATCAGATTACTAAGGTACCTCCTACGAAAATTCACATATACTGACAGACAAACAGGAAATAAGTTACTCTTTTATATACATATGTATTCAATCATATTTTTTTTAATATTTGAAATTGCTTTTTTTAATTATCCACCTGTTTGAGTGCTTCCATAGACTAATTGGCGCTACTCTAACATGGGGTATCGGGTTCGATTTATGCCAAAGACTGTTGTTTTCTTCAGACAAGCCAGAAACTTTGTAGACAGTGTTATTTACAAAAAAATACTTTTTATTATTTCGCGCAGTGTAAATTCAACGTTGGATTGAACAAATTTATGTAAAATGGGTTGGAGACAATTTCTATACATAATAATCCATTTGTTCCAAATCTTGTATATATTTGATACACCCTTTACTAGAGTATTCAATCGATTAATCGGTAAAACAGTTTTTTACTGCAGAAGCTCTTTTATATCTGCTAAAATAATCCCTTATATTTGTTCCAGAATCTCAGGACAAAAGCTCTGCTTTAATGCTTCTAGAAATTGATATACAATCTATCGCCTTATTGTAACGCTTCCAGGAGTCATTTCAGTAAACTAAGTACATATATTGAATGAAGTCTTGGTCTTTAAATTTGATATTCTTACAATTTGATAATGACAACAGATCCTCTAATCATTTATAAGCCTCCCAGAAACTATATTTTACTTTCTTGTATTGAAACCGAAACTACTACTGATGCAGCTGATTGTTTTTTAAATAAAATTCTTCCTATTTCTGCTGAATATTATTGTTGGGAAATTTAATATGGGAATAGATTATCCTCCAAAAAACAGAAGATTACTTTTACATATAATGTACCACCATATTCAACGCTTACGAACAAAAGCGAAGCGTAGACTTTCGAATATTTTATCGAACGAAATCGGGTTAGCGCAACTCCATTCTTGTTTCATATAGATAACGGTTTATTACGAAAAGCAGATTCAGTTCAATATTTATAATTCATTGAATATAAATCATTTCTTGCTAACAAGTAGTAAGGATTTTAGGGTCTGGTCTAGTTTGTATTCACTCTCGATCAGATTATAAGAACCTCTTAAATAGTTGTTTTAAAATTTTTTTTCAGGCAACTCAAATTTTACTACCATCAGAAAGGTTCTTAAAAAAACCGTCCATATGATCAGAACAATTTTGCACTTTTAAATTCCTTGCTCATCATCGCATTAGATTAACACATTAAACTATTAGTAGAAGAAAAATATTACTTTCTAATAACCAATAGTGAAGAATGGGCAAAAAATGAATTTGAAATAAGTCGGAAGAGCCGAAATCAATGTTGCGCGGGAAATTAGCCGAAATAACAAAATTGTGCTCGGATACTTAAAATATAATTAAATGTAATAAAGGAAAGATTATATATAACGGCCTAAACTCCAATTCAACGGTAAAAAGTGCCATTGCAAGCTGTGAATACCTGAAATTAAGAAAATTGAAGAAAAAACGCTGTTGAATAATGTACGCAAAGAAAATCGATTTGCTAGGTAGCATACGACTTGGTACAATCAAGCAAGACCTCCAGTTAATGTGATTGTGAAACAAAGAGCTTTCTCTGAAATAAAATTTATTATTGGACCGATTCCACGCAAAAGTTAAAAAGTAAAAAATTTATTTCAAACCAAAATTTTCGTCTTCTTTATTAACCACCATATTCTCATGTACTAACTAAATGAAAATTTTTGGTGCTGGCTTTCCTGCAAGGTATATGAAGTGGGAACACAATTCGGCTACAAGGAATCACTTATTCGAGCCATTAAGGAATGTTAGAGTAAGGTTTCGTTGGATTATTTAAAGTCACTTTATGATTCAATAAAAAACCATATACATATATGTATATGAAGTAAATTTAAAGAAAGAAGCCTAGTACTCACTATTAATGTGTCTAAAATATTATCAAACTTAACCTTTGTAGGTCTTATTATTATAAAATAATGCATTATAAAATAATAAATTTTTATTAAAATTAGTTGAATGGTTCCAATCATATAAAAAACTGAAACGGAACCTTAAAATA